>JAUCMS010000024.1:10310764-10369055 GCA_032357445.1 Enteromius radiatus
TTATGTCCATGTACTGAACTGTTATTATTCAACCATGCCAAGGTAAATTCAGTTTTCCATTCTATGGCACCTTTAAATTAGTAGAAAACACTTGCTGACAAATTGGAAAACCTGTGATAGTGGCAAATTAAAATAACGTTAAAAAAAGGTTGTTTTTTTAACTTTAAAAGTAATTAGTTTAATATGTCAAAAATGTATGTTTGTTGCAAAGTTGTTACACTGAATGACATTTTATCTTCTGTAAATCTGTGAAAATGTAGCATATTTATTTTTAAAATTTAAATTGTTTGGAAAAACATGAACAATTTAAAGCAGTAATATACTTATTTTTATCCTTAAACCCTTTTCCATCTTTGACCATTTTTCATTTGGATGAGCCTTTAATGTTATTATTTAATCATGTTTACATAATATTTAATAAGCCTTCTTTCTCTATTATTGGCATTGTATGCATTTTATTATAGTACATCAGCTACCACACCAAAAGCAAAAAGGGCAGATGAAATGCTCTAGAACTGCTCTTGAATATTTTGTGCATTTTACAGTAAGACCCATTTGACAGATTCTTAAATGCCTGTTGCATTTCTCACCACATAAATAGTTTAACAAAATGTGATTGCATCACTACAGCACCAACAAGCCTCAGGGCTTCTTTTTAGTCTGTATATAAGAGAACAAACTACAAGGATGTTTTTAAAGAAAAATTGTTGTTTGCTCTTTGATCATGTTTATCTCACATATAGGAAAGCAATGTGAGTCAGGAGGACAGTGAGAACGGATACCTCATATCTCATTGAGAAAGCAGGTGAGCGGGTAAATGAGTGTGAGCGAGAGTGTTGAAAGAGTCGGATGGGGTCAGCAGGAGTTGGGCGCTGATGTTTATGGATGCTGGAGGAGGTGCTGACGTGGGGGGGGGGCTGCTCGTGAAATGAAAATGGATCTTTAGCAGAACCCAGGACACTCTGCTGCCCCTCAAGATCAATTCACTGATTTACTAGCTGAAAGCCTGTCAGAGCTAGAAACACCAGCGTTGAGGGGAGTAGAGGATAAACTCAGGTGGGGGTGATGGAGAGTCGAAGGAGGCATCAGGACTTTTGGTATAGAGTAACATGAGGAGACGGTTCATTACGGTGAATGTTTTGTCACAATATAGCCTAGTTTGAAGTTTTAAATGTACCAGAATTTGCTCGTATCTTCTCAGAGGAGCAGAGTGAAGATGGGTTTAGGAGACAGCTCTTCTGTGCATATATGATTCCTTTAATTAAATACGCTGTTTACTTTTGTTCTTCTCCAGTAAATACTGCGGCTGCATAACACATTGTAAGAGAATTATTTTTAGTGAAGCGTCAGGGAAGTTAAGCTTCATCTCCTGCAGAGTGCCTTCCTACAGCTTGCGTGTGTGTGTGTCTTTTGTTGGTGTCTACTAAAATATTAAAGATGTTTACTGTATTGTATGAGAGAGGTGATAGCATCTCTTTCTGTCAGACAAATGTGTAGCATATATTTAATTTAATATTCCTAATATAATATTTAACAATTGCAAAAGTCCCAGAGCACATGGAGGCAGTTAAAATAACATTATAGTTTGTTTACCACATTACTACGCAGCAATTTGGTGCTGAGCATTATTATCTCCATAATATTTACCAAAAGAAATGTTCTTAATAATTGCTTTTTGCACAGATCGCGTTGTTTCATGTAAAAACTGAAAAATCTGAGAAGCAGTAGAAAAAGAAAAGCAGTAGGCTAGGCCTACCTCCAGATGCATGTTTTTGTTGTGAATTCTTACGATATCGTTCCTCTGTGACGTTATCATTGCAGCTGTGGAGTGGACTTCCTAATTCTCATAGAACTGGAACATTAATTGTTATAAACTTCTTAAAAATTGTATTTTAAAATTGCGACACTAGTGCGAGACGCTGAAAAATCTGTGATATGAAAAAAAAGGTTATTGCAACTTTTTATCTCACAATTTTATTGTGAGTTATAAAGTCACAATTTTGAGATATAATGTCACAATTGCGAGATTTAAAGTCAGAGATATAAATTGGCAGTTCTGAGAAATTTTTTTCTACTCAAAATAGGACTTGTAACTTTTTTTCGTATAGTTGCTAGTTTATAACTCGCAATTCTGAGAAGAGAGTCAGAATTGTGAGCTAAAAAGGCGCAATAACCTTTTTTTCCATACCATCTAGCACATTTTACATTAAAAAAACATATTAAAAGCGACAATAAACGGCAGAATAGCATTGTGTGTTAATCAAAAATTAATTTGTAGTGTTTGGTAAAACTGCTTTACCAAATTAAGTGAGCATAGCTAGCTACTGTTTTGATTTACATCAGTAAAAAAGATTGTGTCACTTGCTGTGTACAAGCCATAAATGCAGCATTTGTGATTAAAAACTATTAGATGGTAGATAGGATAGTGCTCAGCGTATAATGGAACAGTGGGTCATTTGTGGGCATTGCATTTGTGGGCAATGTATGATTGCCTATTCGCTCCATTATAAAATGATCCATTGTGTCTCTGTCCTGCTTAGTTCTATTTTTGTAATAGATCTTGCATTTGTACAATGCTCTGCCCACACTGAATGCACTACCACCAGTGATAAATCCTTTCATGCATTCGCAATTATTTTGGCTCTCTTGCCTTGTTTCTGTGGCATTCTCCTCCGGTTTGGAGGCCTAGCTGTGAATTAACTACAGTCCCAGTTTTCATGATATGCACTTTACGTAGCCTACATTGTTAAAGAAGTTTCTGTTAAGATAACTTTTTTCATTTACATTTCTGAAAATGTGAGTGGTGCTTGCTTGCCCATATAATGCTCATTACCATTATGTTGAATTTGGCCTAAAACAGTAGTTACTAATTTACTAGGTGCACCCCCCAACCCCCCTTTTTTGTTCACCAGGCAAAAATGCATGTAATAAAAGTACTAGAAGAAAAATAAGTTTCAGAATGTAAATGTAAATCTTTATTCTCTCTCTCTCTCTCTCTCTCTCTCTCTCTCTCTCTCTCTCTCTCTATATATATATATATATATATATATAAATATATAATATAGATTTAACAATAATTAAAACATTTTAATAAAATTATATGCAAACAATAACCACTCTGAAAATAGCAGCTGAATTTTAAGGTTTATGTGTTTATCCAAATGTAATTGAAATGGAAAGCATGTGTGCATGTGTGAGCGGACAGTGTCTGAGTGCTCTCCTCTCACCTACCTCGATTTTATTTTATTTTTATTTTGAATGTTTAATGTATTAAAAGGACCAAGGTAATGAATTATAATCTTTAATGCAGAGGGCGATCGATACCTCCACAAAATAAATCAGCTTTTTACTGAGAGCGTCAAAGCCTTTAATACACTGGGGAAGAAACAAGTAAGGGAGGGAGAGAGAGAGAGAGGAGGAGAGCGAGCCAGGGAGGGGAGCATGACAGGAGCTGGTGATGGAAGGAGAAAGCAGGAACGAATGGGGTTAGATGAGAGTGCTTCAGAAAGATACTATCACCGGTGACCGTATTTCAGATGATCCTCACAAAGTCTTAGTATCTTCAACAAACTCCAGGGAGTCAGGAGGTCACATCTCATCTGGCAATATACAATCTGTTCAGTATAAAAACATGCTGGCTTTGCTTTAAGTACTCTGTTGGAGAGGCAATCAGGCCATGAGATCTCATAATAATCATTCTCCTCTCAACTTAATGAAGGCTACCCTCAAGGGGTCCTCTAATTTTATAAATTCTGACAACTTCACACTTGCTTTTCTTTGTTAGGCTGAAAAATACAGTGTTTTTGGCATCTTCATGACAATAGATTGATATAAAGTTCTTGGTCTAAAGATTCTGAATCCAGCGTTTTTAAGATATTGCTTAAAATGTGGTCTAATGGATGACAGTCTCTAAACTCTGCATCGTCGTGCTCAGTATATCATCAATTCATCGACAAAAAGGTCTGCGGACTGACGCATTTGGATTTATGTTGCCATGACAACTGCATAATTCATGAATTGTATTAGCGTTCCATTTGTCGTTTTTGAGTTATGATTCACCCCAGCCAAGGATTGTCAAAAAAAAAAAAAATCTTTGCCCGCACCCACATTGTTTTTAGACCCCCATCATCTTCTGCCTCCTCCTCAAATGTCAAAGTCTCCAAAGTGTCAGCTTTTTTCCCCCAACGAGGCAGCATGAATTAATTTGCTCTCATAAATATCTTGTTAGCATCAGTTTGTGTAAGACACTCTCATAATTATACAGATACAAAGAAACCAGCAAACCAACCACTGGGCGTTATAGTGCCACATAGCGGTCAGGATAGGAACTACAACCTCAACCACTACATATTTTAGTGTAGTAATTATTTATCATAATTATATTTCAGGAAAGTCACATTTCTATAAATATATGAATTGTATTAATGATGGATGCATCTTGCGTTTTATAAATTCATTTATTTGTTCTCACTATAAATGTATTGGATCATTACATAGTGAGTGTATACTACATTGATGTTTTGTAAATAAATTGTTTAAAAACCAAGGGATAAAAGCAGTTAAACGGGCATGAACAAACTATGATTGCTTTATGCTTGCTTGTTTTCTGTGTCCTGTGGCTTGTCAAAACTGGAGTGAAAATCTAAAGGAGAAAGACAAAAGATGTTGTTAATGATTGTTGAGCATTCTCAAAAGAAATCAAAGCATATTCAATAATTAATGGAAAATGAACTGGTTGAGCTGATTACTAAGTGGCTAATTACCTAATTTCAAGCAAACTAAAATGTATTGAAATGTAGAATTGTTTTCCTTTTAAATTATTTATTATCTCCAGTAATATATACAAGTGAATTTATATGACAGGCTGAATGGAAATAGACAGACAGCATGTTTTTATAATGACTTATTATGTAAGTCATTATTATAATCACCTATTTTCTGGATTTTATTTTCTTTTACTTTGTGAAAGAGCATGTCAGTATTCTGACCTAATGTCTTTAACGTCTACCAGCTGAGAGATGCATTGGTGGCAAAAAATTGTAACTAGACACTTTATAAGATGTCACAAAACAAAAAAATCCAGCCTATATAAAGCACTGCTGTAGACTGACCTTCAGTTCCAGATGATACACGGCTGACATCAGAGTGTGCAGGTGAGATGTTCTCCTCACTATCAACTGAAACACGTACAGATATTATACTCAACACAAAACAAATACAATGCTTGTTTTTTTTTTTTACAACCTTAAGCAAATTTAATTTCCTTCTACACTATCTGGTTTATATCTTTAGCCTTCTTACCTCTGCCCTCCTCACTAGGGCTGTCCTGGCTGGGTGTAGGACTGCCGTCATGTTCCCAGAGGGCCGTGGCGCCTGTTTGGGAAGAGCGCAGACGCATGCGAGGTTGTACACGCTGGTCTCCTGGGCTGAAGGACTGGGAAATTCCTCCTCTGCCCCTGCCAATAGCCCAGCCGTGCCGAGAGCCTAGCTTACGACGAGCAGTTCGCGTATTCCCTTTGTGTTGATCGTCTTCAGCCTGAGATGAGATTCTTCTTAGTGAACACGGAGACACTGGAGCACTGATCGGATCCTGCTCATGAACTGAGGGGTGAAAAAGTGAAGAACGTTCTTTGTAAAAGATAAACATTTTTTTCTTTTTCTGGTGAGGTAAAGGTCTTTGTGGATAAACCTGACAATTAAGGAGTGACATTATTTTCAAAATATTAAGCACATTATCCACCCAAACTATCCTTAGTCCAACTCAAAAAAAAAATTAAGAATGACAACAACAACAAAACAAAACAAGTAATATATAAACAATTACAAACTGATGCAATAAATAAAATATCATTAATATCAATTGTGCTGCCTTTGCTGATAATATATGCTGTTTTAAAAAACACAATCAAAAACAGAATCACCACTAAAAATAAAACAAAAATACACATACGTTACAGCATTGAGGTGAAATGTACTTGATTACAAAAAAAAAGTAAAAAACTTTTTTTTTGTTTGTTTTTAAGCAAAGCAATAATTGAGACAGAAGCATATTGGATATATTCTAAAACTTACAAATCCCCTTATTTGCTCAAAGTCAATGCCATGTTATATCCACATACACAGAAAATACAATTCATATAAGTACTGTTACTGTTAGTATTTATATTACCATAAATCTCAATGCTGAGCAAAATTCCATTCCATTGCTCCTTCATATAAACACAGAATTACTATGTCTGGTTGTGATCCAAGGCAATGGCATAATGTGGTAGGGTAACAGCATCATTCATTGTTATGAGCTTTTGGGGACCTTTTTTTGTGTTTTACAGTGTCCAGGGAACCCTGCAGTCTTAACTTACTGGCACTCTCTTATGCTCTGTGGTACAATACATCTAATGTTATTATAGCAGCCATACAGCTCTGCAGTCTCACCAGGCGCGGGAGCTGAAGAGATGGGAGCTCCGTCTACAGTCTCAGCGAGGTTCTCTATACTTCCAGCAGCAATAAACTGAGCACGGCCTTCTTTGCTTCCACCTTTAGGTTTTATCAGCTTCTTCATGCGGTCCGCTATCCAGTTTGACTTCCTGAAGCCACAAGAGAGTTTATAGGCGATTGAAAGACAGCCAGCAAGATTCAGATAAGTCAAAAAAGGTAAAGGAGAAAAACTGCAGGATGTCGAGATGAAAGAGAGCATACAGTGAGTAAAGCAATGGTTCCGTGGTGAAAAGGTCTGCTAGAGACAGATGTTAAAGCCTGACTAACTTTGGTTGTTTGGGTGGACACATGCCAGGCAGAGCCGGCTCCAAAACACGATACTGATCCATTATCTTCTCCACCAGCTTCTGCTTCTCCCTGCGCAGCTCGCTGAGCTTGTCACTGAGGTGGAGAGAGATGGACAGATGGGAGAGAAAAACATGAGTTATTTACTGATGCAGGTGGTCCAGTGCTGAATGTTCTACATGGTGCATGTGAAAAAAAAGTGGATAAAAGTGAGCTGCAAATGTGTGTGTGTGTGTGTGTTCGTACAGGTACTCTCTCTGCTGGTTGTGGTGCTGGTCTCGGCTCTCCAGGCTGCTCTCCAGTAGGGCCTTGTTTTCTTTGGCCAGGCTCTGGTTCTGCTCTACTAGGTGCCGGTTCTCCTCCTCCACATTCGTCTTCAACTGGGTTAGGAGCTATAGAAAAAATATAAATACTAGGGAAATAAATTATACTATAAATTATAATAATCATTGTTAAAAAATGTAGTTACTGTGATTAATCTCAGACTTCTAATATAATGAAATGCCTAATAAGCCTACAAAATGTAAACCTGTAGATAATGATAAATATATATATATATATATATATATTTTTTTTTAAACAATTCAACCTAAAAATTTACATTTACAGACATCAGATCAAGGCTACGCACAACTAGTGTTTTGTTTTTTTGTTGCAAAAACTGATTCCTGCAAGTAATATCAATCAAATTGCAATTGGGTTGTTTTTATTAAATGATAATTAAGAAGGTTTAAGAAAATATATAAAAACAAAGTTATCTGTTTTTGCAAATAAACTCACACATACCGAGTGAGAGAGATTACTACAATTTAATCCAATTTATTATAATCTATAAAATAACCTTTTTTTTTAGCAAAGGAAAGTTAAAAATAACAGTATTTATTTGAATTACAAACTGATACATTTATTTAAAGATTTTTTTAAATAAAAAATTTCCTTGCTGTTTAAAAGTACTGTTTGAAAAAAAAATAAATAAATAAAATATACATATTAGACACATTACAGTCATAATGTGCACTGTGCTCAGACCTGGTATTGGCTGCTGAGACGGACACTGTTGAGATCCAGCTGTTGGTTCTGCTCTTTAAGAGCGCTGAGTTCTCCCTCCAGCCTGGTCCGTTCAAGCTGAGCCGTACTCAACTCTGCCCGCAGAACTGAACTCTGAGCCAGCAGCTCTGACTGCACCTGAACCCACTCCTTCTGCATGTTCTGATATCTACATAATAAACAGGTGAATCAAACTAAACTTAAAAAAGGCTTTTTTTTTTTTTTTTTACATTTGTGTTATATTATTTGTATTATTACAAGTATAAATAATTAAAAGTACATATAAATTACCATATTTTTATTATTTCCATGTAAAATATTTTTCTTGATTCTGATAAGTCCAGACTTGTTTTGTGAGCCTGTCTATACAACCATCAGACCATGCATCTAGATAATTGATCAAAGCACCAATCCCAATCTGTTCTAACACTGTTATCTTCCTACACTGAACTGAACGATACTGAATACAAGTAAACTACCTCCTGCTGGGTTATGTAGAGATTTTTCTTTTATCTTCTTCACCAAAGCAACCAGCTTTACAAATATTTTCATGAGCTGTCATGCCATGGCAACAACTGTTGTAAACTGACTATGAAATGACTCGCGTTGTGAGGAGACTTTGGTGGGACTTACCATCACCACAGTGGGAGGAAGAGCAGTTTGAGGTGGGTGGTATCATCACTTCCGCTGTCATTTCTGTGAATCTGCTCTACTGTATCTTCAGTGTTGTGTTGTGGTTACTGCAATTATGACTTTTTCTCACCTTTCACTGTCCATTTTCAGTCTCTCCAGCTCCTTCTCGTTTTCCACCTGCCCTTGTGTCACTTTCTCCATTTTCTGTCTCTCCACACGTATCGATTCCTCTGCTTCCTCCAACTGTGCTTTTTGCTCCAACAGCTCCTTATATCTAGACAAGTACAGTATTGAACATTTTACACGATAAAAATATATTTTGATAAATTATAAATCAGGAGTTAATTAAATTCAACTACTGTAATCTGATGATATAGTCATACAGAAGAACAAATACATTTATACAACAATAATAAACAAACACTAGAATAGTTATTTATCTTTATATTAACATACTATTTATTACCAAGCTGAAAGTCTTAAGATATTATGTGGTAACATTTTTACGTATAACAAAAAATCTGAATGAGTGTGTCTGGTGTGCTATTATACGTTTTATTTTACATTTACCTTTAGTCATTTAGCAGACGCTTTTATCTAAAGCAACTTACAAAAAAGGACGATAGAAGCAATCAAAATCAACAGAAAAGCAATAAACTGTAAGTGCTATGGTAAGTCTCGGTTAGCCCAACGCAGTATACAGTACATAGCAAGGTTTTAAATATATATATGTAGTGTTAGAGGTTTTTTTTTTTTTTTTTTTTACGAAAAACAAGCAGTTAGAAAATGAATAATGGATATAACACAAGTGATATAGGGTTAATACTATTAGTAATTTATTGATAATAATAGTAATAATATAATAGTAATATATTAATACTTTGTAAATACTTTTTTGAAAAGACTTATTTTAAAAAAATGTCACTAAAATACAAGAAAAACATTGTATATTTATTCATATTTTGATTTATCACAGATTAACTTAAAACAATATATAAAATAACCTAAAACAATATATATATATATATATGTGTGTGTATATATTATTTAAAAGTATTATTATATTATAAAATAAATTGATAAATAAATGGTTATTAACTTTTACTAAATTAATTCTAATGCAGTGTACCTGGCCTCAATGTCTTTATATTGAGCTTCTAGACTGCGACTGCTGCTTTTCACTTGACTGTGTTTGACCAATAACTCTTCTAACTCCGCCTCCTGTCTCTGCTGCAGAGCTGTCAATCTGTCATGATCCCGCCTTACAGCCTCCAGACGCATCACCGACTCCTCCTTCTCTTTGAGCCACACCCTTGATTCGGCCTCCAGAGCTGCACAGCGCAGTTCGCTTTCATTGCACCGTGCCAACACCGCTGTGTGTTCAGAGCTCAGAGACGCCTGCTCCACCTAAGTGAGAGGAAAGAGGGTACAATAAAGCAGATATAATGAGAGTGTGGCCATTGGGGTGGAAATAACCTGTTTATGAAAAGCCTGTATAATTTAAAGTGGTGTCATTTTATGCTCCATCAATGGTATGATTGAAATCCGTTAGTGTCCGCCCACTGTAAAAACTAATATAGATTTAAACAAATGTCAGTTTCTAAAATACCCCAGCCTTTATTTCAGCGTCAAGAGTCCATTTAGAGACCAGCAACCCACACTCAATCAAGCACTCACCTGTAGTTTGGTGTTGAGGGCCTGTAATTTAGCGCAGTTCTCTTGCAGTGAGATGGAGTGGCGCTGCAGGGCGTCCAACTGCTCTCTAAGCTGAGCACAGGCTGATTGAGACTGAGTAAGCTGAGACAGCAACACCTCCCGCTCTCGCTGAAGCACTGCATTCTGGGATACAACCAGAGGCATGGAGTTCAGCATACAAGTTGATATCCATTCATTGAGAATGCAATCAGAATCCCTGGACGCCGTTAATGAGGTTTAAATAAAGACATACGTGGAGTGGCCTTGCGGGGCCCGAAACGTAATGACATTTCAGTGTGTGTCTTGCATTTTATCTCACCTCCCTTTCTGTATTTATCAGTGTTTGACTCAACGCCTCCTGGCTGCCAGTGCGTCTCTCTGCCGTTGTGTCTGGTTGTTTGTTCCTTGTGTTTTCAGAGTCTTCTGTTGCATAGATAGAGTCTGTAGGCCCCAAGCTCTGGTTGTGGTTAGCCTTATCTCCAACACTGACAGTGGCCTCCTGGGGTCTTCCTGACAGTGTTGGAGACTGTCTGTTTGATTCACAACCCTCGATTCTCTGTGTGTCAGGAGGTGAAAAAGCAACCTCTGGAGATGATGGTTGCTGTCGTGTAGCTGCCATTTTAAGCTTGGTCTGCAGCTCTTCAAGTGTTGTGTTCAGCTGCACGATTTGACTGGATAACTCTTGGGAACGGGAACTCTCGTTAGCCAGATCCTGGATGTGAGTGGGATATTAAAGTTAGACAATTGCCGCACCTTACCAGATTTATCTAGAACCAACCACGTGCCTCTTTAGGAAAACCTGAGCAATAACAGCTTTCATTAATCTCACAAAGATGCATTTTCAGCACAGTTGTCCAAGGAGGGGAAATCTAATTGCGCTGAGGATTTTCAGATAAAAAAGCAGCTAGAAAACAATTATCTAGTTGAAAGGAAATATTCTAGGGAGCCCATTTTGCAAGATCTCAGCTCAGTGGGACCTCCAGGCGAACATAATTGCAGAAATATGGTCTACTGAAGCATTATAGTAATTGCTTTTATCATTCAGATCTCACATACAAACACTTTGAATATTGCACAGACCTTTGTTAGGGAGTCAATCTGGACCTTGCTCTCAACGCTGAGTGTACCGAGCAGCAGATTTTCCTTCTGCAGCTCCTCGAACTGGGCACATGTCTCTTTGAGCTGAGAGATCTCCTGACACATGCGTCTATGGGCAGATGACAGATGTACTGAGTGATATACATAATATTCTTATGCCATGTTATTTATTTCATAAGATCAGAAATTAGAACTTTGGCAAAGGGTTTAGCGTGAAATAAATGAAATGGTTCACAAATAAAAGTTCACAAAATGAAAATATATTCATTATGTACTCCTATTGTTGTTCCCTTTTTGTGACTTAAAAAAAAAGCTAAAAACAAAAAAACAAATAGCCATTATAAAAAGTATCAAAAAAGTGGCCCAGACAACTCAATAATCCAAGTTATGTGAGCAAAGGACAGATAAGAACCAATGCTTTTAGAGATAAGAAAGCTGTAGTGGAAGATTATCAGTAGTCAAAAACTAATTGAACTTGGGTCAAAAGAAATATAAAGCATAAGACATTCAAAGTGTTTGGTAATTTTCAGAGCATGTTAGAATAACAAGAAATGACATTCATTGAAAAAAGTTACATTGGTAGGATTTTTCAAATTAATTTATGCAATATACTGTACATCTCATTGTGCAATATCATTTTTTGTTTTGTTTTTTTTCTTCCAAATGTGCAATACCTCGGCAGCCGAAAGCAACGTGCAATAACTTTTTACCTCATCCTACCCCCTTCTCATCCCCTATCTGCACTATTTACTGTTACCTATAGTTATCTTACTGTAACTTTATTTAATGTTATTGTATTGTAAATATACTTTTCACATGTTTGCACTGAATATGGAGATGCTCTTAATCTTATCGTACATGTATATAATGTACATTGTATATGTGTACAGTGACAATAAATGACATTCTATTCTGTTCTAATTTCTAATGCTAATCAAAGCTGCATTTATTTGTTTAAAATACAATTAAAATGGTAATATTGTGAACTGTTATCTATTTTAAAATGTAATTTATTCTTGTGATGGCAAAGCTACAGTCTGATATTTTCAACAGCAGTCTTCTGTCACATAATCCTTCAGATATTATTCTAATATGCTGATTTGGTGCTTAAGAAAATACTTAAAAGTTTATTATCAATGTTCAAATTAATTGTGCTGAGTAAAAAATTTGATTTATTTTTTATATATTTGGTGCATAGAAAGTTCCAAAGAACAGCACAGTTGATCAATTTCTTGCTAAATAAAGGTTTTCATTTCTTATAAAATTGTAAACTTTTGAGCAGTAGTGTATCTATCTGTAAAGACATGAAAGTGAGTAAATAATAAAACTACTTGCATATTTCAATAAGTACGAAGGTCACTTTACATGTGCTTATGTCTGTACCTGTTTTGTGCCTCTAGGCTGCAGGCTCGTTGGTTGCCATGCTCTAGGGCAGATGTTGTGCTTTCCAGTTGCTGTCTAAGTCTGGATATTTCTCGTTCTCTTTGTCGCAGCTCACGCCGTTGACTGTCCAGCTTTGCTTGACACGCCTCCTTCTCCTGCTCCAGTCGCATGACCTCAAGCAGCGCTTCTTCCCGCCCTCGAGTGAGAGACTCTACCTCCATGCCAGATTCTCGCAGTTCAGTTTGTAGATCTTCTTCATGCCGCCTGGCAGACTCTAAGGTCCGTCCCAGTCTTTCAAGTTCTGCTTTAAGGTTTTGGTTGGTCAGCTCTAACTGATCTCCCTGTGAAAAAATAGTTTGCTTAGTTGAGTCAAAATAGAAAAACACTCCCATTTCTTTAGATTTGAAGAAAACAGGAAGACAGGAGGTCTAAAAATTTAAATGAAATAATACAATGTGATTTTTACATTGCTCTTTTATATACAACAGAAGTAAATGCAGAATATGATTATATGAGTGTAATATGAGTGTCAAAAGTAATTTCAGAAAATTTCTGTCAAAGCAAAAGGCTCACTGATAAAAGAAAAGTCTATATGACTTTTATGCATAATTTAAAGGCTTTTGAAGCTATATTATAGTTTTGTATATGGATTGAATTAGAAATTTTGGCACAACTCTCAAATCTACATATATTCAGTCATGAGAAAAAACAAATAACCCGCCTCACCTTGCGCACCGCAGCCCTGAGGGAGTCCACGGTGCCCCTGAGGGTCTCTCTCTCCCTCTCCAAGGCCGACCTGTCTCCCTCTAACTGAGCAATCACTGCAGCCTGCATCTTCTGAAACTCCACCTGACTGCGCAGATGCATCAGTTCCTGCTCCTGCTGCATAGACTCACCCTGCAGCACCTGACAGATAAACATATTAAGTGGTTATTAGCAGATGCTTTATCCAAAGCAAATCAAAGTGGAGTGCCGTGCTTAAAGGCACAATAGTGATGATTCATGGATGGTTCTTTGAGGAAATCAAGGCCGGAATCTCTTCAATTGCAATCCCAGGTCATTATGCTGTATGATACAATGAGTGAAAGTGGAAAAAGTAATCACTGTGAGAAATGGTGCTTGTTTTACATGGGTCTAGTAACCGCATTGAATGCCTTTCTTAATTGCTAGTGGCAGGGAGTTGCGTTTTTACTTGGTGAGTCATTGCCGTTATCGACTTGGACATTATATCTGGCTTTAAGAGGACATTGAAGGAGTTTGTGCAACCATGTAGTAATTAGGTTTTTCTGTGTCATAACTTGATGGTTCATTACCTCTATCTGCTTCCTAGCCTCCATGAGGCTCTCTGCTGCCTTCTTCAATCGCTGGTTCTCAGCCTCCAGGAAAACCAGCTTATTTTCGGCCTCCAAGACCTTCTTGCTCTGCTCTGCCAGTTTGGAGCGCAAATCCTGGGCTAAAGTGGTCTGTCTGTCAGCCTCTTCCAGGGCCTGCTGAAGCTGGTTATGCAGGGCAAGGCTGTCCTGGGAGAATTTATCATCTTCTGTCTTCTTGGCTTCTGTGCTGTGCGTCTGAGATGTCTCTTCTGTGATGTCTTTCTTCCTTTCAATTTCTTTTTCACCCTCGGCCTCCCCTCTCTCTTTGGTGTTCATTTCATCTATAACCTTCTTTTTTCTTTCGCTGAGGATTACGTCGCCCCCCTCTCCCCCCTCTCCATCTTCTCTCTGGGCTTTTATTACGCCTTCTTTTCCATCGTGTTTCTCTCTTCTCGTGTCATTTCCCTCGCATTCCCCTCTTGGGATTATTGGCTTTTTCCCTTCTTTTCCCTCAGATGCTGTTCTCTCTTCCTCTAGGACTTTCCGTTTCTGTTTTGTCCTCAGCTCTTCGAGATTTATCTTCAAGCTGCTATTTTCATTCTTCAGACACTCCATCTAACAGTTGAAAGAGAAATGACAGGGCTAGATTCAAAGTGTCAAGACGAGGACAAAATGACAGTAGACAAAACGCTTAGAATAACTGTCTTTAAATCCATCTAAAGTGCCTCACCTCCTTGAGGGCGCTTTGAAGCTTTTGCGAGAGTTGGTCCATGTGTTTCTGGAGCTCTTCGGTCATCTCAGGGGGGCTGGCCTGCTGAGCCTAGAAGAGATACAGGAACATGTGAAACCTGAGAATTTACATGAATCAGTCTGAATCAATTTGTAGCTTGAGGATAAAAATGTCGAAACATCCACTTACCTCTCGTTCAGCCTGCAGGAGCTCTAGCCGTCTCCTCAGTTCAGCGTTCTCGTTTTCTGCTCCCAGAAGCCTCAGCGACGAAGCCTCGTTTACCTCCTCACTCAGAGGCTTCAGATCTGAACAACAGAAAGCGAGACACATGTGCACTTAACTAGTTAATTTTTGCATGTTGTTCCTTTACCTTCACCCTCCCACTTCCTCTCAGAATGAGCTGCCAACCTTCACCTGAACTGCTGAGACTATTGCAACTTTCAAGAAGGAACTGAAGACACAACGTATTCTCAGGCATTTAACCAAAAAAAAGACATTTATCCTCTTCTCTTGCTGGCTTCCTAATCTTAAAATTTGTCAAATAAACCTGGCATTGTCTATTATGAATAGAATTTGCTTCTCTTTTTGTAAATCACTTTGGTTAAAAGCTTCTGATAAATGCATAACCGCACATGTTTTTAAATGGATAGTTCACCCAATAATAAATTTTCTGTCAAAATTTACTCACCCTCACGTTGTTACAAACCAATAAGACTTAAACCGGTTAAGCGTTAAAACACAAATTAAGATATTTTTTAATAAACATAATTGATAAAGGTGTCATAAATATGAGTTTAATCTTAGTCTAGTAAAGAATTCTGATTCTTTCTGATTCTGATTCTAAGTTCAGCTTAATTCTACTTTATTTTGAGGGACAGAAACCCTTTTGGTTTCATTAAATACAGCTTTAAACAAATGTGTATGGCTTTGGAATGACATGAGGGTGAGTAAATTATCCAAGAGTTTTTATTTTTGGGTGAACTATCCCTTTAAGGATTAGTTTACTCAGAAATGAAATTTCTGTGTTCAACTCATAAGAAGTCAGACAGGATGTTCCTGCTTTTCTTTTCCACACGATAAAAGTAAAAAAAATTTGCATAAAAGTGTTATTTGTAAAAGCTCAGCACTGCATATTCCCCTATTTTCTCTGTATGGGAAAGAGCATCCAGAACATTGCTAAACTTTTAATGTTGTGCTTTACAGAAGAAAGAATAACATACAGGTTTGTAAAGACATGACGTTTAGTGAATATTAGGAGAATTTTAATTTCTGTGTTGGTGATGGGTGAAATGTAAATTTATGCATGAATGTCTATTTCCCAACACTTGACAGCTTGATTTCCATATACATGATTGATATACATATACATGAAGTCAAGAAATCAATCGTCTACCGATGGCAGCTGAGTCATAATATCAAATATTATAATATCAAATCATGCATAAAACCTACCAATCTCAGGCATGTTTACTTCCTGAACGTCCTCGTCTGACTCTAGCTCTGATTGGAGGAAATGCTGTTGAGTCACATTCTGACTGACACCCACAGAATGAACCTGACGCTTGAGATCCACCTGCAGACTCATATTCATCTCCAACAGCTCGTCTACCCTCTGTCTCTCAACATCTCGCTCCTACACAAATGCAATTATATAGCCATAAAGCATTATGAATATACATCACACAATTTAGAAGAACGCAATTCGTTCATATAACTTTCATACATTTTAAAGTAGATTTCAGAAGTTTTCTTCCAACCTAACATAATTAATCAAAATTGAGTCACACATGGCAGCTTAAAAGTAAAACACTGTAAGTTCATAAAGTCATTCATACACCCTCCATATCCACAAGCTTCTGCCTGAGAAGAAGATTTTCCTTCTCCAGTTCCCGCAGCGCGGTGCACCGTGCACGAGCGTCAGCCAGCTGCTCATCCAGAAGCGCCTTGTTCTCTTGCAGTGAGGCGCAGTACTGCTGCTGCTCCTGTAGGGTCAGAGAAAATGAGTGTTACAGAAATCATTCACTCACTTTCATGTTGTTCCAAACCCAAACCTAACTTCCTTTAATCTGTGATATTTTTGCAGAATATTCATGCTGCTTACCAGGGACTCTTTATGCACCATGTTTTATTACTGACCACATTTGTTTTTAAGCTTTTACTCTAAGTTGATCATGTCATTACTATATAATAATTAATTAATCTAATGTTATTACCAGATGAAAGCACTCCATTCTGTTAAACCAAATGAAAAAGATGCACTATTATACAATAATTTTAGATAAGATTTTTTTTCCACAAATATATATTTTTAAATGCCGTTTCTTTGACTTTCTGTATATCAAAGATTCTTAAAAAAATGTATCAGTTTCCACAAATATTAATTAGCACAATTGTTTTTGACCTTGATAATAATAAGAATCCTATAATGATGTCTGAAATATCACTGGAATGATGGCTGCTGATAATGTAGCTTTGCAACGACAGGAAAAAAAAGTAATTTTAATACATATTACAATAGAAAACAGTTATTTTAAATTGTAATATTCACATTGTTACTGTTTTTACTATACTTCGAATAAATGTATTATAAAAGTTGCTCTGTTTAATGTATTTATAAATACCATCTTCAATCTTGCATGATGCAGCTTCATGCATGATCATTTTCCAGAATATGAGCAGCACAAAATATTACTCCATTTCCAAATTATAGCACTCCACTTTGTCATTCCTAATTGCAGCCTCAGCCTGATGTATATCTCCTCCTCTACCTTCAGCTGTGTGCGGTACAGATCCATGCTGCGGAGCCGATGTGTGCAGTTTTTCAGCTCCGCCTGCAGTTGCTCTACTCTGGCTGCACGCTCACGCAGACAGTCCAGCTCATCCTTCAGACCCCGACTCACACGCGCTTCCACCTGCAACGATCGGTTCTGAGCCAACCAAACATAAGGCGGTATGTCAGTGTCCTTACACGTTTGTTAATGATTATACAGTGACTTTTAGAAGTATAGTGTGCTCACTTCCTTTTGTAGTTTCTTTATTTCCTCCTCCATAGTTTGCATTTCTTGTTTATAATCCAGTAGTTGATCACCTTTATCCTCCCTTTAAAACATTTTAACGTGTGTAAAGACAAGTGCGTATTTTCTGTGGTACTAGTGCAACAAAAACAAAATTATAAAAATAATGACTTTTAAGCCAATGTTATTTCAGTCTGCTTGTGAAGTCCAAACTAAAAAATAGTAATGTATTGATATTTTATCACTGCTGAAATCACACACATTACTTTTAATAATGACAATGATAACGGTAGTTTGGGGTCAGATTGTTTTTAAAACACTGGAATGTCTCTTATGCTCAACAAATCTGCATTTATTTGATCAAAAATATAGTAAAAATAAAGTATTGTGAAATATTACAGTTTAAATAGTTTTTACAATGTAATATTTTCCTGTGATGGCAAAGCTGAATTTTCAGCAGCCATTGTTTCATTATTTAGTGTCACATGATCCTTGAAAAATTATTCTGATATGCTGATTTGACACTGTTGTTCTGCTTTTTTGTATTGAATAGAAAATTAAAGCAAACTCCATTTATATGAAATACAAATCTTTTGAAAAATTATGAAAATCACTTTGGATTGATTTTCTGTGTCTTTGCTGAAATCGTGTACTGTCCTTAAGTATGCTTTGCAAATAAACTCACAGTTCCTGTTTAAGTCGGCGCAGTTTAGCTTTGCTGTCTGCCAGCTGCACAGCTAGTCCTTCAGGAGGTCCATCTCTAAACCCACTTGACGTGGTTATATGGGTTGTAGACGATTCCAGTTCCTGACAAAGCTCTGCTATCCTCTGAAGATCAGACAGAGACATCCAAAGCTGAAGAGCACCCTTTCTGATCACAACTGTGAATTAATCATATCTAGCCTCACCCGCTAGCACCTGAAAATGTCAGACTGCCAAAACAAATTCTTCTCTCACCTCCAAGTGCGTGTCTCGTTGGCTGAGCAGGTTCTGGATCTGTTTGGCCATGGAGCAGAAGAGAGTCTGCAGCTCAGCTCCATTCAACCCACACATGTCTCCAAACTCCAAAGGAAGTACTGTGCTTGGGTCCTGGGTCACCTGGGTTATCACAGGGTTATTTGGACACTACACAAATGTGTTTATAGTTTATGTTTGTGATATGTTCAAAATGTGCTGACCTCTTGTATGCAAAGTGCAAGCTCAGTTTGTGTATCAATGTCCAAGCACTGAATCTGCTGAATGAACGTTTCTTTCCTTTCACACTGGTGACAATGAGTCATAGAAACAGAGAGAAATTAATCACACACTGTTTGCATCAATATGTTTACATTAGTTACATTACACTCTAATCAATTTACAGTACTGAAACTGTCCATTAAAGATATTAAAAGTGTTTAGTTACCTGTACTGCACAGCCTAGCAATAACAGTAGAAGTCGCCTGAGCTCTGCAACAGCGCCCTCTATTGCCAAGGAAATCAACATAACACCAACGAAGCTTAATTACATTCAAAATGTGCACTTTTTGATCATTTCTGTTTATTTAATAATAATTAGAGAGGGAAGTTTCCCTTTTTTGAAACGACAGTACCACACCTGTCAAGGGATCTCGACCTAAAACAGCAACATTTGGTAGCGGCATCAGCACCAGCTGCTGTAGATTATCCTGAAAAAGCAACACACGTGAAAGAAATGACAAGCATTAAAACTGTCACTGGTGCTCTGCTGTCATCCCAGACAATGCGCAAGTAAGAGGTTTAAGTATGACACGCATTAGAGTGAGAATAAAGTTATTCATATGCAGTCATGGCCAAAAGAAAACAAGCTTGATTGTGGAAAACAGGGCTATTAATTTGCAACAACTGACATCTCATTCAGTATGACTAATTATCTTGT
Organism: Enteromius radiatus; assembly: GCA_032357445.1. NCBI lineage: Eukaryota > Metazoa > Chordata > Actinopteri > Cypriniformes > Cyprinidae > Enteromius > Enteromius radiatus. Next base: position 10,330,352 of record JAUCMS010000024.1, read on the forward strand.
TATTACACTGCTAATTTTCTAACGCATTTAAAAATGACTTACTTTTATGAAAAAAAGTACTGTAGCAGTACAGTGATACAACGTGGTATTTAATTATTACCAAATTCATATACAGTGGTATACACAACTTAAAAAAATTTTATTTTAATAATAGTTTTAGTGGGGGTTTTTTTCCCCCATTTACTTTTATTTCAGTTTTAGTTTTTTTATGTCAAATATGTAGTATTTAGGTACTAATTCTGGATGTACCTTTTAAAAGAAAAATATAATATTTAGTATAATAGTTACATTTTATTTTACATTTATTCAGGATTATTTATTGTATTTTACTCAGGTTTATTTCAATTAATGAAAGTTATTTTTAGTAGTTTTGGTTAATACTGGCTGTTTACTAAACAACACTGGTTATTTCACATAAGATTTCTTTGTATGTACTGTATGGATGGATCACTTGCTTATATTTAGCGTTATGAGTAATCAGATGAGTTTCCTCAAAGATAAACCAACTACTGTGCAGTCAGCAAGCACACTTTGTTTTCATTTTAAGATTCAAGATTCTTTATTTGTCACATGCATATTCATACAGGTACAACATGCAGTGAAGTGTATCCTGAACCGCTCCTATTACTGTGCAGAATTTATAAATAAGTAAATTATAAATAAAAATCGAAATATCCGGGGTCATGGATCTAGTCTAAATGTAAGTACAATTATACAGTTTAAACACAATCTGAAAGTTCTAACAAAAAGAGCACCAAAGTTGTAGTTAAGATATAAGCAATCATTTTCAAATTTAAGGTTTTTAAATATATATTTATAAAGTGTAGCGCAGTGTGTGCAATGTGCAAATGAAATATGCAATGATATTTTAAAGTGCATTTTGCCATACTAGCACAGCAATGTTAGAACAGAGCAGCGCAAGCAGAGTATGTAAAGAAAGTATGTAAACAGTGTGACGGTTCTTAAATAAAAATGAGTATGATATGAGTTCCTTTTTTTTTAAAGAACTAATGTAAAAATTTCAAACAATACAAATCAATACAAAACCATGATTTAGAGTGTTTTTTTTTTGCTACAGTTGACTAATGACTATAAGCTTTTTGCTCTCCTTTTATTTTTAAAATGACCGGAACATAAACATTTGTGTGAAAATAACTTTGCAAACAACATGTCCACAGCTAGGACACTTGAAACAAGAAGTGAAACCACAGAAACCTAAAAAAACAAACATGGCTAGCTTGTTTCACAGCTACATGGGCAGTGCAGACTGTTTGGTTACTAAGTTGTTTATTCAAATACTGTTTATCTGATATTTACTATCAGGTGTTGGCAGCATTTTTACTTTAGTCTAGAAGCCAAGCAATATTATGCATCTGTGGATTGTAATTGCAAAGATGTTTTCACATAGTGGTTTGATTGAGGCTTTAATTCAGTACCTGATAGTATGATCTTAAGTGTCGATTGAGGATGGAAAAGTTCTGCACCCTGAGAATCTTGTCGTCACCCACATTGTGATAGATTTGTTCTACCTTTGGATTGGGATCACTGATTAAAGAAACCAAATAAACAACGAAAAAAAAAACTATTAGCTGAGTCACTGTTGAACTCTCATTAATGAATCGCCAGTCTTCTTTTAATCAAGCTACGTTATACTAAACAAAATAATTTTTTAGACTTTAACTTTGTAAGTCTGACTTACATGATCCTCATGACCTCATTGAGGTAGACTCCATTAGTAAGCTTCAGGTACCGCCTCAAAGCATTCTTGGAGTTGGAGTTTACTTCCATGTAATCCTGAGAGAGTGATCCATTGTCCTCCTCATCGACAATACCCTCAAATAGATGAACCTGACAGACAATTAAAAAAAAATTGCTCACATTAAGTTTGTCTATGTAGAAAAACTGAGATCTGAATCATTGTTCTTTCTTCTGAACGCTTTATCATCCTTGTGTCCTGTCTGTCTACATAAAGTTACATTGCAGTTGTCCAGATCAAATATAAAGTTTAATTTTGACTCTAGATTCTACAAAAATAACTGAGATTATTTTAAGATATCCCTTGATAATTCGGTTAAGCATGTTAGCTGTTTTTAGCTGTTTGAGCATCTAGTAGCTAGTTGCCGGTCTATCAAATTGGACCGAAGAAACTAAGTTTACATGTTCCGAGAAAAAAGCTAAGCGTGTGAAGTTTTCAGCAGGGAAGAGCATACATGTTGACTATTTTTTAGTTGTTAATGTTCAGATTTAACTGTAACTAACATTAATCAAAATAATAGTTTCTGAACATTATTTATAGTTGATAATACTTCTGAACTAAGTTCAAAATGAACAACTTTAATCGTTTTTGCTTAGCACCTACCCATGTAACAAGTGCACTTCCCATAAATTCTTCTAACATTTCCGTAACGTCTACGTCCATCTTCATGTGCTGTACCTGTTCAGCTTTATTCCTCAAAACACAACGGATTATTTAAATAATATATTCTGAAGAGTATACTCATGGTAACCGTAATTCCCTTGTCAATAAAGTGTCAAGATAAAACTGTTTAACTGTTAACATGTTTGCTTTCTGTGCCTTTCCCTTCCTTCATTAGTCACACTTCGAAACCACACCGGAATTTAGAGTTGCATTGCATTAGTTCTGTTCCCCTCTCTGCGCGTCCTCGTCGTGTCTGCGTGACGCCCGTGACGCTCATGTTTCCACATCGAACAGAGCGAGACCGCAAAAGATAGGCTGTGACTTAAAACCTCACAGGCCGCCTATCTAGACGGCATTTTAGCCTCGATTCATATCAACTTTACAAAAACACGTCTCTGATGTTCAAAAATGCATTACGCGCCTTATTGCCCCAAACTGCTGTCTAGTTAACTTAGGCAGATTTGAGACACGGTCTAGGTGTGTGGGCAGCACAGGAAAATGAAATCTATTCATGTCAATAAAACTTATCGACAGTGTCCCTAAAAGATGTAGGTTATATGCAAATGCATCTATGCTTGATTTGCAAGGTGACTTGTGTGCGATATTTCTCGAGCTTGTGAGTGACAGAAGAGGAAAAATGAGTTGTTGCTGCTCTCTAATGGTGAAACGCTGTCGTGCACTGTAGGTAACGGAATATTTTGTAAATTCATGAGACCTAACTGTGACTTTTAGAGCAATGACATGTCTCCTGACTATGAATTGTTTATTTTTTGTTTGTTTGTTTTAAATATTAATATAGGCCTATTTGTGTGTAGCCTGTGTGTGTGTGTGTGTGTGTGTGTGTGTGTGTGCGCGCGCGCGTTTTTGTGACAAATGAGGATCATTTGTATAATGACACCGTGTGACATAGGTATTACAAGGAGAAGGTGACTTTTCAGGGCATTACCCAATGTCCCCACTTTTCAAAATGCTTATAAATCACACAGAATTAAGTTTTTTGAAAATCTAAAAATTCACAAAGTTTCCTGTGATGGGTAGGTTTGGGTTTAGGTGTAGGATTGGTGTAGGGCAATACCACATATAGTTTGTACAGTATAAAAAACCATTACACCTATGGAATGTTCCCACTTTTCACAAAAACAAACATGAGTGTGTGTGCTTGTTTATGCTACATTTTGGGGACCACATGTCCCCACAAGGATAGTAAAACCTGAAATTTTTGACATTGTGGAGACTGGCCTATGATTAAAAATGGTAGGCCTACATGATGTTTATCTGAAATTTTAACAATGCAGACAAGTTTTCTGTAAAAGGTAGATTTAGGGTTAGGGGATAGAAAATACTGTTCAGTATAAAAGTAATATGTAAAAACAAAAAATAAGCACTTGATGAACGCTCACAATGACCACATGACTTCCTAAATCAGTTAAAAACTCAAATCTTTATTTTTCGCATGCATCTTTTGCAATTTCACCTCTTTATTTTTGTCTATTTAAGCAAAGCATGAAGCAGCAAAACATCTACAGACCACATGTACTATTTCATTGCCTTCATTTACTTGGATTTTTCTGCTTTTACTTTTCTTTATACATCTTCACTTATATATATCACTTATAATTATATATAATTGTCAAAGGGGTATTTAGGTATTGTCAGGTTTTGTGTTAACAGTTTCCAGTGTTTTGAGAGGTTACTGGTTTTTACCTCAAATTTTTGACTTCATTTAACAATACAATGAAGTAACAATGTTACATTACAAATATGGTTATGTGATCCCTTTGGATGATGATAATCAAGGGCAGTTAGCACTCGTGTGCACATTAACATTCATTATAAACAATTACACTTGGTCTGTTAGGCTGTGGCTGGCTTGTCTGCCTCTGGCTCCGGGGTCGCATCGGATGCATCGCCCACCTGAGCAAACTGGAGGAGCTTCTTCATCTTTTCTTTAGTCTCCAGCAATGTCTCCTTCACTCCTTTCTCCAGGATGTATCCCTCTGTCTCGATCTCCACATTTTCCTGTCCAATCACACCCTCCATTGCAGTCTGCAGATAGCGCAGGCTCACCAGAATGGTCATCTGAAGGCAGAAGAGATATAGAGGTCAGAGTTCAAGCTCCATTAAGACATTTTCTTTAAGTGGCTCTTCTTAAAAACTGTTCTCAAAGTACAGTTCAGGCCAAAATGAAAATTCTGTCATTTATACACCCTCATTGGAAATCTGTCTAAATTTCTTTCTTCTGTGTAACACTTAAGATGATATTCTGAAGAACATCTGGGTCCAAAACGGATTTGAACTCTGATAACTGAGTTATACGTTTTTTATTAGTTAATTTATTAGTTTTTAAAGAAGAAAGAAAGCCATAGAGGTTTATAACAATGTAAATGGTAATGTCATTATCATTTTTGGTTTTCATTTTCTTTTATAAGCGTATTTACTTTTCTCCTTTGCATAACATTTCTGTTCCCCTGTATTATAACCAAACTGTATTATCACTTATGGGGCCCTACACTCGAATTTATGAAGTACCGACGGATAGTATGCCACGTTAAATATCACACTTTGTAAATGTAAAGCAAACCTACTTTTCCTGGTTTTCGAAATAGACGTTGATTTATTGTTTATTTGATTATTGTATGAGAAGCAATTAATCATGCAGTTAGTGTTACAAAAGCTGTGACTGTTATAAAAGCTGAGAGTGTGGTGTGGTTTTGGGTTAAAGTTATTTTAATCCTTAAATAATGAATATTGACACCTTTGAGTTCACAACCATACCGCCAGCCGTTCCGGAAACGTGTCAATATTCAGTGATGAGTGTGTGAACAGTTCGATGTGTTGAGCGCATTAGATTATACAATGTGACATTCAAGGTTGACGCTTAAAATCATGTGGTTATTTGGGGGAGTCCTCACAAAATATTCATAATGATCCTCTGACACCAGTTTGTAATTTAAAATAGGTTAATTTGCTGTGAGTTCCCATTTATTATGGTTCAACAACATTCATTTTTAAGTCATTGTATTTCTTCAGAACTCATTTTCAAAATTTTAGGCTCTAAGATTTTTTATAATGTTTTTCAAAATAAGTCTCTTATGCTTACCAAGGATGCATTTATTTGATCAGTAAAATATAGAATATACAGTAAAAAATAAATATTTTACATTTTATTACAATTTACAAATTACATTGCTATTTAAACTAACAATTTTCTATTTTAATATACTTTGAAATGTAATTTATTCCTATGGCAAGCTGTCATTACTCCAGTCTTCATGTGATCACGTGATCAAATCATTCTAATTGTTATTGGTAATGTTGAAAGTAGTTGCCTAGTATTTTTGTGGAAACATTACACTTTTTTCAGGATTGTTTTACGAATATAAAATAAAAAAAACTGCATTTATTGGAAATATAAATATAATGAAATAAAATTTAACATTATAAATTTTATTGGCTGTCCTTTTTGATGAATTGAATGCATGCTTACTGAATACAAGTATTCATCTTACGGACCTAAACTTTTTAATGGTAGTGTTTTGACGACAACCATTGTAGTCCTTATTATATTAGGGTGTTCATTCATGTTAATAATTTATGTTGGAGAACAAAGCACAAAAGTCTAATATAAATCACAAACTTCATTTGTAAATGCCCTGAGGAGATTCCTGCGAGAAAGCATGATGCATAAAAGCAAATTATTTTTCTGGTTGGACTATGAGGATCAGTGGCCTGTAATTACTATTCGTTCAAGCCATTAATCAGCTCATACCTGGAGAAGGAAATCAAACAGTACACAAGGGCCGATGGTGTTCATTAAACCCATGTAGTATTTGACAAGGGCCAGACGGCAGCCTCGGTTGTACAGGTTCAGCTCCTCACTCTGGTACTCGTAGTTGTAATGGGCAGAGTTGTCCAGGAGACTGTACTGGATACAGGGCCGGGGGGAGGCAGGGTTACAGCAGCTGAATGGGACCCCATCCAGCAGATATCGCCCATCTACGTTGCTCCTCACGCGACTGTGAGGCAAAACGGAATAGACAGACACTTAAGATTATATGTAATGCAGATATACATATAGTATAATTTCTCTTGTTACACTATTGATTCTACATTTCTCTTTGTTGACTTTCTGATCAATGCATCAGGCTCATCCTGATTCTGAACATAACGTTCTAAATTCTGATTCACCCTGGAAACTAAAAGATTTATTTAAATAATGTGCATTGTATTGCCTAACCATTGCTAATTCACTCACCCTCACCATGCAGGAGAATGAGTTTATCTATGATTTTTGGACTCACTCTTTCACTTCTTTGGATGTGAAGTCCAGGTAGCGGTTGCTGATCCACTGCACCTCAAACCAGTCCCTGTAGTTCGTATTACCACAGCACTGGAACTCAATCTGCAAACGATCAATAGTCTCCTTCTGGAAACAACGGCCTGGTGTGTCTGTATCCTGTAGAGATACGGAACATCAGATACCTACTTTAAAGTTCATTAAGAGAAATATGTATGGCTGGAAACACTGTAATTCAATTCAGTGCCAATACCAGTTCTTTTGATTTTAGACTTTAGAACATTATGTTGTCCTATTTGCATAATATAACTGTCGTCTAGTATACAAAAGGCCTCTGAAATGCCAAACTCATTTATTTTATTCATTCATTCATGCATTGTGAATAATTATCTATAGGACTCTGCAACACCAGGTTTACTTTATTTATTTCTATATACAACGTACTCTGAAATCACAAATTTATTCAAATAAATTAATATCTAACATTTAAATATCTTGCATAAGTTAAAAAAAAGTGATTTCCACAAGAAACAAAAAAAAATCTTATTTTCTTTCATACAAAGACGAAATATCCTTCATGTGTAAAAAAATGCGTATAAGAAATTTCCGAATTTTAAATGTGAATCACAGCTATATTTATTTATGTAATTAAACATTTTAAGCACTAAAACAAGATATTAAATGAGACCAGAGAACAGTGTAAATAACACCCACCCACCAACACACAGTTCTCTCTGGTCTCATTTAATATCTTGTTTTAGTGTATTATTATGTATAATATAATATGACGTGTGTGTATGTGTGTGTTTACAGTAATTAAATTAAATGACACCTGATTGCTGTAAGATTACTTTTAGGCCCCATTTTTTCTTTCTCTCACCAACCTTATAGAAACGGATGCCGTTCTTCAGGCCGATCTTCAGAGACTCCTCCAGGCTGGGCTGCAGGGCGAAGCTCAGAATCATGGCCACCAGCAGCAGAGAGGTGATGAAGACAGAGAAGCAGAAGAACGGAGGAAGAAACATCTTCCAGCGTGGGAAACGCGAGGGGTCCAGTGAGTCCTGGCAGGCTTTACCAGCACAGATGTTGATACCCACTGATGCTAACCCCACTGCCATCAGCAGATTTGGCACAATGTGGATATCCATACTGTGCATCACCTGTATAGAGTGAGAAGTGTTGATTTTTCGGTTAGGGTTAGGGTTGTTTGATGTTATGTGCAGACATTTAATCAGGCCAGACCAATGTTTACTTCTTGGCTGACACTTCAACTGAAAACCTAACCCATAAATTAATCAACATAAGAAAAAAGGTTAACCTACTATTAAGATTTTATTAATACAGTTGACATACTTTTATCCAAAGCAATTTATGTCACATTAATGGAACATATTAACATTTTAACCATTTCTTTCCCTGGGAATCAAACCCATAATGTTCCTAGCATTTTATACTTATATCTTACAGACATCCGTTTTAGTTTTCCTATTCTTATGTTATAGACCTTATATTTATCCCACATCTGCTGAACAGAAGTATTGTGTGATTTTTTTTAAATCCTTAATTTCTTCCCACAATGCTCTGTTTGTTTATTGTCAGGTTTCATTGTGAGGTTTATTGACTTCACTATAGACACAGACCTAGGTAGAGGTGCGCATTACAGGACATTATCTGAGTGCCAATCCTCAGATTATGTGAGATTATTCCTCTCAACAAGACAAAGCTTAGGCCTGTTACACTGGTGTTGACAATATAAAGGGTAAATGAAAGGAGTAATTGTTGTAATATTGTAAATATAGTACTTATTTATTCATTGAGCCAAAAAAATAATATCTGCAAACCATCATGTAAGTATCGCACAGTAAAACTAATGATTACTGTACAAAACACAGACCTTTTCTAAGAAACGCTAAGCAATGCATTTCTGATTATCCTCTCACACACTTTATAGATCCTAATGGACTATAATGGCAGACACACTGTGTACTAGTTTATGTTTCCATTTATGTTTTGGCAAACAAGCATGTATCTACGGATGCATGTTTCATATTCATTTTCAGTTTTGGCACTGTTTTTATTTTTTTTTTAAATGGGAAAAGTTTGATTACCTCTGATCTGCGATGTAGCTCAGTTTTGAGGAAGACTCCCATAGCAAAGGTGATGGCCCCAGAGAACATGGCCACCCATGAAAGTAGCCATAGACCCTGGGCCAGACGCACCCTCTTTTGGAAGGGGAACTTTATCTTTAACAACACCATGCTGTGTAGGAAGAAGTGTAGGACAGAGGAGAGAGAGACATTTAGATTGCAGAAGAGGAATTAAATCGAGGTCATGCAGTATCAGTATCCAGCTCAGCAAAAAATCATTCTCAGGTAAATTCCCATCAGATTATGTTACTTTTAATAATAAAGAACAATTCAGTATAACTTGGAAATCACCTATAATAATACTTTCAACAACTGATACAAGGACACGGGACAAAAACTTTGCTTTGATGTTGAATTAAAATGACATTTTAGGTTGTTCCCAAGATCATCTGATTTTAACAGAAGAAAAAAAAATTCTTTACCTTCAAGAATGTTTGAATGCCCTTTCTTTCAGACCCTGAGCCTTCAATATGCCTCCTACACTTTGGCAGCCATTTTGATTAGGTCTGAAAAATATGATATAGAGTATTATGTCTTGAGTGTCATAATCTCGTGTCATGTCTGATCCTATTAGACCAATTCCACCAATGAGAATCCAGGCCAGTGTCCTCTAAGCAAACCTGCCCTTGGTCAACAAGTCCAGAAGAGTGCCAGAGGGAGGGGTTTGACGCAAAGTGTGCCATTTAATGGACTGAGAAACCGTGAAACTGAAAAGAATGTAGAAGAAAACAGGCGTGACAGAATGTGATGCATTGCTGTGAGCCTCGGTGTATACAGCACGGTTAGAAATAAATGAGGACACGGTTTAGGGCAAAAACACACTAAGAGAGACAAACATTGCAAAATTGCCAAAAAAGATATGATATAAAATATGTAATCATATTCCATTGCAGGCCAATCTAGGAACTGTGTTATGATCGGCATTTGTTAATTTAATTTTAACTTGAAGTCAATTAAAGTAAGTTTTATATGGATATAAAGATACCCTTAAATTGGCAAATATAAACCACTTCCAAATGTAGAGCAAATTAGCACACAAGACTTTATTAATACATTTAAAATACAAATACAAGGATATTCTATAATAAATGGTTATGTTGTTTTTATTTTTCTAGCAGAAACTATAACTAAATTTCACAAAACAACAATTCAGACTTTCAGACTAAACGTCACTGTATTCAATAAATACACTCTATAAAATACAATCTCAGGTTTAATTTTAATTTTAAACAGGCAACTTAAAGATTAAAAACTGAGAGTGCCATACTTTCCCGAACAGCTCAGTTTGGATAGGTATAAAATAAATAATATTTTTTTATTTTATTTCTAACCAATCTTTAAATATTTCACAATATCCAGGGCAAAAAGTGCAAACAGGTATAAAACAGTAATACAGAGGATACCTTTTCAGTATGTATTGAACTACAATTGAAATCAGAAAACCAGAAAACTAAATGTATAAATAAATATAGCATAAAACCAAATGGTATATATGGTAATAGTACTTGTAAAGCTAGAAATTAAGTGCATTTCACAAATCCCAGAGCCGTCAGAGGCTGCAATATCCTTGCTGCAATATTGGTAACGATTGCTATATTTTTTTATTTATTTCCTATACAGTTTACCAATAGACATCAAATCAAATGTTACTGCTTCTCTTCTGTGAGTTCTGCTGCATCTTTCCCTTCAGGATCATGTGCTGGAGCAGGAATCTGGTTCAAAAACTCATTCAGCATCCTTTGAGCCGTAAGATAGCTGACATCAGTGGGCTCCTTCCCCAGAGTGACAGTTCCCTCTCCACCTGTCTGTCTGCTGAGCCTCATCTCATCTAGATTATATGGGTTTGGGGGAATTAATTGGATCTCTGTGTTCATGGTTAATTGGTGCGTTTGATGACTTGGGGCCTTTGCATCTGCCATCGGTTTTTGGACTGGCACATCATTCGTAAAAGAAAAAGGAAGTTGTGAGTCACTTCCTTTAGTCACGAGTTTCCCTGTCCCTGCCCATGGATCGTGATCATGTTTCCATGGTAGAAAGGCTGTGGCAGGCTGTAGTCTGGCAGCTGAGTATGTTTGTCCAGTCTGTGGCCATTCAAAAACATCCCCTTGTCCACCAAATAGTTGGTTGTTTCTGAGGTCCTGCACCCTCTCTGATTGGTCACCATGGGTTTGGCATGGAGATGTTCGAGGACATAAGAATTGTGCCTGTCCTTCATGAGAGTCAAAGTGATTTTTCAACAGCTCTCTAATCAATGAAGGAACCTAAACAGAGAAAGATGTTAATCTTTAACCTTTAGGTTTTTTCAACAGGTAAATTATACTTTTTTTATGTTGAAGTAATTGATTATACTTTGAATAAACCTGCCTGTTAGCTTGAGCAATGTCATGTTTTATTTATTTGAACAAATTTATATATACATTTTTTAGGGCAGAAATTACGACAATCCTGACTATCCTGAGCTGTGATGTCAAAGAGACAAGCCCTCTAAAATCAAGCCCCATTAGTAAAACATATACTATACAATAATATCATAATATGTAAATAATAATAATAATACAATTTTAATAATATATATAATATTATATGCGTATTATATGTACTATAAGCTGTTTAATGGGGGATGGACTAGTTTGTGCAAAAAACAGGAGACATTGGGCATCTGTTTGCTGTATCTCTCGGCATGTTGCACTTACATTGATGTTTTCCAGAGAGCTGATGGTCTTCTGAGCAGTATCCAGCTGTTTAGTCAGATCTGCAATTCTCTGCGTGAGGAACTTCCTCTCCGAGTCCAAGCTGTCTACCTGTCAGAATAAGGTTAAAAAAATCCTGTTTACATATAATGCAGGTGACAGTATAGCACCACTGAAATTCAGCAGATGTGAATTTGCATTTTTATAAATCCCAGCGCAAAGGAAAGCAGGTTTTTCAATCAGTAAGCCATAAGGCCAGAAAAGAGTACCATCATATTTTACAGATGTGCACTTTATGTATTTGAAAAAAAAAAAAAACACTTAAAAAAGCAATTCATAAGAGCTTCTTTGAAGCATGACTGTACTGTATGTGTAGCTTTTGCAACAACCTGTGTTTTCTTGTTGTTCATTATACTTTGTTTTTATATTTAGTATAAACTTTTATGTCAGGTACAAATCTCACATCCATTCCCCAAAATTATGATTGGGTCCCACCTCAGAAGTCTTGACCTTTATCCAACAAAAATCCTAATAGCTCTATTGAACTGATTTACATTTCAGTGTAATAATAAACAATCTTTAGTTAGCTAATTTGAACAATTTAGGTTAAAGCTGAACCTATTTAAAACTGTAAAACAAACAACAACAAAAAAACAATTGTAGTCATTTTGTGAAAAATGCCTGTTAAACTTAAACTTACTGTAGTTTTGAGTTTCTGCTCCAAGGCACTGTTTGCCTGCTGAGAAACAGAATAGCTTTCCTGTAGCCTGCAAATGATACATAACAGAGAATAAGAGATGAGTGTTTTCATTTCATGAACTAAAAAGATTTTTTTCAGTATTAGGTATATAGTTTAGATGCTGACCTTCTGTATTTATCTTTGAAGCTGACTAACTCTGTCTTGGTACACTGCAATTCTGCCTCCATGTTTTCAATGCACGCCACCGTCTGCAACAGGTTCTCATGTAGCTCTTTGTTGTACTGCTCCAACATCCTGCAATATATTACAGATAAGTATGTTTATCTGTCTATGTCAGGAGTTAAACTGCTGTGTTCCTGCAGAAATAAATCATTTTTAAAGAAAAATACCACGACTCTGCTCTAACTGTGTACTGGACATATGAACAGAGACAGATGAAAATAGAAGCAATCGATATGGCTCAGGCTGGATGGCAGAGTTTAGGAAACGGAGCAGAGTAAAAGGGGGGGAAAGCTCTGGAATAAGGGCAAAATCAATAGTCTGAAATAACCAGAAATTAGAAAAGGGGGGAAACCACTTACTGAACTCTGTCCATAGAACCGGATGAATCCTAGGGGCAAAAGGGAAGAGAGAGGGGGTGAAACAGTAAATAGAGGACAGAACAGGACAGAAAGTAGAAAATTGATTTTTGAAGTGATATGTTCCAGAGATGGTCATTGATCGATGACTCATCTGGTTCAATTGTGTTCATCAACGGATATGGACATAATGAAGGGTATCCCTTATGCTATAGAGGTTAATCCAAGGCTATCAATAATTCAATCTATATTTTAATTATCCCTTCATTTAGATATTTCTGATCTGTGCTTGCTATTGAGTAACACGTGTACTAATTACAACTTATTAAACATTACATAAGATTATTATTTGATTGTCAGAAGTATGTGAGGGGGGAAATGGTCAAATAAATATGTTTACTTTCATTTATGAAATATATACTGTTCAAATGTTATTCAAACTTCCTCATATGCTGATTTAGTGCCCAAGAAGTATTTATTATTATTATGACAGCTGAAAAAATGTTGTGTTGCTTAATATCTTTGTGGAAACCGTAATACAAGATTCTTTGATGAAAAAACTTTCAAAAAAGAACAGCATTTATTTAAAGTAGAATATTTAGTAAAAACGTCTTTTCTTTTAATTTTATTAGTTGAATGTGTCCTTGCTAAATAAAATACATTTCTTTTAAAAAATGTCACTGACTACTAATTTTTAATGGTTGTTTGAATGTATCAATAATGACTAAACAAACTATGCTCATGCTGATTAGCTTTATTTTTCTTCATTTTTATATTGATTTGTATAAATAATACCTTGTTTATATATCTTTAATTGTATAGATTTTGACTTTAACTTAATGTTTATCAAATTTTTATTATTAGATTTTAAAAAATGTATCTATTTCACAGTCAATACATATGCATCGCACAGCACATATTTATATCAGGGTTGCAGTAGGCCTAATTCCAAACCTCATATAAAATACAAAATAACACATTTCCTATTTTATGCATTTATTTATTTTAATATTTTCTAGAAACCTTTTCTGGTCCTGTTTTGCTTCAAACATTCCGTTAAACATAAAAAGTGCTTTTTTTTTTGGTCTTTTGATGAACTCACCCTGTGTGGTTTGGACTGTCTCCTGTGCCCCATGTGTTTGGGTCTGTCACTTTTCTCTGAACTAGCACTGGTGGATGATTTACTCGACTGGGACTCTGATTCCATCCCTGCGGCTCGCGGGGGCGGCGGTGATCCCTTCGCATGCTTAGTATGGAAGTTCCTGGATGGGCCATGACTACTTTGATATCGCCCTTTGTGTTTTGACAGGTTGGTGTGAACAGTTTCTGGGCTGGTGCTGGTACCGTCAGTGAGCATCTGAGAGTATTGCCTGTGGTGCTGTTTACCTGAAGCAGCCCCTTGTCTTTCGGCTTTAGAAGGGCAGCGGGGCTGCGGTGAGGGGCTGGTCAGGGTTCGGGTCTGGTATTTGTTCTTATGGGATCGAGAGAATGAGCTTGAATTTCCTGAATCGGGCCTCTCAGCTCCGACGGGCTGCTGTTTTGGTGGCGGCACGAAGCTCTCCTGCTTGTCGCTGCGGTCCTTGCGCTCTTCATTAGGAGATTTTGCTGCCGTTGGTGTATTTACGCCTAAAGAGCTAAGAGCACAGGGACTTATAACCTGCCTGGTGATCTCGTCCAGAAATGCAGAGAATTGCAGCTTCCCTTTCACAAAGTTATCCCTTGCAGCTTCCATAGAGACCTGCTTGGATGTTCCTGTGACGTGCACCCTGGTGGAGAGTACCTCCATAGACTTAGCTTTTCTAAACTTTCCATCTTTCTGACCCTCATCTTTGTTTTTCAGAATACCTTTGCTGGGCAGCTGAATAGATGAAACGGCCTTCTTGGGAACCCTATCACCTAGACTGTTGTCATTATTGCCACCAAAGGCGAGGCTTTGTCCCAGGCTTGCAGTCTTGTAAATTGGCGCATGATCCATGGATTGAGATCCTGCTGAGTAACTATCTTTGTGCTTGTTTTGTTGAAGGCCCTCCTCGCTTTTGCTATGGCCCCGAGAGAGTTTTGTCATCCGATGTCTGTGCTGAGAAGCAGGCAGCAGTTCGACTGCATTTTCTAGGCTGTGGCGGTGTCCCTGGCCTCTCTGATCAAAATCAAAGTCCTCAGATTCTCTGTCATGGCTTTTCCTTCGGATCTCAGGGATGTTTGAGCAGGACAAGGAATGCTGGGGCTTGTGCATGAGGTACGTCTCATCATCCAGGCTGGGCTCTGAGGTCCAAGATGCAGATGAAGAAGTGGAAGAAGATGAGGACAGACTGGAGGAAGACCTTTTAGAGAAGCTGTGATGATCTCCAGACATTTTAGGGTTTGTGGGATGATAAAAGTGATGCTGGTTGTTGTGGTGATGGTGAGTATGTTTATCGGTGTGTTTCCCATGACTGCTTGAAGAGCTGTGACTGATTTAAAAGGTAGTTACATAAGGAAATGACATAAATAATATTAAAGATAATGTCAATATATGATCTGTTCTTGTTATATATGGACTCATTTACACAATAACAGCAGGGGGATTCACAGTGTTAACAACAATTTCTCAGGAAAAATGCATTATACGAAACAAAGCGCAATAAATTTGGTGGGAATGGGCATATTATACACAATTTTCCCACTATATTGGTGACACAATTAATCATAATTACAGAAAGTAGAAAATAAGGGGGAAAGAATATAAAAGGTTGTTTTCTTTTGTAATTAAACAAATGCACTAATTTTGTTGAATTCGTATACTATAGATTGTAATCTCTGTAAATTCTTGGGACTAAAAATATTTTAAAAAGGTTTAATGATAAAAAAGAGACCACATTTTACCTAAACATATTTCTGTGTTATTATACTGTCATCGTATACATTTCTTTCTACATTTAATTTCATTTCACTTCATTTATTTCAGTTAGCTACCAAGTCAACACACACACACACACACACACACATATATATTCCCTCTAGAAGTTTCAGTGAAAAATTACATGTCCTCCAGAGAGTTTAAGCACATACCTGTGTGATCCATGATGGTGATAATGGTTGTGGTGGTTGTGAGGATGCCGTTGAGGTATAGGTTGGTAATGTTTGTAAATTTTCACCTCATCCTCTGAGGAGCCACGCACAGGTGTGAAGTATCTTTCCATCTCTTATATTTGCTACACTCTCAGTTTTTAGCTGTGTTACTTTGTCGATTCCTTCCTTGTAAGTCCTGAAAACGATTTGTTCAGCTCTTATTTAGGCATGTGATACTTGCATCGTTTTGGGTTCAGTTTAAATTTTGCTGTTAAAGTTCCAGGAATCTGGAGAATAATTATCTTTTAAAGAAATATATTCATAAATGCGTCCTTTCACAGATGTTTCTCCACCAGGCTAAAGCAGTGGGAGTAAATCATGGTTTAATGCTGCCAGGGCTTTCTGTCACCCAATATCCATCTGATTCTGATGTAATGACTCCACATTGCAGTCAGTGAAAACACATACTCATGGGGGGAACACAATCGATTGGATTTGGTAAAAGGACAGTGCCTTACATGGTATCTGGGTTACAGCCTTCACAAAATGGTGTGAATGAAATTCATAGAGCTACTCATTTACATCACAATGGCTTTATTGGAAGACATTTATTTATATTAATTCATTTTTATGACTTCAGAATCTATTCAAAATTAATGAATAGATTATTTCACTGGCTGAAGGTTTTCATTCATGTTAATTCATGACGGATTTTTTAAATTGGCAGACTTTATATTATGTGATTAGTGTGAGATTGGTGCCATCTAGTGGTTAACCTCCAAATGAAAACCCAGTCCTAAAATATACAGATCTTTTCACACGTTTCCACATTCGTCACATTTAGACCTTCATTTAATTTAAACAAATTTGAACACATCATGCTGTGACGTAAAATGGCACCATGAAATACCATAAAGTGAGACTACATTATATTAGCAGTGGGTGCGAAAGTATTACTGTCCGATGATGACGAATCTGCGAAGTCATATTAAGCACAAATGACGACAGCTGCCAAGAATAATAAATCATCAGTCACAAGCATGAAAAACAAGTTGTATCCTTTACACGAGTTTGGGAGATTAAATACAGTAATTTAACGGATCCCTGAAACAAACAATATTTAGCGCAGTGTAACACATTAGTTGTTTTTACCAGATTAGCACCTAAAGCATTCGCCACTAAACAGGTTTCTACTGACCCATTACATGAAGAATGTTTGAACAAACGAGCAATCTACTGGTATTTCGTGTTTTTACGTGTATTTGTGTTGCCCATCCCCCTTTCCTTCACACTGTCCTGATGTGAACGTCAGCACAAATACCAGAGAGGATACGTGCTGGAGGTCTCGTTTGCCCCGCACCCACAGTCTGATAAAGAAAGGATTTCCTTTAAAGTAGATACTGCATTCTCACAGCAAACTCATTTTAAACGTGCCTTTATTCATGTTTATCCTAAGCGGTTAAAAGTGAGTAAAAGCACATCACACTATATGCACACAACATGCGTACATCACTAGATCAAACAAAAACAGTAGACAGAATCTCTTATATTTATCACGAGGAGCCATTTATTTAACCGTTCAAAGTATAATGCATATGTATATGTCTTGACCTCCAAAAAAAGCTTGAATGTTTTCGCATAACTTTCAATCCGGATTAAACTAGAACATTCTGGCATTTAGTTGATCTATCATCTTTTTAAAGCCAAAAACAGTTATACGCATGCGCACTGGGACACTGCAGTAAAAAGAAAAGAAGATCCGTGCACTAAAACCGGTTTGAGCCGGATTGAAAGAGGGGGTTTGTGTTACCCATGTTGTATTCCTCCGCACTGCGCTTCTGACGTAACTGTTGTTGTTTGAAAAGTGCATTTGTGATGATTCACCCTGGGTTTCAGGACAACTGTGACCATTGGTCTTATAGAAATGGAAAGCTTATATGGCGGGGAATTCCTTTTATTAAAAAAACTCCCAATGTCATCTACTTGTAAATTTAGTGAACCTTTGCTTTCTTGTTCGACTTTTCGTCTTACACGGTAAATACACAATATATCCATGAAACAATGATATCTCGCGTTTGATTACATACACAGTTTCACACATAACAGTATTCATGAATGTTCATAGCAACATATATTGGCTGGCCTACAGAGCTCTGAAACATAGCTAAAAAAAACGATCAAGATTCTTTCGGGTGGTACTATTTTGTCATCACACGGCGGAAGGAGCTGAATCCGACCGCCTCACAGTGGTCTATAAAACCTGTGGCTACAACAAAGCGCGTCACGACGGGGTGAGGCGCAAAGGAAGGCAGGGAGATTTCGTTGATCTGGTGATATGGTTTCGTATTCTATTATTTGACGATAATTTAGAGGCACTGTTAAACTTTTTTCCGTCTTTAAAATTATACGCTTTTTCAGTTTATTATAACTTACCAAGGCGTAATGTTACTACTATTAACATTTTAGCACGAATAAGATTTTATAAAAGCTCTTATAAGTTTAAAGTGCCTTAATTAAAAAAAAAAATCAGTCTGTTTTCAATAGAAAGACAACCTATGAAATAAGCTGTTTGAGTATGAAACGTTGTTTATTTTGCAAAGCTAGCTAACGTTGTTTAACCAGCTGATTAATAGCTAAAACAAAGCGCAGCTATGACAACGTCATCTTATTTTATGAAGCTAACGTTAGTTTTAAATGTATTCCTCTTTAAACGAGGTTATTATGAAGTGACTTAAGCTTTTTTTCTGATATCTGCTTTCTTATTCTCAACGTTAGCAACGTTAACAAAATGGCGGTCGCGACGACACGCATGTGATAGTGTGATAATGTGAAGACTAAGTTGCAGTAGATTTTCTTTAAAGAAGGTTTCTTTTGTCTATAAACCATAAAAACTTAGACACTAGACAAACAGAAAACCTGTTATTCTTATTTGTTTTTGAAGCCTTTAAAATGGAGAAGCCCGTCTTGTTGCCCTTATTAGGAAGAGATCAGTGATTACATATCGCTAAGATAAACACCAGACTATCTGAAACTTGTCTTTTTTTTATTTATTTATTTTTTTTAATCCTTTAAAAACTAAAAAACCCGTCTTGTTGCCTTCTATTAGGAACAAATATTAAACCTCAAGTGAGTTCATACCGCTAAGATAAATGCCAGACAAACCAAAAATTAGTAACTTTTTTTTTTGTTTATTACTGAAGTTTTTAAAAATGTAGAAGCCCGTCTTGTTTTCTTTATTGGGAAAAGAAACTGAACCTCAAGTGAGTTTACAGTTGGATGATGATTATAGTCGCAGTCTACTTATTTTTGGAGGGTTTTTTCTCCTCATACGTAACCAATATTTCGACCATCAATTCATAAGCCTAGAAGTATTTTAATCGGCTACGATGACGCATTTTTCATTGCTTGAACGACCCACCTAAGTGATCGCTTCTATGGACTGAGTCACGTGTTGCGTAACAGCTGTGAAATGGGAGCATAGCTTGTTTTTCAAGATCCAAAAATATCAGCAGAAGACTGAAGTATGGAGAAAAGGAGAAATGGACTGAGTTTAACTTATCCAGTAACAACCTAGTGCTTAGATGACAACGGATGGAAGAAAAGATCTGCAGCAGAGGCCAGGACCAGGGAGAATCAGGACAAGATGGCGAGCCAGGCAGGACCAGAGAGGAACCAGGGGAGGATCAGAGGGCACAGATCAGGGTGAAGAGCAGCAGTATCCAGATGGGGGAGCCAAATCTGCAAGGCAGAGTAGCGTCAGAACAACTTTGACCACCAGAGGGAGCTCAGCTGTTCTAGATCAGAGCAAGCCAAAGATGAATGTCCCAACAGCAGCAGAGAAGGAAAGATGTCTCACAAGCAGAGAGTAACAGGGGTCTTCGACATAGCAAAGTCGTGAAGAGGGCATTTGGTTTGTATGGGTAGAGGTATCCTGTGTGATTTTAAAGTTATGTCAGTAGTTTGCATACAAGAACACATTTGCTCGCGAAGTTCTGTTCTTTCCTTTTCAGGCGTGGTGAGTGACAATGTTTGAAATTCCAATGTGTCGTCTATCCTGTTGTTGGCCAAGTCTGATGAATGGCGTTAGGGTGCTGTGGAGAGGACCGTCCTTAATCGACCACGCCTCCGCTGCGTTTTGGCTCTAGGCCCGTGGAAAAAGTCGTCCCCATATCCGCTTAAATCCATTAGGTCTGTCCTGAGAAGCAATCCACATGCAAAGGGTTTTTCGGAGTTGAAGTTCCTCTGCGTCCGTCCCTACACGACACAACTACCTCTACTGCCACCCCCGCTGCGTCAGTCCAACATATGATGCCAGGGCAGCTGCGTATTGCCTGCCGGTAAAAATTTTTTGTCGAGTTCATGCATGAATTTTAATGTTAAATTGAGGCAAAGGCTTCTTTTAATAACTTAAAAGAAAAACAAATGCAATGCGTGTTGTAAGAGTAAATGCGCTGTTTTAGAAGTATTAAAATACAGATTTTGTAAATGCAGTTTTTGAATAGTGGTGTAATGTTATTGCATAGTGTTTTGGGGGTTTGGGAGGGGCAAATGCGTTTCTCGAGTTCTCTTTCCCACAGGCCCTGGTCACATTAGAGGCGATAGAACCAAAAGGGATTCCAGGATCTTGTGTGGACCCTTTTAGAGTCTAATTGTTGACTGCTGTTTAAAGATTCTTGCAAAGCTGCAAGGAAAGCCTCTACTTTGATGGGAATTAGGAAGGTACCTCATTGAATTTGTGTCAAGTCGTGTTTGGAATTGTGAACCATACATTTTCCAGTATTGAATGTCGGGGATTGTCATGGGCAATGGGGTGGGGGGGGTGTGGGCCGTTAACCCAAATCTCTTCCTAGACTTTGCAGCTTGTCAAAGCAGCTTTATTTAATGGTGGCAGTGGCTTGAATAGTGCTGAATGGGGGAAGGAACCACCAGTGTGTCTGCCAGTGGATGAGTGGCCCTGTTACAAGCCTTCCATGGCAGCTAGATCAGCGTTTACATCTTTGGTAACGCAGCATGGGATCAAATGCTTCCATTTAACACATCATTATGGCACTCTTTTGTCTCATTGAATGGTATATCGATATTGGTTGTATGTATTATTGTCTATGGGGTTTGTGGATCTGGGGGGATTGCTATAATTTTGACTCTTACAGATTGAAACAAACCCTCAAAGAACAAAGCTGGTGGTCCAACCAATATCCGCTCCCCTCCCCCTCCCCCACTTAAGGAGCAAAGCTACTTCAATAGAGGCCAAGATGCTTTTAACGTTTTCTAATGGCAAGTAATTGGGTATTCATGTAAATGGCATTCATTTGCTTTTGTCTGTCATTGTATTGTACTTGAATACAATTTTGATGGCTAAGTGTCTAAGCAGTAATTGTATTAGTTGCTTATTGTTTGGTTACATATTTGTATTTTGAAGAGCGGGGATGTGTGTAGGCTTTCTTTTCCTCCCCCTTTGCATTTTTCAGTGTGCAGTGTCCCTGAATGCTTTCAACTGAAGATGTCATCCTAACATTGTATGTAAAGATTTGCTTTCGCATCAATCAACTTCAGCCTCTTTTGGTCACGTAAGATCACTAAGCAAGCCCATTTGTTCCTAACCTTTTTTCATTAATAGTCTGTTAAAATTGTAAGATGTGTGGTTGAGCACTTATTACAAAGCTTTACAAACATTATTTAGCTTTGTAATTTGTATGTAAGTGTACATTCTGTAACTGTTTCCATTTTTCAGTTAATAAATGCATAGCTTGTTGTGATTGAAATATTTTGGTATGCATTTTGTTTCTTGGGGTATGTGTGGGGCTTTCTTGGGTATTTCTCTGCTTTTTCAGGTGTGAGTGTAAAGCTTGGCGCTTTTTGTAGAGCTTGGATGCCAGGGCTTGATGTCAACTCTGTTCAAGTTGGAGAGGCAGATCAGTCCAGTCCAACAACTGTGCTCAGGTCGAAGGAAGAAAGGCAAAATTATATAAATTTAACCTGAAGTTACCTAGTCTCTTTGGCTATAAGCCTTTTCTTATATCTGATTCTTGCAGATTTACTTTTTGAATATTGGATTGTTTAAGGGTGGGCATAGGGGTCTTTGTTTTTGCCATTTTTGGTCTTGCAGAATTATACAAAGCCTCGTGAAGAATGCCACCTCTCTGAAGTTATGACCTGAAATCATCCGGTTCCACCGAATGCCTCTCCAGGCAGGATAATTTGTTGTTACAGTAGACTTTAAACTATACTATACTTTTAAAATATAAATTACCCAGCCACTGCTCTGCGCAACTGTGCAGGGTCGGGGGGGGGTGGGCGAAGAAAAGTTGCTTTGCAAATGTGTAGCAATAGCTGTTGCACAAATGTGCTCCAGACTCTAAATTAAGAGTGGCTGGGGAAAAGCTGCGCAACTGTACAGCTTTATTTGGAATTGGCCGTACAATTGAAAGTTCTGGAAAAGATGTGTTGGGGTGGGGAGGGCTTTGCACTTTTCTCTCTTCTGCAGAAATGTCATCAGCCAGCTGTGTGGTGAAAGTAACATGATGTCATCGTGTGGAGTCTGTAGTTACCAGGTGTCTGAATCTTTAAACTTGATTGTAGAATCCTCATGCAACTTTCAGTAACCTCAATCACCAACGCTTCAGAAGCTACACTTATTTTTATTTTTTTAGATGCTTCATGCACTTAAGTTTCTTTTACATCTCTTAACTCCTTATTTGAGTCATGCAGTTAGTATTGCAGTCGGTGTGGTGGAAGTGTTTGTGTGTAGAAGCTCTTTGTTTCAGATTACCCGTCTGTCCCCCTGCCTTCTCAACTGCATCTGAATGCAAGGCTGTCTGTGAGAGCCGTTGCCCTGGTGAATGTCTTCACTTGAATGAATGGCGATCGAATCCCCCTACTGTGCGCTTGAGAGCTTTGTCCAAACCTCGGAAGCCCTTCGCCGAAGTCCTTCTGTGTCTGCGCGTCTTTCCTCTTTTCTTTTTTTTTTTGTTTCCCCCTTCCAATTCTTCATTTTCTTAGGTCAATTTCACTTAGGGAGCAAAATTGTCTTGTCGTCTGGGAGAACCCTAACCGCCTGATGAAACCTCCAGTTGCTCTGATCAACCTCACATTCGTCATATTTTGCTGCTAATTGAGCATCGCTCTGCTGCTATCTGCTGAGTTAAGTACATGTAGTTGGATTTTAATCTTATGTATGGGTAGAACAAGCATTCACCTTCTCATAAATATGCATGCACATAACCCTTGAACTAAAATTTCAATCAAATCCAATGTCAGTGTTTGGAATTTGGTAGCTTGGGGGAGGGATGGGGCAACACTTTCTCTCTTTTCAGGTATGCTGTTGTGATTCTTCTAAAATTGAGACTGGGCGTGGGACATGGGAGTGGATGGATGTGCTTGCGTCAAAGTGGTTGCGTAACTAGTATTTGCAATGGTTTGTAAATTGATTTAAATTGTATTGGGATGAGGAGGGAGGGGGGATGTGGGCTTGTAAACCTTTGCTTTCTTCTCCATTGCAGCTGTAGATTTGCTAATACTTTTACTCTGAAGAATTGGGTGTAAAGCGTCACAGGCTGGAGATAAGTTTCCGTACACTTTTGCCTCTTAAAAGATTATGAAAATGGTTCGGGGAATCTGTGGGGGGGATTGAAAACCCTACGAGCATCTGTCTAGTTACAGGAATGGTGATTTACAAAGACAGGATTTTGTTCTGGTCGTGTTGACGGGATTTCAAGACCTGGACCTTTTTTTTTTTTTTGGTGGTAAACCACATTTGTATTACATTGGATCTGTAACTTTTGGGTGGGGTGGGGTGGGGGGGCTCTAAACTCTTCTCTTTGTGTTTCAGCTTTTAAATAGGAACAAGTCACACCTGAATACAAGTGCAGCCTTGTTCGAGACCTCGCTGGTCAGAGATTTGATCATCCAAGTTGAAGCATTTGAAAATTTTACCGTTACATCCGTAATAGCAGTGGCAATCTTGAATGTTTTGAAGAGTATCCGGGGATTGGGGGGAAACCTGCAGTCTTTGTGTAGTTTCAGGCTAAAGAAGAAGAGCCGTAGAAGACCAGAGTATTGTAGAGCAGCAGGCTTGAGGTTTTTCTTTTCCTGAGGGAACAATCTTCAGATTGTTCCTTCAGGTTTTGCTTTTAACCTCCTAAGAAACAAAAGCAAAAGACTCCGGTGGAGGCACTCCTGATTCTCAGGATGGGGTTCAATTCCCTGCGGTGTCTTGGCTTTATAACCTCTGCTCAAACAATACTTTTAGTGTACCTGAAGTTTAGTTTCTAATCTTTTTATTTTTATCTGATTACATGAGTCTACAGTTTCTGTGAAAAACTGAATACTTTAAATAAAGCGTTTTTGAAATGGCTTAAGTTGTCGCCCTTTAATTTTGTGCATATGTTCATATCTCAATTCATTGCTTACTAAATGTTATACTGAAGACAAGTGATCAGATGCTGCTTACACTACTGGTTGTATCATTTCACAGCCTTGGATTTATCTTAACTTTGTACAAACTGTATTTGATGCCAAAGTTAGAGCAAGGGAAATTGGTTATTTTTGATTTGGTTTATTTCATTCAGTTAAAAAAAAACTGATTTGTTTACCCAAAAGCTGAAAATGGTATGTTTAAAGGACATAAAGCGTACACACAAAAACAAATATACATTGTTTTTAAAAGTGATTTTAATGCAGTGACTTTTTTTTTTTTTTTTTTTGTCTGTCTGGAGAGAAGCCTTGTGACAATTAGCCCAAGGGCCTGTTTTATAAACCATGTTTACAGATTAAGCTGTTTACATTGAAAGGGGAAAATTTAATTGACATGTCTAATGCAAGTATTGTCACCCTCCTTATGACTAAAATATCTTTATGTCCAGTCATATTTACATTCCTTTTAATCACCAGGGTGACAAACATGAAATTCACCATGACTTCTCTATTTTAGAGGATTATAAATACGAGGCAGAACATTCATCACGAGAAAAACCAAAGAATATAGTTCCAATACATGGCAAAATATTGTTAAGCTTTACAAATTAGAAAGTGTAAGAAAATGACTGAAGCAGGGCTGTTTAAACTCGGCCCTGGAGGGCCAGCAGAGTTTAACTTCAACTTGCCTCAACACACATGTATGGAAGTTTCTAGTATGCCTAGTAAGTTCCTGATTAGCTGCTTCAGGTGTGTTTAGGGTTGGAACTCTGCAGGACACTGGTCCTGAGCTAAAAAGCATTGAAAATGCACATATCGCCGGGGCAATAACTAAGAATTTCCAATAAAAATATTACAAATCTGCCTGGAAGAGGACGTGTGTCAACGAGGAGAGTTTGAGCAGCCAGAGACTCAAATAGTCGACTTGTGGTTGGAAAGCCTAAAAAAAATAATCCAACATCATGACTTGCCAGAAAATTTGCTGGAAACTTCAAATAGGACTGGATTTTATTGTCAGATAAAAAAAATGAAATATACTTCTGTATCTTTAATGTTATGGGTCTATAGAGGTCCTGGACATCTTGTTTAGATGCATGACATCAATTAATAAATAATAGTAAATAATAATTATACTAATTTACAAAATACATTTTAATAATAATCTCCTTACCCGAACCCTATAGAAAATGAGTGGTGTGAACTGAAGAGAAAAAGCACCAACATAGAGCTATGAATCTAAAGGATTTGGAGAGATTTTGGATAAAGGAATGGTCTCTGATTTCTTGTCAGATGTTCTCCAAACGTATCAAGCATAGGTGAAGACTTTGTTATCTTGGCAAAAGGATTATTCAAAAGTATTGAATGAAAGGTTGCCATCGTGGCCAACGTGTACCAGAGAAAAAAAACATTTATTTCATAATGAGATTTCCTCCGGCCCAAATACAAACAGGATCAAGTGTACTCAATGTGTCACATGGCCTGGTGGCTTGTAGGTTGCGGGGCAGTTGCGCCCTCTGTTGGTTCACTTTCCGTCCTACAGCAACATCGTAGGCTGGATTGACGGGGAAGGATGTGGTCCTTTTTCGCACGGGATCCCATCAAAGACTTCAATTATGAGATTTTACCCGAAAACCAAGAAAAGTCAGGCATATGGACCCTTAGTCGGGGCAAGCGCAAGGTAAAATGACTTGACATATCAATATATAGCATGTAGTGTCGCAGCAGGCCGCTGAAGCCTCGGTCTAAAGTTGAGCTACATACCGCTTAGCATTGCGCATCGTTGCGCCGTAAAGCAAATGTGAAAAGCTCAGAACACCCTGAAATTCTTTGTGGGATTATATGTTTTAATAAGCAGTTGTAAATATCTGTAGAGGCGCATATATGCACTACTTACAACACAAAATGAGTTTCTTTTGTCATCCTTTCACCAGTATATTTCGTTTCTGTGGCCACGTCAACAAAACATTGCAGAAACATTAAACGGCTTAATAATGACTAAAGACTAAAATTGTTAGTATTTATTTGCTGATGTTTTTCCTGTTATGTTTTATTTGGAATATTTCATTATTATCGTTCATTGTATTATGTATGATTATATAAATTGTTAAGAAAGGTGCAGTATTTGTATTATTTGTACACGTGTACTGACAGGCCATAACTGTTTCACATCATCATTCGCCAGAATTACTTGGGTCATATCAGTAATTGTATCTGCTCGTCATTAACTAAGTTTACTGGCAGACATCAGTAACCATCTGATCATCTCTAACGTTATCTGATAATCAAATGATCAGCATTATAATGGCAGCTCAAACATCAGGGAGCCTTCTTACTGTAATGATATTGACTTAAGGCTATACATCAGTTTCGTTCATATGAGGATGTTCAATGTGATCAGGACATTCTGGTTTAACTATCTAATTTTACTAGTCTTCTTAGCCAATTATAGATGAATTATAACTTAAATGAACTAGTACTCCCTCTTTATTCCAGACGACTGGTGAGCCAGTGTCAGTCTTCCTGTATGAGGTTTCCCAGGGAACAGAGGAGCAGACACAGCTGGCTAAAGCTGCTTTCAAACGCACAAAAACTCTCAGACACCCAAACATCTTGTCTTATGTAGATGGATTGGAGGTAAGGATGTCATGAAATGATGTTGTTTGTCAGTTTGGTGGTGAAACATAAGAGCGTTGTTCTCTTAATGCAATGCTTCATCTTTTCTTCATCTTGATTATTTAGATTGAGGAGAGCTTTGTGAATGTAACATCTTCTCTGTTTAATATAGGCTTATTTGAATCACATAATAACATTTTTTGGTAACTTTTTTTACACAAACTGACCAGACTTATCCTGATTGCAATTACTAAAAAGTCATTTTTATGACAACTTCTGTCTTCTCTTCTTTGGCATCAGACAGAGAAAAGCTTGTACATTGTCACAGAGCCCGTAACTCCTCTGGCTGCTCACCTGAAGCTCCAGGCAGATAAAGGTGGTGCGAGTGATTTAGAGGTGTCATGGGGCCTTCATCAGATTGTGGTAAGTTGTGAAGGTGTGGACTAAATTAAAATTTTTGTTCAATCATTACTTTAAATGACTCAGTTTGCTGTCATTCCTTTTCCTTTAGAAAGCACTGAGCTTCTTGGTGAATGATTGCCATCTCAACCATAATAACTTGGGCATGTGGGCCGTCTTTGTGGACCGTGCTGGTGAATGGAAACTTGGAGGGTTGGATCATGTGACCTCAGACCAGGGAGACTCCACTTCCTTACCACCACCTAAAGTGATCAACCCCGACTTGGAGAGATATGACCCTCCAGAGAGCCCTGGCAATGGTGGAGATAAATGGTACAGACAGTAAATAAAATAAAAATATTCTATCCTGTAGTTCTCTTTCTAGTTCATTTCCCATATATTTCCTATAGTCTTGACTTTCAATCAAGACCTAAAATGTTTAGTAAAATGCCTATTTAATAAACTATAGCTTATTGTTATGTCTCTACGATCTCAGGACAGGGGACGTGTGGCGTCTCGGTTGCCTCATTTGGGAGGTATTTAATGGCACTTTACCTCGTGCCTCCTCGTTACGATCTCTTGGCAAGGTACCAAAAAATTTTTGCTTAGTTTTGACTAGTTGTGCAGTAAATAACAACTTTCATTAGTAGTTTTAATTATTACATACACAATAAAAGCTATTTATACTCAGAATCTTACAACCCACTGCCTTTATTTCTTACAGATTCCAAAGCAGCTAGTGCCGCATTACTGTGAGTTAGTGGGAGCAAACCCAAAGATTCGTCCCAATCCTGCTCGTTTCTTACTGAACTGCAGATCTCCTGGAGGCTTTATGAACAACAGCTTTGTAGAGAGCTGTCTGTTTCTGGAAGAGATACAGGTATTTCAACTGTTGTTGAGCCTGTATTGTGTTGCATTATACTTTCATTCAAAAGTTGGCTTTGGTAATTCTAAGAATTTCTTATTACCAGTATTGAAAACTGCTGTGCTGCGCAATATTTTTGACAAAATCTTTTCTTTGATAAATAGTTCAGAGGAACAGCATTTATTGAATAGAAGTCTTGTTATAGACATCTTTATTGTCATCTTTCATCTATTTAACACATCCATTCCTTACTGAACCACTCTCAAATATTTAAGCAGCAATGTACCTTGATGATTATGCTTTGATAAATGAATAATTCCTATGTTCATTTTCATATAAGTCTTTTATATAAATGATAAAACAGTATGTAGAATGATCAGGCTATGTGTATGTTTTCATTAACTACTGTAAAATTATTTTCATACATTTAGGCATATCACTTTTGTTTAATATGTTTATATTACTGCATGTATGTTTTTTTTGGTCTATATCTGTACTTATGTTTTAAAATGATAAATATACTGTATGTTCAATGTTTTATGTATATATATATATACATATATATATATATATATACATACACAATAATGATATGTGTAACTAAATTGTGAAATTGAAATGTTTAATCTTACCATGAATATAGCCACTGTTACTGACATGGTGTTAAATTATAAATGATTTATGATTTAAATCATAAATTTAGGTTAGATCACCCTAATGCTTGTTCAATTGTGTGCTTATGTAGATTAAAGAACCTGCAGAGAAGCAGCAGTTTTTCCAGGATCTAAGTGAGAATCTCGACTCTTTTCCTGAAGATTTCTGTAAACATAAAGTGCTGCCTCAGCTCCTTACAGCCTTTGAGTTCGGCAATGCTGGCGCTGTTGTCCTCACACCATTATTTAAGGTTAAAGACATTTCTGTTGCTGTATTAACACAAACCATGTTGTACATGGTCTTCAGAGCATCTTAACAATTTTTTTTAATGCAGTTCTGATATTTTATTTGTGTTAGGTAGGGAAGTATTTGTCAGCTGAGGAGTACCAGCAGAAAATCATTCCAGTCATAGTGAAGATGTTCTCCTCCACTGACCGTGCCATGAGGATACGACTGCTACAGCAGGTATACATCACTTCATTGCTTTATGTAGTTTCGGAAGAGTTTTCTACATTAGAATTTAGTCACAACAAAGTCTTACCTAAACTCTCAGACTCTATCATACACACTTTTAATCGCTCACTTCTAAATTTATTATTTTGTTTCTATTTTTCACTCTTTTTAACAGATGGAGCAGTTTATTCAGTATTTGAATGAAGCAGCAGTTAACTCACAAATTTTTCCACACGTGGTTCATGGCTTCACAGACACAAACCCTGCTATTCGAGAACAGACTGTTAAGGTATTTATATGCTCCATTTTCTCACCTTTTCAGTGTTTTGACACTCAGTGGAACTGATATTGCCATATTTATACATATGCAACACTTTTAAAAGATGATTTTTTTTTCTCCTGTAGTCCATGCTACTGTTGGCCCCTAAATTAAATGAAACCAATTTAAATCAAGAGTTGATGCGTCACTTTGCGCGACTCCAGGCCCGGGACGATCAGGGCCCCATCCGCTGCAACACCACCGTTTGCCTGGGCAAAATTGCCCCCTACCTCAATGCTGGGGTAACTGTATCTAAAAACCAATCCTTCACTTATTCAGGCATATTGTTTTCTCTCAATGACCATCTTTTTTCCAATGCTTTTTCTTCTCAGATGCGGCAACGTGTATTAATCTCTGCATTCTCACGAGCATCTAAAGACCCGTTTCCCGCCTCGCGTGCAGCAGGCGTGCTGGGGTTTGCTGCCACCCATCAGTACTATAGTGTGGCAGAAAGTGCCAATCGTATTCTGCCCACACTGTGCACACTGACTGTAGACCCAGACAAAAACGTTAGAGATCAGGTAACTGATGCAGTATCTGTTTAAATGTTCTGTGGTTTGGGAGTGTAATCCATCATTTTTGAAAGAGACAATTTCTTAAGTATTTCTGTTCCTGTAGGCGTTCAAAGCCATAAAAAGTTTTCTTAGTAAGCTGGAGACAGTTTCTGAAGACCCCTCTAAACTAGCTGAAATAGGTATGTTGTTTTTAAATTATATTGGCCCCTTGTCTTAGAGGGATAGTTTACTTTAAAATAAAAAAGAATTCCCAAATGAAGGTAACTGAATAAAAATGATGCTATTGGTTCAATCGTAGAGAAGGATGTGACTGCATCGGCGCAGACAGGAGGTTCAGCTGCTACATGGGCAGGATGGGCCGTAACAGGTGTCTCATCGCTCACCTCCAAACTCATCCGAAATGCTCCGGCTGGTTCGGAGGCACCACCTGCTGAAAACAGCCCCGTCCCTCAATCTGCTGCTGGAGCAGTACCCACAAATACTGCAAGCACAGGTGTGCAACAAGACCAAAGCCGTCTCATTTCTCTGGATGTCACGTTTGTCATATGCATACATCAAAGGATGTCTCATTTAAAAAAAAAAAACTAATTAACAATTATAAAAGTACCTGTCATCTCTAGTGAAGCATAAATTACTTGTAATGGTTATTTTTGTTATTTTATAACCTAGTTTCAAACTGCTTTAATCTGCAGTCTTATTTAATTTGATTATCATTCCCCAAAAAATAAACATTAAAATGGGTGGCACCAAGTTCTAACTCATTAACTTCCTCATCAACTTTTCCTCTTAGGGCCAGAAATGAAAGCACAGACACCAGATGCACTTGGGATCAAAACAGAGAGATTAAACGAGGAGACCGTGGAGCCAGATGGGGATCGGTGGGACGATGAAGACTGGGGGAGCCTTGAGGTGAAATATGGTTATTCAAATTATGTAATGTCTGTTTTTTTCAGTGCTTGAAATTTTATAGTGTTAAACAAAATCTTACACATGAATACT
Organism: Enteromius radiatus; assembly: GCA_032357445.1. Classification (NCBI taxonomy): domain Eukaryota; kingdom Metazoa; phylum Chordata; class Actinopteri; order Cypriniformes; family Cyprinidae; genus Enteromius; species Enteromius radiatus. Next base: position 10,361,460 of record JAUCMS010000024.1, read on the forward strand.
GAGAAATTTGAATATTTCCTTATCTCTGTGCACCCACAGGACCCTGAAAAAGTCCAAACAGATCCAGACGATTGGCATTCTGATTGGTCAGCAATGTCGTCAACACAGAAGAAAAGCAGTGTAAGTGATTTGCAGTAGTATAGCTTATGAAATATTTCATTTGTTCAGTTTTTGCTTTGTGCAACTGTTGAGGACATATATACAGTATCCATACTTATAATTACTAAATGGTAAAACTTAATAGGTTTTTAACCATATTCATCCTATGTTAGTGGTAGTCAGAGATGGGATTATCCATTAATAAGGCTAATCTACGCTACATTTCCATAGGTGGGCCGAAAGTCCTCCGAGGCAGTCAAGAAGCAGAGTTCTGATTGGAGCTCTGGCTGGGATGCCGATGACAGCTGGTCTAATGAGAAAGATGCAGATGGTCAGGGTCAAAGTTCACCTGCTGATGAGGGCTGGGGTAATGACTGGGATGAGGATGGGAGTCTGGCAGAAAGTTTCACCCCAACACCTCGAAGTAAATCCTCAACAGGAGCTCCAAGAAGTGGCAGATCAAGCTCTGCGCAGGAAGGGGTACGATTGGCCAGCGATTATAACTGGGAAGCAGCGGAAGGAAAATCAGCAACATCAGATCTGCTGTCCAGTGTGTCACAACGAAGTACTATGGTAAGTCTCTGGTGCAGGTATTTCCTTTCATTGTAAGGCGGAAATCATTTGTGGATATGTGTGATGTGTGTGTCCACAGAAGGCTGATGGCTGGGATGCAGACAGTGCAGGAGACTGGGGAACAGAAGAAAACTGGGAGTCACTGGATGGAGATCAGGGTCAGAGACACACATTTTTTCCAGTTTATGCACTTAAAGGGATAGTTTAATCAGAAATTAATATTCTGTCATTAATTACTCATCCTCATGTCATACCAAACCCATAAGACCTTTGTTCATCTTCAGAACAAAATTAGGATGTTTTTGAAGAATTCCGGGAGCTCTGTCCCTCTCATAGACAGCAAGGAGATCATTAAAATAATGCATCAGTTGTAATTTTATGAAGCTACAAGAATACTTTTTTTGTGAAAAGAAAAAAAAAAGACTATTTAACATCTCCTCGTTACCCTATAGTGTAATTTTTGGCTGTCTGCAGTACCGTAAATGGATAGCAGTTTACATTGTGAACAGAAACAATATATCCATGTACATACGTGTTTATGAATGTGATACTATCCCAAATAACGCTATAAGGTGAGACAGAGAATACAAATTGTTGAATGAATTTGTTTTGTCACGACATGAGAGTGAGTAGTTAATGACAGAATTTTCTTTTTGGGTGAACTATCTTTTTAAACCAGCATATTAAAATGCATATTAGGCTTGGGCGGTAATACGGTATTATGGTATACCGGGGTATCTAAAAATAGCAACGGTATCAGTTTAAATACCGTTATACCGTCATAATAAAAAAAACAATGCACTTATATATTATTTAAATAATTTATTTAATACCTGAAAATGGTATGCGTGGTTGTTATCACGAGACAGCGTGGAGAAGAAAGAGAGAAGTGGGGAAAGAAAGGGAGTTGCGCACTAGAGACCTGCGCGGGACGGACTTTTCAGCCCCGCTCCCGCAAAAACATATTATTTTCTTCTGCTCGCGCCGCAGTATTCAAGTTTTGTCCCGCTTCCGCCCGCTATAGCCCGCAGGTAAACATATAAATAGTTTTATTTTCACCGCTTCTTTCAGCTACTATTATTTTTTTTTACTGGCTTCCCTTTTGAATATAAAAAAAGAAAGGAAAATAAACAAACATGTTTCGTTTTATTTGAGTTTAATTAAATAGAATGATAAACATGGACACGAATGAGAAGATTTTCAGAACATAGAAATACAGTTAGAAATAGCAGTGAAACAAAATAATATTAAACGTTGATTTCTGAAGTGCTCAAACAGAAAAGCATTTGGCCTAATATTGCTTTAGAATATAAGTGAGCCTTTTTTTCTTTCAGCAATGTAGAAAAAACAAGTACAACGAGCTTATATCTGTGTCCTGCTCTTCAAATCATTTAGTCGTTCTTGTTGCTTTTGTGAAGTAGATAAATGGCAGAACATTTGTTTTTATTAAATTAATTTTTGCCAGAGTCCCGCGAATAGCACTAACATGATGACCTTGCCGCCCGCACCCGCATTCACCCATCAGATCTTGTCCCGTGCCGCGCTCGGTGCGCCGGGTCCTGCGGGAGTGAAACTCTCTATCGCGCACCAAGTGACCTGGTCTCGAAAGAGAACACAGCTTCTTCAGTTTGGCAGTATTTCGGGTTTAGACCGAACAAGAAGGGAGAGGCGGTAAATACGGACGACACAATTTGCGCGTCTCTGCGCGAAACCTGTCCTGGAGGTTTATATTAATTTAATTCTGTTTGACTGTTGTATTTGCACCTTTTTTTTAAACTGCTGTTTGTTGCTAATAAAAGTTGTTAATATTATGTGCATGTTATCAGTATTAATGTTTGGTATTCAGTTTCTGAATGGTTTAGGCACAAGCCAACAGTTTAGTGACGCTGTCTGAGTCTTGCGTCATATTTTTTAAATTATAAACGGTAATACCGTATACCGCGGTAAAATATGGAGGCGGTATGACGGTATCGAAATTTGGATACCGCCCAAGCCTAATGCATATATCTTGTGTTTTAGATAAAGAAAATAGAAAATGCATCTTAAATCACCATGTTTCACTCCCTCAGGTTTAAGTAAAGCAGAACTAGCAAAGAAGAAACGAGAAGAGCGGCGGAAGGAGCTGGAGGCCAAACGGGCAGAGCGTAAGGCAGCAAAGGGTCCTCTCAAACTGGGCGCACGCAAACTGGACTGAGCACTGGAGTTACAACAGATCATTGACTCTTAGAAGATGAAGGGACTGCGAGATTTTAAAGAAACTTTCCATGATGGAACTCACAGATGTCTGTACGCTGGGCAACTAGGAAGAAATGAATTCAACTGTGTCTGCTGACTGAGGAACAGCTAACACACCTTAAACTATGATATTCCTTTACTCTCCTCACAGTACCAAGATTTTTATACTACACAATATCATAGTTTACTGAGTGTGCATGAACTCACTGGTTTGATTATTAGGAGTTATTATCCTAGATATATTTGTATGGATGTACACTGATTATACATAACTGTGGACCACTTTCCCCTGAATTTGGTCTTTGAGGGCATAGAAAAAAAATGGATAATCTGGAGAAACTCAACATGTTAGCTCTTACTTAATCATGATCCTAGACGGAACAATGTCATAACTAGTGCATGTATAAACACAGATGAATATTTTCAAAACAAAGGATTCACTTGACCAAAAAACATTGTAACTCATGAAAGGCGTTTTGTTCCTTATTTGTTTGCCATGTGACAGGGTGAAGGTGGATGTGCTTGTTATTTCTGGTTTGTGCCTTCTTTTGTGTTCCTAGTAGGCGGTACTGCTTATGATGTAAAAATAAACTATTCGACAAATGATTTTAGTTATTGAGACAGCCTGTGAAATCTGGTGCAATATTTTCAGAAGGGGTAATTCATGTAAATCCAACTTCATATGTATTATAATAAAGAGGAGCAGTCTGTCTTTGGAAACTTGCTTTACAGAATAGTGTTGTGCAACTGCATTGTTTCACAAAATAACAAATGGTAACAAAGGTCTCGTTGAACTGCCAGAAACACAGTGTTGCTTTCTAAAGTACGTAACAGAAGCAGTGTCTAGTCATCAAAAATCTATAAATATCAAGGAATTTTAATATTATAATTCCCAGGCCTAAAAAAGCCACTGGTTTAATGTTCAGCTCTAAAATATTTAATTATCATTATTTATGTGTGATGTGTGTGTCTGATCACCAAAATAATCACTTGAAGATTATTTATAATCTTCATAATCTAAAAAAAATCTAAACATCTCAGAATGACAAGGGATGGGCAAAGTCATGAAAAGTTATTTGTCAAAAGGATTGTTAACCCATTGATTAAAAATTTAAAGAGGGTTGAAATGCATTACTGGCTCATGAACATAACCTGGGAAGAAAGATGTCTTCAATTCTTAAAATTAAATAGTACTGCACAGTAAAAAAAAAAAAAATCCATTTCACTTCCTTATCTTTGGCCAGTACTATATTTGTAAATGTTTAAGGAGTGTTGGCAAATCCAACAGCCAAAGACGTCACAGATTATAATCGCACAGTATGGCAATTGTTATCTTTTGTTAATGTTTACCTTCATTATGTATTTGACCCTTGTCTTAATGGATGCGAGTACGGGGTAAATTTTGTTTCCTCCCATTTACATTCAAATGCCTCACCATCACCTTGATTACTTTTTACTTAAAGAGAATAATTAAAATATTTTGTGGTGATCAACATGCCATAAAATGAGTTTAGCCTAAACAATTACTGAGAAATTCATTTGATCCAATAGAGGTATTTAGTACAATGTCTCTGATGTCGTGGTCCAATTGCTATGCTTTCCACTGCTTTGCAAGAATTTAGTCCATCAAATAGTAACAAAGGTCCCATTGAGCTGATGTAAGGCAGGATAGCAGAAACCTTCCAATTTTGTGTAAATGGTAGTCTTGCACCATGGAACAACAGAATCTAATATATTCTGGTGTAATGTAATCACATTAAGAAACACAAAAACACCTAGTATATGATGTCACATATTTAATGGCACAAAAATAGCAACATGGCAGTTTATTTTAGCATTTACATGGTCAAATATTCAGCTTTCTCTTTTTGATTATATGGTATTAAAGTGCTTGAAGTGTTAATTGAAAACCAGTAGAAAGGAACAGTAAAGGAATGCAAGATATCAAAGTTATGTTCAGTTTAGGAATATTTCTATTTGTGCTCATAAAACTAAGTCTGCCTAATCAATACATTAAATGTTTTAATTAAATGCAATTAAATTAAATTGCATTAAATTCAATATACATTGAATTGACTTCAAAATATCAAACAGCTGTGCTTTCACTTGTTCATATCCCAGGCTTTACTGATTGCGTTTCTGTTTGTCTTTTGAGCCAAATGCGCTTGAAGCAACAGCAAGTACTGCAAAAGTAGCTGCTGCTATAATACTAACTCCAACACCGATCTCCACCGCCTTGCGCACCTATAACAATGGACAGAAAGTATTATATTAATTCACCTGTATGATGAGCTATGCACCCATCACAGAGTTTCACATTTTTAAAATGACTGAAAGCACAATTTACACTACACTACACTATTTTACATCTTCAAGCTTTACCTGTCTTGATTCTGGTTTTCCGTATCTCAGCTCTGTAACGAAGTGCTCACAGTTCCCTCTGAAGACACAATATGGAAGTTCTTGTCCCAAATAACTGTATGCATCGCGTAGAATCTGTCGAACAGGACGTGCCTCATATTTCTCATCCAGAAGATTGTTGATACAGTATTCATCATTGCCAACTACTTCATAAAGTTCTTCTTTCTTCACTCTGGCTTTATCACATAATACAGACATCATACTGTAGGCTCCAGCTTGAGCATGTTCAGCTGTAGAGAAAGAAAGTGGGGGGAAAAAAGTCGATTGACCTTGTCTTTCATTAGACTTAAAATTCAATGCAAGATGAGCTAACATCATTTGAGGCATGTAAAATACTCACACGGAGGTGCCAAGTGAATCACATAACCTTCTCCAACATAAATAACCCAGTGCTGATATGAGCCTCGGAAGATTTCAATCAGGTCCCCGGGCTCCGGCTTTTGATCGTACTGGGACACAATATCAGATATCATATTTTGCTAAAGAGGCACTTAGATTGACAGTAATACATCATACTGTTTGACTCCAATAACAGATACTATTGCACTTGTGAATAGAAAAGATAATGAAAGCAAAAGTGTGCTTGCTGAAGGTTTTATTAGTTTAAATGTGCAAAGACATATGCTCTTAACATCTAGCTCTTTCGGTTTCTGTTCTTCTTAAACACTCTCGGTTTCTTATAATAAAATTCCTCCATATCGGGCCTTGAGCAACAAGTATACATAATTACCTAACTGTGCAACAGTATCAAACATCAGTGACAAGAGCACTTAAATTATCTATTTACCGGTACAATTCAGTTCGTTTCAGATTATTAAAATGCATTTACCTTCGTCGGTGCCATGACAACCTCAAAACACCGTTTTTCTTGTTTTTACTCTTGTCCTATGAGAGACACATAACGACATTTGGGATTTACTTACACAGTGACTTTTAGATAACTTAGCAATATGCAGCATATTTTGGAAATTACATTAATCACATTTCTATGTAAGTAGATATAATAGGTTATAGCATCGAGAAAAAAAAACATCAGGTTGAAAACATCAAGTAAGGTTAACGTTATTAGGAGCGGAGTCAACAAGCTGACGTCATACAAAACAAACAAACAAACTATCCAGGCTCCGCGGTCTCCAGCCCGCTATCGAGATAAGTAAGTAAGTATAACAAAGGAACAAATCACTTACAAATAACGATGTTTGTATCTGACGATTTAACATCCGTCTTGACGTTCTGCGCGTCTGAAGTACAAATAACATCACAGGCTAAGCCAGCTGATGTGACTGTTGATGTCGACCAATCAGCGTGCAGTCATTCGGCGCCGATAGAGATCATTGGTGAACGCCCTTAACCATTTAAAGGTGTAATCACACTAGGCATGGTTGCCGTGAACTGGGCCAGAGTACGATTGCCCCCTCTCCACTCCCTCTCTGGCCTTCCGTGCTCACAACCGCGCCCGAGTCCAACTGAACCGTGCTTTGGCACACCTCTTCCAGGCGGGCCAGGGAGCACTCACACTCCATGTCAGTGTACAGTATCCGTGTCCAGGGTATCCGATATATGTCTCTGGAGAGACATATTGCATCTGACCTCTGATCACCAAAATAATCACTTGATTATGCTTTGAGTTTTCTTAATTTATCTATGTTTTGGGCAACCAGAATATTGCTTACCTGTGTATTGACGTAATTAGTGACCTCTGTATAATTACTGTTCTAGCTGACTTCTGCTAATGAAACTGCTAACTATTTTCTTCAGAACATTTTCTTCAACTGATTGCATCCCTGACTTCAGGTCTTCATTCTGCACATCTTTGGGTTTTAACTGTAAATCCCTCTACAATACTAAGCCTTAAAGCCTCCAATAAGCCCAAATTGGTTAAATGGAATGTGTGAAAAGTATTGAAAGATGTGAGGAATATACCTAATGCAAAAAAACTGCCATAGAGCCAAATTAAGAGACCCTGCAAAGGAGCTTGATATCCTTCCCGGGTGGTTCATGATGCCATTATTCAGCTTTCAATATTTTGCAAATAATACACAGTTATAAAAGTTCATTCACAGAAAAACAAATGTGTGATATGAAAAAAAAACAACAAACAACCACCCTACAACTATGGACTATGGCTTTATTGCAATGTTGCCAAGTCCGCTTATTATAAGCGACTTTGGGCTTGGTTTTTTGTAAAGTTGCTTACAAATATTGATAGTCGCGGGTCGCGTTTTTTTGGGCTTGTTTCTAAAGTGCAGTTGCTTATTTGGGCTTGAT
>JAUCMS010000024.1:10372865-10399414 GCA_032357445.1 Enteromius radiatus
TCGAGATACCATACCGGATTTGCACGTCGTATAGACGTACAGATATGGTCCTGGACCGACCGACGCAATATAGACATAATCTGAGTGAGTGATTGACTGCTTCAGGAACTCAGCAGTGCAGAAAGACGCCCTTAAAAGGTATTGGTGTTTTTTGTGAAACCATATGTACACTTTTATTAGTTTTTTTTATATTATTTTATTTATTTATTTTTTTAATACGTTTAAGGCAAAGTGGATTTTTTTTAAATGCTGTACAAGTTCTTATAAAAGTTCACACGCACACACGCACACACACACACACACACACATGCTGGAAACCGTATCAATGGGCCCTCAATATTACTGGCCTCATAAATAAGCAAACAAGAGCTGTAACGTTTGGATTTAGAAATATACAGTGTGTGATCTAATGTTAACCGAGCAAAAAATATGAAGAGTGTGGAATAAAATGACAAGTGATTACATTTCCCGGGGTGTATTCCTGAGTTAACAATTTCAACTATGAAAAGCACAAAAGGAGAATGTGTTTTCTTTCATCATAACATCATCAAACACTCAGCCACTTTTGCGCGGCTTTTCCAAGGAAATTATGAGAGCATCTCTTTGGTTGAGTTGACAGTAATAACTCCTAAACTACAGAGGGCGATAAGCGTAGCAAACGCGTGATTTTCCCTCAGTCGAAAGAAAACGCGAGAGCTTCCGCTGTCTAGTGTACCGTTCGTTGAAACGGTGTTGAAAAATCGGCAAAAGTTGCAAATACTGCACCTTTTCCCCTCACATTTCGCCATTAAAGTAGTTTTTTATGTAACTTAGATAAAATATTGTGCATGGAGTATTTGGCATAAGCACATGAACGATGTCTGCGATGTTCGAGGGGAATGCCTTGTCAGCCATGCAGACGTCTCACTGCCACACTCCTCTAAACAATTACAGGTGAGCAGTAATAGAACAATCATATATGTTAACAATAATTTATAAAACATTACTTCAGATTATGGAAGGAACTCCAGTTTGAATTAAACTGCGTAATCGGTATGAATGAACAAAGTATTGTTCGCTTTTTACTGCCATGAACGAAGTGGTTTATTTTATTCTGATTTATATGAATGATACAGAGAGCAGGAGTTTGCCAAATTCAGTCCAGTGTTTTAGTTAAGGTTAAAAAAACTGGAACTGCAAGCATAAATCATGGTGTCACACTGTATATGGATTAGTTGGATTGGAAACTAATATTAAATAGCCTATTATTAAATAATTTTCATCAAAACGTATAACCTAAAATTAATACGGGAGAGTTCTTTAATCAACTTAGTTGTAAATGATATCAAGCCATATATTGCTACAATATATAAAAATATTTCTTTCATAGATTATATGAAAGGTGTAAATATCTTTTGAATGTCCAAATTTAAATAATACTAGGCAACATTTAAAAAAAAAAATCAGATAATCAGATAAAAAATATTTGTTGCAATTGTTGCTTTAAATCATAAATAAATAAATTCATAGATTATATGCACATATATATAATATGACAGCTTATTTTGAAATTATAAATATTTAATGTTGTTTCTCAATTAATACAAAGTCATAAAACTGCATGTTTTTGAAAGTAGCGTCACTACTGTGACTGTTAGACATGTTATTTCTGTATGTATTCAATATATAGAATTCTTATTTTATTGCTAAATTTCTGATACTTTTCATTTCTATGTATTACAACTGTCCTTTCTCTTTTTCATCAGTCCTCAAGAGCTGGCTTTAGAAATCAAGGCTTTCATCAGTGGCGTTGACCAGACGCAGGGACGTAAACTCAGTGTTCGGGACCATGCCCGCTGCGCTGTGCGCCTCCTTCGAACTGTCCCAGCCTGTCGTGGAGCCGTCTTGGAGCACTTAAGGGGAGTGTATGATGAATATGTTGCAGCCTTTCTGCAAGATCTGGAGGCAGAGGGTGAAAACGGTGGTAACGGTACAAGTGGAGGAGGCAGCACCAGTGTATCCAATTTGGAGGATGTTATTAAAGAAGTCCATGCAGTCCTCTCTGAGTTTATCAAGCTTAGTCCTAAAGCTTGGGCTCCTCTTGTGTCCACTTGGGCTGTTGACCTTCTTGGTCAGCTTAGCAGCAAGCATGCAGGACGAAGGGCGGCTCCTCACTCGTCCAGCCTAAATGAGCTACTGCAGCTTTGGATGTCGTGTGCAGCCACTCGTTCACTTATGGAGTGCTACTCTCAGTGTCTAGCCGCGATGTTGGCTTGGTGCCCCGATGCCTGTGTGGATGCCTTGCTGGACACCTCTGTCCAGCACTCCCCTCATTTTGACTGGGTCGTCGCCCACATTGGTTCAGCTTTTCCCGGGACTATCATCAGCAGGGTGCTGGCTTGTGGCCTCAAAGACTTTTATGCGCACGGATATTCCTCTGCTGAGAAGGTCAGCCAGCATCAGCCAATAGACAAGAGCAGCAGAGTCCCCAAAATAGGCTCAGTGGTTGGTATCCTCGGGCACTTGGCCTCCAGACATTCTGATAGCATCAAGAAAGAGCTTCTCAGGATGTTTCAGGATAGTCTGTCTGCTCCCCCTCAAAATGTACCACCTCATTCATCTGGAGCAGGTGGGTGGGAGAGCTCCCCTCATCTCCGTAGGGCCACTGTACCTTTCTTGCTTCAACTGGCTGCTCTTTCCCCTACTCTCCTGGGTGCCGTTTCTGCAGAACTGGTGGAGTTCCTCAGACCTCCCGTGCTAATTCAACTCCAGGCTCAGTTCCAGGCCTTGCCCCGGGAGGAGCTCGAGAATATGGTGGGTCTTGCTGTGCATCTCATTAGCCAAAGCCCTTCTGGTGGAGCAAGGGTGCTGAAGTTCCTTGCGGACACTGCTACACCATCTTCAGTGATCATATCAGGCCCTACACCCTCTCCGCATGATAGTATTCGAGAAGCCTGTGACCGCTTATTGCAAATGCTTCTGCTACATCTTCACAAACTGGTTCACAACAGACCAGAGGGTGATGAACCCTTCCCACAGTCCTCTGCTGCCCCAGCAATGCCGCAAGTGATCCCATTTCTAGAGGAGCTCCAGGGACACATAGGTAACCTTTGCGCTGAAACTCTCCGGCTGGAGCGGAAGAGGCACCTTTGGTTGCATCAGCTTCTGTGTCTGCTGTCAGTGTATGGTGGCCCGAGCGTGGCCACTGAAGCTTTGAGTCAGCTTTTCACCCAAGCCCGAAACCCAGAGGAGCTTGCTCTGGCCTCGCAGTTGTACACCCCACTTTCCACTTCACTTTCCGGGTTGCTTCCATCAACAATAGCTCGTTGTGTTGCCCAGATCCACACTCAAAACCTTGACAACAAACAGCTGGCTCAGCTTCTGAACAACCTGGCTACTGCGGTACAGAGTCAAGAGGAGGATCGTAAAAATGGAGGGGCTGCAACGGGGTGTTCAACCCAGTCATCGATGGCTGCGCAAGTTAGAGTTGCCATTTCCAACCACCTTCAAGATTTCTGCCCATTGCTTCTTCATGGTGACACCGTTGTATCCAAGGCGGCTGTCCGTCTTCTGTCATGTAGTCAGCTTCCCAGAGCTTGCACTCCAGCTCATCTGTTGCTGATATGTAGATCGGCGGTGTCACACTTCTTTGTGTGTTTACGAATGCAAGCAGAGAGTCTTAGTGTAGGGGAAGAGGAAGTGGGCTACTCCATGCGACTGTTGTCACGTCTTGCAGCCTACTCTCCCTTGACGCTCAAAGCTGTGTTGCAACAACTGGTGGAAGGAGCCCTGCACAGAGGCAACCGAGATTTGTTTGGAGGCCTGCAGGAGAACCCAGGTGATGACACCACACAGTCATCCAACCTTGTTCCAGACTTAGGTGTCTCCCTCATGGACATCAACTGCAAATTTGGCACCTCTGTCAACTTCTCAGGTAACGTGTGGTCCGTGTTTCACGCAGGAGTGATCGGAAAGGGCTTGAAACCTCCATACACCCCTTCACAACCTGACCCAGATAGAGTCAATCAGAATATGCAGACCTTGTTCGCGGTCATGGTCCAGTGCTGTAGTTCAGGTGGAGAAAGCCCTACTGGCAATGCTAGGAATGGTTCTGCTGGAGCTACCGCTAATGGTCGCTTCTCTGGCAATGAATCTCTGGTTTCTGATGAACTTCCTCCAATTAATGCTGAGGCTGCAAAGGTAATTGCTGTGACTCTGGTAGAGAACATTTGTCCGGATGTAGCGAATGGAGAACTGTCCTGGCCTCCAGAAGAACATGCAAAAACCACAGTTGAGCGAGACATACACATTCGTCGTTGCTTTGAAGGAAATCCTGTGCTGTTCCATCTTCTCCGTGTAGTTGCAGCTGGACGTCCAGCTCTGTGCTACTGCTCCGTCATTTTAAGAGGTCTGCTTTCCACCTTACTGGCTCACTGGGAAGCATCAAGAGAACCATCTGTGTTGGACTCCCCCTGGCACCTTCAGACCTCCTGTTTGCTTGTATCATGTATGGGTGAAGGTCAGCTACTACCACCAGTGTTGAGTAACATCCATGAGGTCTTCCCTCACCTCTCACCCTTTGAAGTTAGGCTACTGCTGGTGGGTGTATGGGAGTACATGCGGGGGAACAGCCCAATGCCACAGAAGTTCACCTTCTGTGCTGACCAAGGACTTTTCTTTCGGGACTTTTCACGGGACGGTGATGTTGCACGCTATATTGCACCCATCCACAGTGTTCTGCATAAGAACATAGACCGCCTGGGACACCTTTGTTGGAGGTTTCAAATTTGACAACTGTCAAAATTATGAGAAGTGCTGTTCCATGGTCACAGACTTCTTGCGTTCAGATATTTTTCTACATATTGTTAACTTAGGTCTGAAGTTGATATTTCTACATTTTAAGAGTTGTAAATGTCAACAATAGTAACAGAAAACCACTTTAAAGCCTAATTGTGACAGTATTAGTTACTGATTTTCTGTTAACCATCATCTGTTTTTGTATCTAACATTTATATTGTCTAGCTTTCTGTAGATTTTTTTAAGCACTGAAAACTAGGCAGTTGATGCCTACAGCTTAGTGTAAGATATTTCAAAAATTCTGTTTTTGCAATTCTGCGTTGTCTTTGTTGTTGGGTGGGGAACTGTAAAAATAAAAAATGCATTAAAATGCCTTTTGTTTTTCTGTTGTTTACTTTGCAGAAATAGCACAATATTTATCAAATAAAAAGTAAAAGCTACATAAAACTACATGAGATTAACCATTAGCATTTCGGCTTTTAGTGTATTTCATGTTTAATTTTTATCATCAAATCAATATGAAGCGAACTACAGCTGTACCCAATAATCCCTGCCTAAGGGATATATCTAATATTATAGTTTCATCACCCAATTATCTCGTGTATACAAGCATACATGTCATATGGGTTGGTTTCCATGGGAAGTGCGGTCTATAGGGACTCGGTTGTTACCCAATAGTGTTCCTCCAAACACACTAACCAACCAACCTCCGGGAGGCTTGGCTTAATGCTGTGTGTCCAAGATGGCGGTTATCTCCATTGAAAGGTAAAACAAAGACTTTAAGCAATCATGTAAGTTCGGCTTTTTAAAAAAAATCCTGTCTTAATTTCAAGTTAACCGACGGGCAGCTCGTGAGAGAGTTGGTCTGTAAATCTGCGGCAGGTGTTGAACGAGGAAGCAAATAGTAACGTTAGATATGCGCGTCTGAGCCATCGATGGCCTTATGACGAGTCATCTTTTAATTTAAGACATTGATGTCTTTATACAGCTTTATGGTTGGTGTAAAACAGTACACACGAGTGTTTGTTATAAGATGATTTGCTCATGTATTGCAGCCTTTTCCATGTCATCCTGCCGTTGATATATATATATATATTTTAAATGCAGTTCTGCGGTCGAGATTGTAGCTGATTGATCGGCGTGCAGTGCTAGATAAAATCTGAAGAATTTATTTTATCAATCATGTAACGTTAGTTCATACTAAAATAAACCGGTATATTTAATTGACGTAAAGTTAAGCTGTATGGAGCGAATTATATTATACAATAATACATTCACTGAGAAAAAAAGTTTTTTTTTTGATGCATGTAATGCATCCCAGCTGCTTTTTTAAAATGAATGACACCAGATTATGCCACGTGCAAGGTGTACAATATTTCTTTTTTTAAATATAAAAAATAGCCCACTAAGTATAAATAGCTGTTAAATCATGGATGCTCTTGTCTCCCTTTTCCTTCACATTTAATTTCTTTTTAAAAGAGCTGATAAAAAGTGTACATAGAACCCAAGTTCACTTTGCATACACATTCTGCCAGGTCCTGTGAATGGACTTTGGATTGTGGGTAATGGCTTTATTGTCCTATCTGTGTGTTTTTTTTTTTTCCTCTCGGTTGTGAGTGTTAATTTGCCCTGATCGCACATCTAATTCCGTTGTAGAAGAAAATGATCGGCAAGGATGGCAAATAAGGAAGTGAACATAGCAGTGACTCTTATTGTTACTCCACCCAGCCTATTTTAGCTCAAACCTTTTCCTCTTGTATTTTTTTAGGATGGGGCTGCTGTCTGTGGTCTGTGTGTCTCTGTTTTTCAGCAGCGCCTTTGCTGTGGATCGGGGAAACTTTAAAACCTGCGATCAGAGTGCTTTCTGCAAGTATGTTAGAGTTCAGCTGTTAATCACTACATTATAGATGAGCTCTGCAGTGTGCAGCTAGGATTGCATGTTAAAATTCCTGTGAAAGACAACAAAGATATTATTGTATTATAAAATGTAAAAATTAAAGTTATCCACAGTATACTATTGTTTTGGTATTGTTTCTGTTTGTCCGTAGACGTCAGCGGGCGCTCAAACCGGGTCAGTCCCCATACCGAGCTCTTCTGGAAACCTTGGAGCTTAGTGACTCCCGACTGACCCTCCAGCTCATCAATGACAACAACAAGGTCCGCTTCGTGCTTTCCTTTAACCTCTGAAACAGTATTTTTTTTTAATCTACTTGCTTAAAGACCTGCTGAATTTCTTGGTATTCAGGGCTTTATCTGGTCCCATTTATGGCCAAATCTGAGAGGAAGTTAGTCTGTACTTGTTACATGTCCTGGGGTGATTTCCCTTCTCAAAGTCCATTTTGTTTTGTCCTGATTTGGATGATTTGCAGGTGCACTTGCTGTTGGAGTTGTACAGACTGCAGGGGAATATGACGCGGGTGAAAATAAATGAGTTGAAACCTCTGAAGCCGCGCTTTGAGGTGCCAGACGTGCTCATAGCAGAGCCTCCTACTGAGCCGTGAGTGTCTCTCTGATCTGAGAGTGCACAATGACATTCAGAGAACAGTTGAACACATGCATGATTTATTGTGTTCCTCTGAGTAACCTCGGCTCGTTTCTGTTGCTTAGATTTTTTGTCTCTGTCTGTTTCTCTCTCTGTATCCCTCTTTCTCCAGTCTCTCAGTGTTGTCCAAGGATGATAATGGCGTTGTGTTGTCTCTGGGAGCAGAGAGCCAGAGGTTGATTGTTAGCGCCCGTCCATTTAGGCTGGACATCATGGAGGGGCCGGAGGTCCTGCTATCCCTCAACTCTCGTGGCCTGCTGGCTTTTGAGCACCTGCGTCTTCGCAAGGACACGTGAGTATTGAGTTATTCTCTTCTAAAATGGGCTTTATTTGGAAGCTGAGAACAATTCCTATACACTACCTTTCAAAAGTTTGGGTCAGTAGTTTTTTAATTGTACTCTTTTGCATGACTGCATTTATTTAATAAAAAATAAAGAACAATCATATATTAAGAATTTAAAATTTAATTTATTCTTGTAATTGTTTCAGCAGCCCTTCCTCAAATTTTCAGTGTCACATGATAAAACAAGTATGAAAAGGATTAATTTTTTTTTATTGACTCAAAACTTTTAAATGGTAGCGTAGTTGATAAAAATGCCTTTAACCCAGGGGTTTAAAAGGATAGTTTACCCCAAAAGTGGTCTAAAACATGTGCTTAGGTTAAAATAATTCCCTGTTCTTTCCCATAAACAGGAGGAGAGGAGATTTTGTGAATGTCAGTGATGAATGCAAACCATTTACTACCTAAAGCCTTACTATTGTTATTCTCTCTTTTGTGTGCATGTTGAAAGGCAAGCACAACCTGATGGTGCTGAGGTTAAAGAGAGTGTAGATGGAGATCAGCAGCAAGATGAAGGCGAAAAGGTTGGTAGCTGTTTTGTGCATTTGTGGGTGTACTTAGGTAAATAATACCACAACCTGAATGTGTCATCTTGCCACGTCTTCAGTTAAAACCAATATGTCTGGTAGCTGTACCTGATCTGGTTTAGCAGCTTTATGTAAAGGTAATCTAACACTGTTATGTGTGAAAATAATATAGTAACTAAAGAAGTGTGACCAAATAATCATCACACAGAGAACTGAAAGGAATAAAAGTTGATTTTCCCCCATAATAGGATGAGGATGGAGAGAGTGATAAAGAGGAAGATGGTCTGTGGGAAGAAACTTTTAAATCTCATACAGACAGCAAACCCAATGGTATGTTTCTACGTCAGTTTCATATCCATGAAATCACTGGACAAGTGCAGTTTTTAAATTGGTGTTCACATGTTTTCTATTAAAACGGAAAATGTCTTGAAGGGTTTATTCCTTTTTTTTAGTAGCTAGTCAACTTTAGTTTCAATTTCATCACAGTCATAAATAAATTGTTATAGACAGCATTTGATTACCCTAAGAACCTGTGTAGTGTTTTTAGTCATTTTCTACACTATTTGATCAAAAATACAGTAAAACAATTTTTTAAATGTAATTAACTTCATGTGATTGCATATTTATATTTCATTATTTTCTTTAGGCCCCACATCTATAAGTTTAGATTTCTCCTTGCCTGGTGTAGAACATGTATATGGTATTCCAGAGCATGCTGATGACCTAAAACTGAAAACTACAGAGTGAGTATACATCTTAATATACAGAAATCTAAATACACCTCCTTTAAATTCGGTAAGCAATGTCTTTTCCTTCTTCTTCTAGTGGTGGTGATCCATACAGGCTGTATAACCTAGATGTGTTTCAATATGAGCTCTATAACCCTATGGCATTATATGGATCCATACCTGTCATGCTAGCTCATAACACCCAGAGGACTATGGGTATTTTCTGGCTCAATGCAGCTGAGACCTGGGTAGACATCAGTTCTAATACAGCGGGAAAGGTAAGGGCTCACTAGGCTTCTATTACAATCCCTTGTGTATTTTAGAACTCTAACCCATAAATTACTATTGTCTTTTTATCAGACTGTCTTTGGTAAGATGCTAGACTTCGTTCAAGGTTCAAGTGAGAAACCACAGACTGATGTCCGTTGGATCTCTGAGAGTGGTATCATTGATGTCTTCATCATGCTTGGGCCCAAACCATCAGATGTCTTTTCACAATACGCCTCTCTCACCGGTAAATGCCAACTCTGTCCTCAAAACTACACTAAACCATCATCAGGCTTGTATCAGAAATATTGCATTTTTCCCCCCTTTTTTTTTCTAGGCACCCAGTCTTTCCCTCCTCTTGCCAGTCTGGGCTATCACCAGTGCCGCTGGAATTATAATGACCAGGATGATGTCAAGTCAGTGGACCAAGGCTTTGACCAGCATGACATCCCTTATGATTTCATATGGCTTGATATTGAGCATGCAGATGGCAAGCGCTACTTCACCTGGGATCCCCACAAGTTCTCTCAGCCTAAAGAGATGCTTCAGGGCCTAATGGACAAGAGACGCAAGGTCAGCCACAGTTATAGAAATGCAATATGGTATTATTTTATTTTAATATTCCATAAGGATTCTTTTCTGATGATAATCTTGTTTTAAATAGATGGTGGCTATAGTAGACCCGCACATCAAGGTTGATAGTGGCTACAAAATCCACAACGAGATTACTTCTAAAGACTTCTATGTTAAGAACAAAGATGGCAGGAATTATGAAGGCTGGTGCTGGCCAGGTACGAAGTCTGTTGTAGATGTGCTGCTTTGATCAATTTAATGTGTACTTGTTTAAAAGTATTAATTAATTTATTATTTTTTTTGTATTAAAGTATTAATTTATTTTTAAACGACTGATCCAAAAGTTTTGAACCGTATATTCAATTATTTCACTTAATAAAAGTTTGTGTAAAGATGCTTAATGTTACATGTATTGTAGTTTAAATGAATCTTTGGTATTTTTACAGGAAACTCTGGTTACCCAGATTTTACAAAACCAGAAATGCGGGCCTGGTGGGCCAGTATGTTCGCCTATGACCAGTATGAGGTAAATATTTCTGTTCTCAATCTTGGCATAGTGTAAGGCCTGAATTAGGAGAAGGATCTGAAACTTTTACATCATAATGCTCTTGACCAAAATGCATGTTAACTTGACTGATTTCCTTCTGTTATTCTAGTAATTTCAAATACGTTATAGAAGCAGATGTTGTAGCTGTACCTCTGTTTTTTTCCACTTTCAGCCCAGGCAGGATGTGGTGATGCTTTTATGTCTTGTGCTGCGTTTTCCTTCTACGTATAACTGTTTCAGAAGAGTGTACTGTGCTTACACTCACAAAATAAGATTCAAGAATATGCACAAATAAAGTACACCAGAATACAGAAGGACACTGTCTTAATGGTCCAATGTCCTGAATTTTCCATGCAGCTGTTTTGCGTTCAGTGTGAACAGAATTTCTTTGCACTTAGGAACTTTGACAGATCACATGTGGTTAGGACGCAGTGTTAAAATCTGAAAATGGCCAAACAAATCCTGTTTTCATAACTTACATGTTGCCTCGTGTTTCAGGGTTCGATGGAGAATCTCTTTACTTGGAATGACATGAACGAGCCGTCTGTGTTCAATGGGCCTGAGGTCACCATGCACAAAGATGCACTGCATGGAAATTGGGAGCACAGAGACATTCACAATATCTATGGACTTTATGTGGTGAGGAACTGATATATATTTTATAACCAACAGAAGAGAGGGGACATGCATCAATGACATGCATTAAATATTCTTCCAAATTAAATGTTATTCTCATCTTTTCCCTTGATTTTTCTTTGTGTTATTTTGCAGCAAATGGCCACAGCCGAAGGTCAGGTTCAGCGATCTGGTGGAGTTGAAAGGCCTTTTGTGCTCACCAGAGCCTTTTTTGCTGGTTCTCAGAGATATGGTGAGTTCATGTTTTTGCACACGGAAATCAAAGTTTAAGAGATCATTTTATTATACATATTGTGAGACATTTGGGTTTGTATGTTTTCATCAGGTGCTGTTTGGACTGGTGATAATGCAGCTGAGTGGGACCATCTCAAGATTTCTATTCCCATGTGTCTCAGTCTTGGGCTTGTGGGCGTCTCGTTTTGTGGAGGTCAGAAATACGCCCAAACAAACTTTCATTCCTTTGCTGATTTTGGGAGAAATGTATTTTAAAAAAAATATTGTGGTTTTATTTGTAGCTGAAAATTTTATTTGTCTTAGAAAAAAATTTATATTTGATACCAAACGCAATAGGCAGAGGTTATGTATATTTGAATGGTCTACTGTATGAATGTTATAGTGCATTATCTGCCTATATTTTGCAATCATTCTCATCATTTCTCTCTTTTCTTGCATACAGCTGATGTTGGTGGCTTTTTTAAGAATCCCAGCACTGAGCTTCTGGTTCGCTGGTATCAGACGGGTGCGTATCAGCCTTTCTTTCGTGCTCATGCTCATCTAGACACCACGCGCAGGGAACCTTGGCTTTTTGGCCCAGAGAACACAGCGCTCATCCGGGAGGTTATCCGCCAGCGTTATGCTCTTCTGCCATACTGGTACCAGCTGTTCTACCAAGCACATAAGACCGGAATGCCTGTCATGAGGTGAGCGCAGTCCTCTGTGAATGTTTGCTTATGATATTGTTCGTTACTTCATGCAGACTAAATTGTTTGTATATTCACACATACTGCTTCATTTTACATGAATGCACTTTTTCTTTTCTGTCGTGTTGCAGACCTCTCTGGGTTGAGTATCCCAAGGACACCGCAACTTTCACCATTGATGATGAATTCCTAATTGGTGAGAAATGGGGGGAAATCTGTTTTTTTTTTTTTCTAATGTCAGTCAGTCTGTAACCTATAATGTGTTGTTTTTTGTTGTTTAGGCAGTGATTTGTTGGTTCACCCAGTCACCGAAGAAGGGTCTCGTGGAGTTACAGCCTATCTGCCTGGAGCTGGAGAGGTGATACTGTTGACTTAAATACTTTTAGAAAACTTCAGCTAGAATGAGTATATTTATCCCAGTAATATTTTCTACCACCAGCCTTGTTGTTCTATGACATAAACTAAAGCTTAAAAATGTTTGATTTTGTCCATGTCAAAAATATACTTAATGTGAAATTGAATGTGTATCACATTTTGCATGTTTTGTTATATTAGACTAACTCATACTTCACCCTCTTGTTGTCTTCTATTATTAGGTTTGGTATGATGTCCACACCTTTCAAAAACACAATGGTGCACAGAATCTCTACATCCCAGTCACTCTAAGCTCTGTAAATATCTCTCCTTGTTCCAAAAAAAGTTTTATATTTGAGTTTTATTCTTTTTATTTATTGATTTTAATTCTTTTTTTTAAGGTCCCGGTGTTCCAGCGTGGTGGCTCTATCATCCCTCGGAAGGACAGAGTTCGAAGGTCTTCTGCCTGTATGGAAAATGACCCATACACCTTGTATGTGGCCCTTAGCCCTAAGGTAAAAAAAAAAATAGCCTTTTCTGTTTACTAATAAAAAATGGTAGAATTTAATTTAATTGAAGAAAAAAAAATTGTAGGAGTAATTTATTTTCTTCTTTCTCTTTCACACTTTATAGAAATTTGCTGAAGGCGAGCTCTACATTGATGATGGCCATAGTTTTAACTATGGTACAAAGAAAGAATTTATCCACCGGAGCCTCACTTTTGCCAGAAATGCTCTCACCTCCAGGTATGTCTATTAATCTGTCCTTTACTGTTTCATTGCCCAGAAGTTTTTTTTTTATTCAAATCTCAAAGCAGTTTTTACTCACTTTATACTTTCCTTCATCTCAGCAACCTTTGTCCTGACTGTAATTTCGTAACCTCATCATGGATTGAAAAAGTTCTTATTTTGGGCGCCAACAAGCCAAGCAAGGTTCTTCTTAAAGTGGATGGTAAGAGTTTGTCTTCTGCTAAACATTGCAATTTTGGATAATAATGTCTTTTGTTACAACAAAAATGACTTGTATTGTCTATGATTGTATGACATGATAATCTTCTTATGATCTCTTAAACAGGCAAAGAAACCCCTGTGGACTTTGAGTTTGACACTTCCATGTCGGTGCTAACCCTCCGTAAACCTGGGATGAATGCTGGGGCCAATTGGACCCTGTTGCTGCAGTAGCTTACTGGATCTCTACAGCAGCCAAACCAGATGACACGAGATAAAAAAAAAAATCACTTGAATAATTCATCAGCTGAAAATTTCACTCTTAATTCATAAACGCATCGAGCACTTACAAATTCAACTATTCAGAAGCGAACAAGTGGTGCATTGGGTCAGAGATATTTCTCAGCGCTAAAAAGAAATGGATCCAACGGGCAGGGTCAAGCAGTAAATGATTTCCATTTTAAATGTAGTAATGTCATTCAAAAGTCAAAAGCTTTGTTTTTAATTTTGTGTAGTGAAACGTAGTATTAAAGTCAGATTTAATTGAATCATGCAGTGGATTTAAATCATTTCAGGGCAGCAGATAAGTGTTAGTTGTATTTAAACTCTAAGAGCACAGTGAAAACCCAGTCATTACTGAAGTGAATTGGTCTTTAATAAATGGATTGGTTTCTTTTAAATTAGACAACACAACATGTTCACAAATCAAAAGTTAAAAGCTCTAATAAAATAGTTTAAGTATGAGCACATGAGGGGTTCTAGAGTTAAGGTCTTCACTGGAGATTACTAATAAGCTCGATTTGCTTATGGCCTAGTTGGTTAATTTGATATGGGATCTTGGGTTTGGGTTGTTTTACAGGGTATTAACCCACTAAATATGAGTGAATTTATTTGATCTTTTTGTTTTCTAGAGCTGTTTTGGGGTAGGTAGGGGGATTTATTTTTTAAGCCAGCAACGCAGAATGAAACAGTCAGGCACTTTTTATTATTCCAGTCTTATCTACTGTGATGGGGAAGATGATTTGTGAAATTATTTTTGTTAATCTACTATAAAATTATTGATATCTTGTGAAAATGACTGAAGTAAAATGTCTCATGAAAGAGCTTTGTGTAACGTTACATTCCCGTTTGATCATCATGCACTACTGCTCTAATTTTTCCACTTTGTTTCATTCCATTTTTTTGAGGGTGACCCTGAAAGCTCTGAAATTGGAGGCGAAACGTAATGTCTACTGTGATAAACGAGTGTTTAAATGAGATGGTAATAAAAGTTATTGTACATTCCCAACTGCATTTGTTTGTTTTGTCTCATCTGTATGACAGCACAATGGAAAATGTTAAAAGAACGTTTTGATTTCAGTCATAACTACACAATTTTATGATAACGTTAGTTGCTTATTCCATTTAAAAGTAACGTTACCAACTTGAGATTAAAGGGTATTGATCAATAATACAGAAATAGCTTTTAAATTGTTTTATGTCGAAAGTTTGCATATTTAAAACGTGTCATTTCCGCTCAGTTGCAACAGTTTCTTCGAGATTTTGTGGATCATACAGCAGCGGTGAAATACCTTGCTATCGACATTCTACTGACGCAGGGGTCGCATATTATGTGCGTCATTTGTTGTATGTGGTCAATAATGGCGGCGGAAGGTGCAGAGAATCTGGGCAACAACGGGGAACACACACACCCTTCAGGTTTCCTTTTAAAAGTTACCTAATAAAATACCGAGTTTTTAAGCATGTGTGAATAGTTTAAACGCTTAATGCATCAGTTATTACACGAGCGCGTCTTCATAAAATAGCTAGCGATCTAAAAAAAAACATTGATTTATTGATTCAAACTTGAACATTTATATGTATTTTCCTCTGCGTTCTGCATTTTATATGTATTTATATTTAATTTATGTGTAAATAATAAATCAAATTTGTCAAAAGAATATGTAAGATTATTATAGCGAGACCAAAGCAATTTGCTTTTTTTTCTTACAGTTTTACTAACTGTAATATCATAAGCTGACTAGGGTAAACTATTCTACATAATCTACATAACCTAATTCAATATTCATTCAATATGAATTCAACCGCGGTAAATTTAATCAAATACATCGCTTTCAGTGACAGAGCTTTATGAGCCTGATGAGGTTACAGATCTTCCCAAGCCAGATATTAAGGAGTCAGCTGAGAGTGGTTCAGATGGAGGAGACACTGGCGTCCCAACAGCATCCTACACAGTGGAAGGAGAAGAGGAGGAAGAGGGAGAGATGCCTGCCGACTTCCAGAGACTTTGGAAACTTACCAGCGATAATCCTCAAGATTTCAACAGCTGGACTGACCTCCTGCAGTATTGTGAACAAGAGGTGAATGTGTTGTAAACAGGTAGTGTTTTGTTATTGAGGTGACACCAATATGTTAGTTGGTTTTACATTTTTCATTATTTATTGCAGGGCCAAATGAGAGCTTGCCGCCAAGCCCTAAATGCGTTTCTGCTGAGGTATCCTCTGTGTTACGGTTACTGGAAAAAGTTTGCAGATCTTGAGAGACGGGATGGTCACATTAATAAGGCTGAAGAGGTGAGAACATACATAGTTGGACATTTCAGTCAAATACAAAAGAACAGGAACAATCCCAAAACATAAAATTACTTGGCATACTATTGTATTCACTTATCTTTAATTGTTTAATATTTAAAAATTATTTGTACATAATATGGCAGCGGAGCTGTGACGCTGTATTTGGATCCTTTGACAGGTGTGTGAACGAGGTTTGAAGGCAGTCCCTCTCAGTGTTGATCTCTGGATCCACTACATCAACCTGCTGTTGGGAACACTCAACATGAACCTGCCTGAGTCAACACAGCGCATCCGCAGGTACCAGTGACTAACTTGCAGCCTTTTCTTTCTCTTCCTCGAAGTAGCAGATTTTGTCTGAAAGTGAGTTGGCACTGATGTCAAGTTTAATGCTATTTAGTATCTTAAAGGGATAGTTCACCTAAAAATTAAAATTCTCTTATTAATTATTCACTCTTATGTTGTTCCAAACCTCCAAGACCTTAATTCATCTTTGGAAGAACAATTAAGATATTTCTGATGACATCCAAGAGCTTTCTGACCCTCTATAAACGCCAAGTATCCAATCACGATCAAGGTCCAGAAAGGTAGAATTGTTGAATAAAGTTATTTTAGTTCTCTTTGTGCACATAAAGTATTCTCATAGCTTTATAAAATGATAATTGATGTCACATGGATTATTTTAACAATGTTCTTACCATCTTGCTGTATATGGAGGGTCTGAGAGATCCCTGATTTAATCAAAAATGTCTGAATTTGTTTTCTGAAGATAAACAAAGGTTTTGTGACGCATTGAGTAATAATTTTGAGTATCCCTTTAATACTTTTAACATACAGCTGTTCTCTTTAACAGTTCAAGCAAATCTGAACAATTAAGGCTGCAATACTCTGCATAATTTTTACTCCAGTAATTGCTCTACATTAATAGTTTCTACAAGTTAACACTAGTTAGTGGGTCTTTTTTTTCAGGCTATGAATTTGTCCTGTCAGAGAATATCAAACATGATTGATATTTCATATAAATTTTGCAATGCACAGTTTTCATTTATCATGCTGTGTCTGGCAATAAAGTACATGTTTCTACATTAGTTTGTTGTGTTTAGAACAACCTAAAAGTGTGGTAGTCTTGGTAGTGTGGTAGTTTTTACAAATTGGCAAATACATGATGCCTCGTGTTTCGTTAAAACCTATCTAAAGGAAACTGATCTTTTTTTTTTTTTTTCATCCCTGTTGTGATGTATATCCAAGTCAAATTGCATCATAAACAGGTGGGCCGGGACTTTTGACCATTTAGAATTCATTGGACAGTTGTTGTTTGCTAATTGCTGCATTTTCATGTGACTGACAGGTAACATTCCATAAAAAATAAGAGTATTAAAGTTTGATTACATGGCCATTTTTAAACATGATTCTTACAGCAATAAAACATTTGAAGAAACAATATAACAAGAATATAAAACGAAATGTCCTGTCCTCTTCTCAGAGTGTTTGAGGAGGCAGTTGCAGCCGCTGGATGGGATTTCCATTCAGACAGGCTGTGGGATCTGTATGCTGAATGGGAGAAGGAGCAGGGCAACCTGAATCTCATGACTGGCATCTACGACCGAGTACTGAGGGTCCCCACACAGTTTTACAACACGCATTATGAAAAGTACGCTATGCTCATAGATCATATGTTATAAGTGTTAACACAATTTTTTTCTCGCACAACTCCTCAGATTTGAGGCACATAATCCACATACCACTCACACACGCATGGATTTGTGAGAATTTGTTACCATTTCTTCTCACGCTCATATTCTGTGATCTCTTTCCCCCTTTATATTTAGATGCAGCTGAATGCATCAACAAAAGCCTAATTGGTAAACTGTCAAACACCTGCAGTTAAACACATCAAATCCAGATCACCAAAATATCACAAAAATTCTTTTGCTTTCAGAGTCCATAAAAATCATGATGACCCTTACGTTGAACAAGGCTGATGTTCTCTGAATTTCTGTCTCTCCTCTCAGACTGAAAACTCACCTAACCTCCCACCCACCTCAGGACGTCCTGCCCCCTGAGGAGTACAGTAAGGTGAGGAATGAGTACAAACAGAGCCAGAGTCAAGCCAAAAAAGAGAGATCTGATATCAGTGCTGAAGTAGAAGAGAGACCGCCTGGGGAGGAAGAGCCTGCAGACAATGGAAAGGACTCGGTAAGTCACTTTTTTGTCCCCAAAATTTTTTTTCTTCAGTTGACATATTTTTATGCAGGAAGAAGCAGTGCAGAAGATGCAGGAGCTCCTGATGGTCAGCAGAGAGGAATTGTACCAACAAAATGAAGCAGAAGTCAGAAAGAGATGGAACTTTGAAGATGCTGTAAGTTTCTCAGAAAGATGCTTCATAGAGGCTGAAGAAACACTGATGTTATCTCTAAAAAGGAAAATAATTATATATATTCTTTGGGAATATAGTATTTTTGTAGTATTTGTAGTAATCAAATAAAGAGAGTTTAAAAAATATCTAATAATCTTTCTGACCAAAACTTGAGCTATTTATGGGATGTTTATGAAGTCTTTCTGTCAGTTTACCCTCCTGTTGCTTGATTCCTTCTCTCCTTTTTCCCTAGATTAAAAGGCCTTATTTCCACGTGAAGCCTCTGGACAGAGCCCAGCTAAAAGCCTGGCAGATTTATCTGGACTGGGAGATTGCGGAAGCTGAAACAGCAGCAGTGGATGCTGAAGGGGCAGCTGTGGAAAACCAGGAAGACTCAGAACAAGAGTGTGTAGCTGGGCACACGAGAGTACTGATTCTGTTTGAACGCTGTCTTATTGCTTGTGCACTCTATGAGGAATTCTGGAATAAAGTAAGTGTAGAAGGGAGATCCAACGACCGGTTATCTATGATCATGATGATCTCTTTTATAATATTGCTGACTTTTTTGTTGCATTTTGTAAGCTATTTATGTGTGTTACAGTATGTGCTTTACCTGGCACCCCACGGGCTGGAGGAGGTGCGTAAAGTGTACCACAGAGCTTGTCAAATCCATCTTCCGTACAAGCACAGCATCCACCTTCAGTGGGCCTCGTTTGAGGAAAAACATGGTAAGACAGTATGTTTAGCATTGAAAGAATAGACTAGCCTAAAATCGTAAACATATTTCATTGAAATGTGGATTTGTTTCAGCTACGGCCGAACACATTACTTTCTTTCACTTGATTACTTTTCTCTGTCATAGGTAATATTATAGAGGCACAGCGTATTCTAGACTCACTTGAGATGACAGTGCCTGGTTTGGCCACGGTGCGTCTGAGAAGAGTAGGTCTGGAGCGGAGAGCAGGGCGGTTGGATGTGGCGGAGGCACTGCTGAAGGAGACAGTGGAGAAGAGTAAAGACAATCCCCAACTCCATGCCTTCTACTCCATCAAACTGGCTCGCTTTCTTCACAAGCTGTGCAAGAGCCCTTCCAGGGCCCGCACTGTTCTACAAGAAGCCATAGAGCTGAGTCCGGTAAAACATTTTACGTATCATACACATTACCGTAAGTTTGGCTTGGTTTAATCAGTAAGATAAAAAAAGAGAATATGTTTATTTAGCAAAGATTCATTAAATGAGCAAAAGTAGTTCTTTTGGACTTTCTATTAATTAAAGTATCACTGTTTCCACAAAAATATTAAGCTGCATAATCATTGTTCCCTCTAACTATATTTTTTTGGCTGAGCAAAACTTTTCTTGTTGAGTGAACATTAAATGATGCCCATTTTAGGTTACATGAGAAAACCTTTTTTATAGTGCTGTATTACTTACCAAGAAATTCTATTTAAAAAAAGTTATTCAGAACGATTATGTAGAACAGTTACATTCTTTATAATTAATGTAGCTAATATGAAAAAAATGAAGCAATTATTCCTCATGAATTCCCTTTTTGAGGTCATTTATTTAATAGGCTTATAACAGTATAATCTAATATAATAAACATATTTTAAATGAACATTTTCAGACAGCATGAATGTGAATTTATCTAAACATCCCCATGTTGTAGAGTTTTGACAATAACTCATTTTTGCCTGCAGCTTAGAGGGAACACTTTAATAATAACGAGCAGAAATGATTTCTAGGATCATGTGATACTAAAAGACTGGAGTAATGGCTCTTGAAAATCACAGAATATAAAAAATTTAAAGAAAAGTTATTTTATATTTTACTAATATTCTATAATATTGCCGTTTTGATCAAATAAGACCCTTTTAAAAGCATTTAATGACCCAAAACCTTTAAGGGTTATTATTACAGAAAATGATCACAATACGAAGTACCACAATGCAAGTATTTGATGACTCTTGGATTCGGATCCTCAGGATAATGGTAGATTGTATCAGAACCTTCTGGAGCTGGAGATGTCAGGTGACCCGCGGACTAATGGAAGTGGTGTTCTTCAGTGTGTGGCCAAAGCCCTCGCTGCTCCTCTCTCCCCAAAGACCAAAATCCTTTTCTCCCAACGTGGCCTGCAATTCGCTGAGGACTTTGGGACCACAATACAGAGGTCAGAATGAATTCAAACTATTCTGGGTAGCTTCAGCACAAGTGACAAAACTTGTTTATTATGTTTAATTACAAATGTGTTATTATTACTATGTTTACTAAGCATGCTTTTTCTTGTATATTATCAGTGTGTTGAGCATGTATGAGGAGCACCAGAAGCTGCTGAAGGAACATGATGGAAAAAGACAAGCCGAGAATGGGTGAGCTAAAAAAAAAAATCAAACCCAGAAATCACCTTTTGACACTTCGTTTTGCAACAGCCTTTGAAATGTGCATTTGTTTTTCCTAAAGCGATAATGATGATCCAGAAAAGATGAGCAAAATGGATGATGCGTCTGCGTTGACGTTGCCACAGACGGATCCACCCACAATGCCTCATGTTCCCATGACAACACCACCTCCCTCTATGATGGGCGGGGACACGAGTGGGTCGTATGGGAGTTATGGCAGCTGGTACCAGGTAAAAGATTGAAGGGCATTTATGTTGTATTAATAAACACTGCATTTACCCAACAGGAGGCAATTAAAGCTTTAAAAGATGAAATGCAAAGCATCTTGATTTAAAACCTTTATTGTATGCAAATATTGTCCCTGTGTCTCATCAGCAACAGTATGGAGGTTATGGCAGCTACCAGAACCCGTGGAACCAGTACAATCAATACTACCCTCCCAGCTAAGTCCCTTCAAAGACGGAGGTCTGGAGAGCTGCGTCATGTGATCCACTCACAACTCAAGCCCCAGCAGTGTGTAACTTGAGCAAGTGTGAGAAATGAGGGATAAAATGTACAAACCTATTTTATTGTTTAAAAATGTTACCCTCTGTTTCCCTGATCATTTTGTACTAAGTGCCACCTTACATCCATTAGTATATATATATATATATATATATATACTTTTTAAGTAATTTATCTGTGAATCAAGTCAAATTATTGACTCCTGAAATGTATTGTGAACATTTTTCTATTATTTTGTACAAAGTTATTTAAAAATATTCAGTTTATTGTCCAGTCACCATCTTATAATTTTAATAAAATATAATACACACAAAACATTTTTTTTTAAAAATCAGATTGCAGATGTTGAAGAGTGTTTTTAATGTTTCAGCAAGGGGCCTTTTTTATTAAACTACTATTAGTATATCAATATTAAATCTATTATTAATGTATATAAACAATCTATATGCACTTGTCAGAAGGTTAGGAACCAATGCTTCACATAGTAAAGCTAATTTGCTACGATTGTGCAATTCTGATACAAACTTTTATAATCAATGTTGTGTTAAAGGTTTTTAAACACCTTTTCAAACTATTGGGTATAGCACAATTCCTGACATTGAATATTTTAAGAGCCAATAGTTGCTGTATATGCAGTGTTCAGAAGCTTGTTTAAAGATTTTGGCTTTACTTCCAGCACCAATATAAAATTAAAGTCATAAATGAGTAAGATGAGGAGTAAAATTTTATTGGTGAAAATGTCTTGTTTCCATGTGGCAAAACGGAAAGCCAACACCTCTTTTTCAAAGTTCATCTTTGTGAAAACTCACATGACCCTTTATTAAGCAGTATCAACAGATTTACTTTTAATGAAATTATTGATCAATTCTTTGCATGTTTGGCGTTTTAAGTGAAATCATTGCAGTAGCCGTCCACTGATTCAGGCTCCATAGAGAATCCATTTGATCTTGCACTGATGTCTGGAAGAACAGCTTGTTTCTATATATATTGTTATGCTTCATTTCTTGGTAACCACAAGGACGGCAGAAGGCACCAAACCTGTCGAGTAAAACAAAAATGCCAGATATTAGGCTCAAATTCTGAAGATAGAAAAGCTAACGTTAATTCCTCAGAGACAAAGAACTGTGATAATTTTAGTACTACATGACTAGTCAATATCATTATATAAATCCTTACCCAGCTCACTAAGGGGTTTTTCCATGTCTAGATCTGTGTACACACGTCTGGGATAAGGGGTGATGAGGTTGAAATCCTGTCCATTTTCTCCATTCATCTGAATATAGACTCTAACAGCTGCCAGAGGTTCCTGAGCCTTGAAGACAGTGCTCAAGGTGGATCCATCTAGAAGACGCACCTTATGACCAAAGAAGGGTAAGAGAGGAGTTTGACTTTGAATGATTTGTGCAATCATTCATGATTAACGTACCTAAGAAAATTTACCTATTTTAAATCTTGTCTATTCAATTCAACATCTGCCTGAACTCTCAGGACTAATACTTGGAGTGAAAGGTGGCTTCATTTTGTGGCAGTACCTGTATCCGACAGTCATCGTAGTCTTTCTTAGCAGGAGGGGCTCCTTGGTTCTCAGGTGGAGACTGCAGAGGGGCTTCAGATGGGGGAGATGACAAACCTGTGCTTGATGAACCACCTCCAAACTGCAGAGGTTTTTGTTATTTATATATTTGATAGTAAGCACACGAGATAATGTGAAGTGGGCAAAATAAAAGCATGAATTAATACCTTTCGTGCCCTCTCCTCTCTGTCTCGTGCAATCTTCTCTTTAACTCGCTGCCTAAAAAAAGATGACAGGATATTACTGGTGGTTAAAATTAGCATTTAAATAAGATAACGAACCAATTATTTTCAAAAGTCTTAACTTTGTCATTTTAAAAGTAGAATTTCTGGATTAATAAAAATCTCATAACTGCATTGGCATTCTTTATAGTTATGCCAAGCTCCAAATGACTTTTTCAGGTAGAGAATGTGAATCTTCTCTGCATTACTACTCGTCTCTAGCTTGCTTTCCAATCCAGTTGCCTAATAAACCTGGTATTACAAAGACTACTGTTGGCTCTTTGACTATTTGCTTGGTTCTGTTTTTTTATATGTTGCTTTGAATAAAAGCTGTAACGTAAATTACAATAAAATCAGTAAATCACAACATTCTGGAAAGGTAATGGAGTCTGTTGTGGACAGTGGGGGGCCTTGAAATAAAAATAGTGAGAACCACTGTATTTAAGAAAAAACTTTATTAAAAAAGTTAAACAGGCATTGTAGCCGTGTTTTTCTTACTTGGCGAGCTTGTCCTCCATCTTCTCTTTCCTGCGCTGGTCCGCTAGCTTCTTCATTTCATCGTCTTGAAGCTTCTGTTTAACCTGCAGCAGCTCTTGGCCCTGTTTCCTCCGCTGCTTTTCTCTTTCTATTTCCTCCTTTCGCTCTCTCTCTCTCCTCTCCTCCTGTCTTACCCTCATTAACTCCTCCAGTCTGTGGGGGGGGACACAATATTTTCATCAGATTTTAAATGTGTGCTTTTTACAGTAATACATTTTAAGGTCAGCTGTAAAGCACAAACCGTTTTACTTGTTCCATCCTTTCTTCTTCTGTCATGGGTTGTCTGCCATCTTCCATTTGCTCAGCAACATCAATGGCTGTTTTTTGTTTTGGGTACAGACACAAAAGAAAGAGAAAGAACGTTTTGTGTTGAGTGATGAAATAACGACATGTTATGCAAGTCCATGGAATTGAGAGCGAGGAGCATTTGAAGAACATACATTCAGAAGTGTCTGTAGGAGACTGGGTCTGTTCTTCTGTAGTGCCAAGAGTATTTCCAGCAGGCGGAACATAAGGCTCATCTATATCTGGATCATTCTCATGCTCCATTAACCTGTACAGTTTTAATTGTTTGAAGAATCTTATTAATTAAATATTATATATTTCATTGCCACAATTATTGTTCTTTTTCATACAATAAAAATGCATAACAGTAACTAACAATCAGATTATATGCAATTTATAAACGAATGAAAAATATGATGACTCACCAGTCCATTGCTCTCTCAATGCCCTGGTTTCCAGTATGTGCTACTGCCTTCTCCCTACAAAACAGTCACTGGGTGAGTGAAAGCACTGGATCAGTGTGTAAACATCAGTATCAATGTAGAAAAAACATGACTTACGCTCTGTTTCTGTCGAAGCCCATTTCCAGCAGACTATCTAACGTACTGCACTCAGCCATAGTGCTGAAAATTAGTTTATTATAGCATTATAACAACAGAGTTACATTGAGATCACGGATAAACAAAGTAAATATAAAACAGAAAGCTTCCTTGGAATTGAGGAGTTTAAGACATTTCTGAGACATTCATTCAATTCACAAAAAAAGTCATACATTTTGGTAGATACTCTAAAAGCATTGCAGCTCGAAACAGTAAGATTAACTGACTCTACTGTTCTGGCTGACATGATCATATCATCACTACATAATCAAATCTGACTGATAAAATAATTATAACAACTGTGGCAGCAGCCTAAATTGATACTGATGGATACATGATCAAATTCAGTTAGCTGGCAGGCTAACACTGATCAGCCTCCAGCAACAGCTAATTATTCTTTAGCATAACTAGTATCTTCTAGAAAGCACTTAAGAACTGTCATTATAAAGTAGTAGCGCTTTTTTATATCAGGAACGAAATTTTTACTTGATTTCATCTTTAATTACCCCTGCACGTCGTTCTACAGCTACTTACATTTTGTTGTCAGCACTGGGTTGCTTCCACACACATCTACGGAAAGCCGCGAGAGCCAATCCACTTTCTCTGCTCCTGAGTGACTAGACCTGTGCTGCGCGGTCTGCCACATGATTAGCTTCTATAAAATGGTGAAGGACACAATACAATT
Source organism: Enteromius radiatus (assembly GCA_032357445.1). Taxonomy (NCBI): domain Eukaryota; kingdom Metazoa; phylum Chordata; class Actinopteri; order Cypriniformes; family Cyprinidae; genus Enteromius; species Enteromius radiatus. Next base: position 10,397,749 of record JAUCMS010000024.1, read on the forward strand.
TAAACACCAGCAACTATTTTATGTATAATAGTTTTATATAACCGTGTCGTATGGGTAAATTCAAAACTGGGACACTTTCTTCCATTGAAATAGTTGGGGGGGGGGGGGGGGTAATCCACTATATTTATATATTTGCAATTAATCGTATATTTTGAAATGGCATGTCATGAAATTCCATAACTTTATGCAACAGTCAGGTTTCATTTTAAGGACCATGCATGACGAATAAAAAAAACATCCTGGTGTCCATTTTAACTCTGCAAAGTTAAGGTGAAGACATGGATGTGCAAACAGTGCAGTATGGGATGGGCTTCGTAGCTTGTTACTTATTGGATATATGTATAATAATTAATCTGGCAACATTCTTACTCTGGGGCATTCTTCATTTGAATGGCAAGAGCTTACGCATGCTACTCTCTTTTCTCCTTTACTTTTTCCCAGGCATGCGTGTGTTTTAATTGATCACCATGTTCCTTCAACGTGAGTTTCTGCATTTTGATACAAAGGACACGGGTGAGTTATTAATAATCATTATCAATAGTACTACTTTATTTAATATTTATGCAACTTTGTAAAGTTTACACAGTAATACATAAGCTAGTCAACAAATAATATGTTTTAATGTTTATTGTATTAAGCAAAGTAGGAATGTGCACAGGGAAGATTTGATTCAAACAATTTTGCTTAATTTGTATTTGACTTCATAGTCAAGTGACGTTCACTAGTCAAGGTGTACACGTGGGTAAAGTTCAATATGTCAAAGTCCTTAACTTTTAATAACAGAGGTCATACAAAGAGGTCAGCAAATGAAGGGGTAAACAGTTGACAGTTTATATAAACAGCATACTAACATCATATTCAAAACCTACATATTTTATAAATCTAATAGCCTATGTGTAGATGAGCAGGGTGTTTTATTGATAATGACTTTTTTCTTCTAACCGTGGATCTCTTATCTTTAACAGTATAAAAATGGTTGGACATTGGACAAGAAGTTAAAAGCTGCTACTGGTGCTCACTGCGTGTAACAGCCACTCCATGTGGAAATTTATTACAGTGCCAGTGGAGGAGCTGTTACCCGCAGAGAGTCACATGTGACGGAAGTCGGAAGTTACTGTGCCTATGGCATGCTACTCCTGCACGTAGAACTGTATATTATGTATAATACATTTTACTTCATTTTACTTCATCATCACTAGCAATACAAAAACATTATGTTTTTAATTAAACATTTGTGCATTTAGAAATAATCTGATGTATTATTTAACTAGTAATAAATGAATGAATTAATGAATAAAATGTGAGTGCTGTCGCAGCAAATAATTTCTTTAGTTAAGGTAAAGCAACGAATCCACTACATCCGTTTGTGTTCTGTTGTGAAATGTCGGCTTATCATGTATTATTACCAATGCTGTCCAGGAGGGTACACTGTTGACTAATGTTCTGTGTCAATTCATATTAAAATAGTATGTGCCTTACACATTTAGTTTTTTATTTTTTCTTTCATAATCGTTTAAATTTTCTGATTACAACTTTTACAATATTTTATATTTTATTTTATTTTACATCTTACATTAACATTTGTTACCACCCAACAAACATGAGACGTCTGCCCGACGTGCAGATCATGTCTATATTGCGTCGGTCGGTCCAGGACCATATCTGT
>JAUCMS010000024.1:10415037-10433014 GCA_032357445.1 Enteromius radiatus
CAATTAAAATCATTTATGTTCCTTCAACATGAAAATATTGAGTTGAAACAAAACAAAACTATTTCAAGTCAGTTTAATACAATGCAGTTGTTTAAATAGGGAACCAAACATAATTGTGTTAAATGAAAAACAATTTTTTTTAATAAACTGAACAGTGTTGGGGAATCATTTTTTGAGTGTACAGACTGTTCAGTAACAAAATGTTGCTTTTTGTCATGGTGATGTGTCAGGGCTCTTGACCAGGTATGAAGAACTGATAACAGGTGCAGTTCAGGTGTGTGCTTGTGTAATGAGAGAAGGAGGGAAGTGCATGTGAGAGTTGACAATAGAAGCACCATTGTGTGTTTTTATATAATGGACAGTGTGCAAGTGAACTCAAGTGAAGCCACAAATGTGAAATGCATTTAATAGTGGCAAGTAGCTCATAAATTATTTCTCATGTCCTTCATTTATTATAGGGCATTTATATAATTATCCGGGATCTCCTAGATCAAAGTGATGTGATTAAGAGCGTTTCTTTCATGGCATTTAAAATTGTTTGCGCAATTTCAAAAAGCTTTTAAAGGACACTTACAAGTAGCCATTCAGTCGAAACAAAATGTGTGCATGAGAAACAGCAATATGTATCATGATACTAAAGTATTAGTCATCATCGGGGCAATGTTGTTGCCTCTCCACCTACGCGACTTCCATTTGCATAAACACCACATGGAGAAATGTTTCTGTTGTCGGCGTCACAGATATCACCTCTCCTCTGCTACCCGCAGAGGGAGAGAGATGATGGAGGGAAATGGACAGAAAGATGGAGAAACGGGGGTGTGCCATGCAGAGCAACTGATATTTTAACGCCTCGCTAGGATGGACTTCTGTGCAATGGCTGCAGACGTTGATTTATTAGATATGTTTTTCAGTCAAAGAGTGGATTGCTCTGATTCAGTGGCTGAAAAGCTGTCTTCCCGCTGCCTCCCACAAGACTCACCTTGTTATTAAAATATGACGTTAAGCCATTTCCAGTGTCAGTGAGGGAATTGAATGAGTAATTCCTCTGTCAATGGAACTGATAGCCAGACTGGATATTCATCCCATTATTTCCATTATTTTATGTCCATTTGCATCATTAGCCTTATATAATGCAGTTTCCATGTGCCAGAGCACTCCTTCATGAATTGATCGGTAGCTGGAAAATGGCCAGTTCACCCTGCGTGAGACCCGTATCAGGTTTCCCCCATTGTTTCTTCCAATTCCCCTCCTGGTGAAATGTGATAAATTGCAACTGTATACCAGGATAATGCAGTATAGATTCTGTCTAGATGTGCATATGTGGCTTTATGACCAATTTTGGACTTTGGAGGCAAATTCTACATATTAATGCATTTCATTCAAGGAAAAATTAATTTGAAGTAACTCACAGGATGACTATATATTGTCTATTTGCTGGCTGGAATTGGCCAAAATTTCCACTTTATTTTCCTATTTTCTTTTATATTTGTTGAAGATGATGACTGAAAAGTAGTTTTGCACATAATCGAACCGATTGTGGAGTGCGAGAAGATGGGATCTACAGAGAACGGTCAAACCAATGCAAATGTGCATATAATGTATAAGGACTGTAGAGAGAATGTAAAGAGGAAAACAAAGCCAAAACAATTTAGGAAAGAAATCATGAGCCAGGCATTGTCTGGTAGACTATGGTTGTCATAGGTAGATGAGTTTTTTTGTCAAATGCATGTGGAAATATCCATGCACATGTTAGTTCATATCCAACCAGCAAAGAGCGAGTTAAAGTATTGCTGCTAAATCGGATGTGTGGGCGAGGAGAGGAGAAGGAGAGCGAGAAAGAGAAGGAGAGAGAGGGCAGGAAGAGAGGAGAGGCCTGACAGTTCTCTGAAGTGAAGTGGGGGAGGCAGTTATATCCAGGAGTGGTGGTGGTTGGGGGGGGGGTCTCACATAAGAGATGCCTCCTTCATGCTGTTCCTCTCACTTGGCAACCCATCCCCCGTGCTCTCTACTTTTCTTCAAAACTCTTTTTATTTTGCTATCTAGTCTCTTAATGCCCCCCTCCATGAGTTTTTTTTTTATTTTCATCTTTTTCATCGCTGAATGTCCTGCTCACTCTTTACTCTATATGTTTTTCCTTCCATATATATTTTTAGAGTCCAAGACAGGAATTGTGGGTAAACTGCTGGAGCAGAGATAAGCCTAGTCAAAGTCTTTCAATACCCATTATCCCCCGTCTTTTCTCCCTCTCTCCTTTGTTTCATCATCTGTCTTTCTCCGCTCTCTGCTTATTAACAGCCCTCCCCCGACTTTTCATTTCGCCAATGCATCACCTGCATTGTCTGCGTAAAAGTCTGACAGAAGGTTGATCGGATTTAATAGGATATGCACAATAGTCACTTGGTTTGATGTCATTCCTCAGAAGTGTTGCAAAGGGAAATTCCTTGCAACTGGGGGAGGTTGGGGATCACAAACAACTAACCCCATGAACACTTCATGTAGATAAGTGATTCAAAACTTCTGAACTTTAACCAAAGCATTCCTTTGAAGGATCTCAGTTTATCAGTCTTTTAAAAGCTTCTCAGAAAGCGGGTTTAGACATTTTAAAAAAGTCACCAGCTTATGATGTGGTTTCTCTTTACAGGTGTATGGTTTTGTAAATATATACATCACAGATACGTGATTCTATCCTGGTATTAACATCTTGTGACATCTAATGTGTCTTGTGATCCGATCAAATGCTGTTTACATTAGGTATATTGACATGCGTCTCAAATGCACCTCCAGTGGTCAGCTGTGATCGTATTTCGAGGAGAGGATCTCTGATTTCAGGGCTATGTACATCACTCGTTTTGTAAATGTGTTATTGCATGTTTATAAAGCACAAAAATATTTCACAGCAAGAAGCACAAAATAAAATCTAATTTTAATTGTGGATTTTATGTCTTGATGGGAAAGCTGTTGTTTTAGTTGAGCATATTAAAAGGGATAGTTCATCCAAAATGAAAATTCTGCCGTTAGTTACTAACCTTAATGTCGTTTCATACCCATTAGTCCTTTGATAATCTTCTGTAACACATAATGAGATTTTTTTAATGAAATCCAAGAGCTCTCTGACCCTATATAGACAGTACACAACTGCCATGTTCAAGGACAAGAAAGGTAGCAACAACATTATTAAAAAAGTTCATGTGACATCAGTGGTTCAACAAGCTACAAGAGCACCTTTTATGGTGCAAAGAAAACCAAAACAATGACTTTATTAAACAATTTCTTCTCTTCTGTGTCAGTCTCGCCGTGCATTCTGTGGTAGATACATTGCTGTCTATGGAGTTTCAGAGAGCAGAACTAACCCTTTACGTGAAATGCAATCCCAATAATAAAAACATTCTTATTTACTCACCCTTCATGCCGCCCCCAAAAGTATATTGCATTCTTTTTTCAGAGAAGAGCAAAGAAAGATTTTCATAAAAGTAATCCATTTCGGTCAGTTCATAATAACGCAAGTGGATATTTTCCTCAAAGTTAATACTTCAAAAACCATACAAAGCATGTTGTTTCATCCTTTGCTGCTGTCTGGGATGCGTCATGATGGATTAGCGTTTTGCTACAAATGCAGTGCGAACACATGCATCATGATCGTATGTTAATACCAGGTGTAAACAGGGTCTTTGTGTCATCACCTTATCTTGTAGTAACAGGACTCCTCCATCTGTTTCAGAGTCTGTCGCCTGCAAACCCTGATCTGTCTTGCCTCGGCTCATCAGGAGAGGGGATAAGCTCACGCTGGTCCACGCTGTCCTGGGACATCCCATCTGATCTGCTGTCCTCTTCCACTCCAGACTTCCCTGGCACAACACCGCTTGACTGCGACTCTAGACCCAGCTCAGGTGCTTGTACTACAAATTCTGCAATAATAAACCTTTTGTTTTTTGTAAAGAGCAGTTTAGAATGCCTTTGTGTGGACACTTGAACCTGTTGCAATGACCTCTTGAAATATCTTGTTGAGATGCTTTTCTAAAGCTCTTTTTCTCACAAAGAAGAACTGTGTGATAAATCATTGTTCCACAGTATTGTTTCCCTTTTTAGTATTTGGCATTTGGAGCATTATATAATTATTTAGTCACAGTTGGTTATTTTTGGTATTGTATTTTATTCAGCAGTGTTATTCAAAACCTGGTATGAAAAGATGACTAATATGAAACCTTAAAGAGTTAGTTCACTGTAAAATGAAAATCAGTTCTTAATTACTCACCCTTGTGTTGTTCCAAACCCCTAAGACCTCTGTTCATCTTCGGAACACAAATATATTTTTGATATTTGATATTTTTGATAACATCAGAGAGCCATCTGATCCTCCATAGACAGAAATACAACTGAAATGATCTCAGATCCAGAAACGTAGTAAAAACATTGATAAAACAGTCAAGTGGCCCAATTCCAGTTTTGCAATGCTAGGAGAGTGCTTTTTTTTTGCTCAAAGAAAATAAAAATAACACAATCTAACTCTTCTTCTCCTATGATTTACGTTTTCCACCAGAGTATCACAACATATATGCAACTTTTAACGTCTTTGATGTAATCTGCCTTGTTTACACCTGGTGGAAAGCGCACGCTTATGTGGTGATACTCTCCAAAATGGTGGAAGACATAAGTCAGGAGAGAAGAATGGTTGAGTAAATTGTTATTTTCGTTTTCATTGTGCAAAAAAACTACTAGCATCACAAAACACATGGACTGTTTTACCGGTGTTTTTACCACATTTCTTGACCTGGGATCATTTCAGTTGTACTTCTGTCTATAAAGGGGCAGTTTGGGTTAGGAACAACATGAGTTGTAATTAAATTAAAGTAACCCTTTAAAAATAAATTTGATAAAATGTAAATATTAAGATTTATAGAAAAATGTATAGAAAATCCAAGAGCACTGACTGGAAAGAAAATGTTATATGAGGTATTTTCCAAAAAGATTTGTTGTGTCTCTGTGTCTAATACAGAGACATGCAACATGTTTTGGAGTCACAGCTTAAAATATATATATTTTTGGTTTTGTATATAAAATAAAATGGAATATTCATATATCCAGAGAGACAATAAATCATATATTCAGAAACAATATATCCCAGACCAAAATAGTAATGTTTTGATAGTGCCACAAAAAACACCTCTCTTAGCTAGGATAGGAGAACATTGAAAAGATGATACATGTCAGCACTTTGCGTTAAGATTAACCATACACAACAAAATGGAAACATTTTGGACAAACTATGTAGAGATTTCTCAATCAGTGCAATTACTTGAAATGCCTAAATCAAAAGCATATCCTTTAAGGCCTCCCTGAGGAATGAGCCCTGCATGAAATAGTTATATATTTCACACAAGTGCATGACTCATAGCTTGGATAGCCTGGGGCTCTGTTTGAAACAAATGATTCAGTGTTGACCTTTCAACTTCAACATGACACATAGTTTCTGTGTTTTTGGCAGTTCTCTTTTTACTTTGGCAAACATTAACCCTGGCTTTTTATGGCAAACCCATCATTTATATCATGTGTCACCCCTGAAGCACTGCTCCCCCTAATGCTCTTAACTTCATCTATCATTCTCTTGTCCGCAGGTTTTTACTCGGTCAGTGGGAGTTCTCTGTCAGACTCTTGTTACTCTGTATCCAGCGAGGCAGCTCCTGGAGGGTCAGTGAAAGTCAACTGTAGGCCTCGCTCACTGGATCATAGTGGCACTCATTGGAGGGAGGCTGAGTCTAATAGTACAGAGTGTCCTGAGGGCACAGTGGAGAAACAAGAAAGAAGGCCCTTTTCTACTGGTATGGCTTGTGATCTTATAAAAAACCCCATGTCTGAGTCATATTTCATTCAAAACCCAATTTATATAAGCAAAAATTGTTAGAAATACTCATACATGATGTTAGGATTTGTTGAACGTGCATTTTTTTTTTAGATAATTTAAATACTTATAAAAAACATAAATCATACAATTAAAAACTTGTAAACTTGCAATTCATTGGAATTAAAAACTAAAATTACAAAAATAAAATGTCTGTATGCATAATTATATTTACATTAATAATAAGTTTGCTGGGAATGTAAAAAATAAATGTAAAAAAAAATTGTAAATGGAAAAAAATGTTTATGCAATATTTAAAAAATTAATTGTTAAACGAAAAAATATTTTTTAGTAAATCTTCACATAATTAATTGTATATTAGATGTAAATAATAATTTGTAAACTTTTTTTTGTTCTTTATGAACAGGGGATCTTGAGCTCAATAGCCTCATGTTCCTGACAGACCTTTGTTCCAGTTTGGGAGGCATTCATCCCGGCTCTCTTTTACCCTCTTCCAACTCCAATCAACAGCTTCAGCTGGATCCTAAATTTTGCTCTGACCTAGTTTCTCGGAAGACAAAAGAGGTGTACCCTTACCCTAGTCCACTTCATGCTGTGGCCCTCCAGAGCCCCCTGTTCACCACCTGCCAGGAACCTTCCCCCACACGCCTCTCCCCCAGCCCAGAGAGCGAGCAGCCTGTGGAGCCAGGGCTTGAGCAACCTCCTGACAAGGGCCAACCCCCAGTCTCTCCTTCCTTTACTCAGCTGGAGCAATACATCAACAGATTAGTCCATCAGCATCACTGCAGAGTGGCTGCAGAAACTTCCAGTCGTGGACCCCAAATAAACATCGCAGGTGTTGGTTATGAGGGGATTCACCCAAGAAGTGCTTCCTCCTCCAGTCTTTCCGGAGGTAATGTTACTCCTTGCAAGTCTCTCCTGGGCAATTCAGCAAGGGTCAGCCTCAGCAGTATTGGGAAACGCGCAAGTCGCAATTCCATCAACCTAGGAAACCTACCCTCCGTGACAGGGGAAGATTTTAACATCAGCTTCCACTTAAATCTGAATTTGAACCTGAATCCAAACCTGAACAAGTCTTTAAGTGTTGATGCTAAAAATGTGAAGGAAGAGGTCTCAGGATCGTGTGGGCATCTCTCCGCCAGTTTAGTCACTCCAACTGCTTCCCCTTCCTCTTCGACGTCCACCATCACCAGCACTCCAAACTGGAGCAGGAGACCAAGGATCTCCACCTGCCCTTCCTCTGTGAACAATCGAGGGTCTCTGGAGATAACTGGAAAGAGCTTTGGGCAAATGGGATTCTCCAAGTCACTAGACTGGAGTGGAGCCTCAAGGGAAGAGGCAGAGGGTTGTCCTCCAACCAAAACTTTAGACAGCCCTCCCAAACTTAATGAGGACTCTCCAGTTGTATGTGAAATCTCTCGCGTATCTGGCCTGCCAAGATCTGTAGTTCTTGGCTTGATGGAGGAGGGGGTGGAGTTGGATGCCGAATGTTTTAGGAGCGAACGAGAAAGAGGCGTAGGGTCTGCCTCTCCGAGTAACGTTCCTACCCTGCACTCCTCCCGCTCATCATTTCAGCACCCATTTGGATTAGATCGAACTAATCTGACAGCACCATCAAACGCCTGGGCAGGTGTGGGCACCGGACAGGATTACATATCTCAACAGCATCGCCTGCAAGTTTCACACTCGGATTGCCATTCGGCACTGACGTCACAGTCAGGTAGCCCTCATTCTGACAATTCTGGTCCCACTCCTACTCGTTCTTCTCCCATTCTGCCTTTCCCACATAATCAATCAGACTCTGCCTCCTCTCCAGGATCTTCCCACACCAGAGTCCACTCCCCTCCTCGGCTACTTTCAAATTCACCCTTCACTCCGGCCCAGCTTTCAGTATTTCGGCGTGACTCCCCATCTCAATGCTCTCTTCCACGCTTTCATCCTTGTAGTTCCCCACTGGAGGGTCCTATTCGGCCTCGTGGAGGTTCCCTCAGGCAGAACGCAGGGGCTGGGTGGAGGCCTCAAGATAGAGGGTGGAGGAGGAGTGGGGATGGAGAGCGGCTCTATCAGGGCAAACATGCCTCAAGAGAACTTATTCGAGCATCCACGGTTAGTAGTTATTCAGGAAGGGACTATGGCACCGGATGGGAGGATGAAATGAGCACTGAAACACCTAAAAAGGCTGGAAAGTTTTGGAAGGGGTTTGAAACACGGTTTTGGGGACGAGAGGAGGAAGAGGATGAGCGAGATGAGAGAGCTGGAGGATTTGGTTGGAGGCACACCTCACTGAAAGAAACATCGTCTAGTAGACAAGATCAAAGGGGGAACAACTCAAAAAAGAAAGGTACGAGTTGGGACAGTCGCAGTTCCAGCCTCCGGTTGTCCAGGCGTGCGTTATTTCGAAGCGAGTCTCAGGGAATTCTTGAGCCACATTCTCAGAAACGGGATAGCAATCAGTGGCGCTCCTCGTTCGAGATCAGCCGTGCAGGACGGGGGTCTGAACGTGCTCGCAATCTTGTGAGGAAAGAGAAACATCATTCTTCAACTGCCAGTCTTTTCCATCTCTCTCGCTCACAGAGCCTGGAGGGAAGCAGTCACTCTCTTTCTCCTCTTTCGTCCCCATCGCTTTCGCCCTCGCCACCCCCATCGGCCCCCCTCACCCGTTCCAGATCGTTCCGCGACCTTGGAAGGAAAGTGTTTGGATCTATGAGGTCCCTCAGTTTCAATAAAAACCACAAGTCGAAAAAGAAAGATTAGTATGAACATTTCAAAATGGTAGAAGCCAAGCTGCCAACTTTTTCCAAACGATTACGATTTTCTCTCTTTCTGCTTGTTTAGGTGCTTCTGCATGCCATGCTGTACTGTGTCTATGTGCACTCTTATGGTCATAGTGGTGCTGGTGTTGTTTTTACTATGAACATATGCTTAAAAAAAGCACTCTAAAGTATATGCTGACCAAATACAAAAAGATGTTGTTTGAACTTATGCTCAGGACTTTGGGGAAAAAAAAGAATTTGAAATGATTGTTCAAGTGCTGAAACTGATGAAAAGTCAATAAAAGTATTTCCAATTTAAAACGGTCCTTACTGATTTTCTTGGCAATGACTTCATATGCTGCCTCTGCTGAGTGAGGTGTTTTATGGTACAATAGGATTACATGAGATCTCACATACAAAATTCTGCTGTCATAGACCTACATTAAATGTCTTATCACAGCATTTCCATAATCATATTAGCATAATCCACGAACAATCAGAACAACAGCTTTTGAGCATTCTGATTCAAATGGCAAATAAATTATGCATAAAGTTCTTTCAAAAATATTTATTAGGATGAGTAAACAAAAGGAGAGTACTTTTTTACATAACTGGAAATAACTGAATGCAAAACAGAATCAGGCAGTTTAGACAGTGTATTAGCCATTAGCCTACATTAAAATTCTCGTTCAAGCGGCCACGCTGCACCAGATTTTAGCAACACAATCAGTCCTACTGGACCCTCAACACCAGTAAATTCCATGTGTAGCAAATTATCCATGCCCTGAAGCAAAACATCCCACTTTCTTCCTGGTAAAGTCAGCTCAAGCTTAATTTAACTTGATGTATTTGTCCATTTAGACCAATTTCTGGGTCTTCTCCTCTGCTAATTGCTCTTCACTCTGTTTCTGCTTGCCAAACATGCCTTTGTACAGTTCCTTCTCTTTCTGATAGTCTTGGCTGAGCCTCTCCTCCACTCGCTGCAGCTGTTTCTTTACATCAGGATCTGAGAAATGGAGAACAGGATGATATGAATGCCTAATTCCAATCCAAGCACTGACATGAACTTTGAATGTAGATGTGAAACCGCGGTTCAATCGAAGGCTGCAGAGCAGAGGTGTTTGATCTTACTAACGCTTAAGAAAGTGGATGCATCCACGAAAAGTAATAACACACTGCATTATGTAACAGGTTCCCACACTGCATTCTCTTGTGAAAATTGTAGCTGAAATCCCTGGCAGCATATTAATTAGACCAGTAGTTCCCAACATTTAACTCGGGGGATTTTTTTTTAAACCTCATGCTTTCTGACACATTTCTTAAGCGTTTCTTTTTTTTTTAAAGACAAGCAAAGTTGTAAAAAAAAAAAACTAAATAAGTCTGTAGAATACTGTGTATGTATGTAGAATGCCAAGTAATTTTTAATGGGAACACTGTGTCTGGCTTTTTTACAGCAAGCAGTGTTAAATCAAATCATATGATTATCAGTACAATTTTTCTGTGTGGCATTTAACCATGCTTAGATGCCTGTTCACACACGACACATTCTTGCATTTAAATATAGCTGAAGGAATGGAAGAGAATGCAGGGGTCTTGTGACATGTTTTTAAACTATTTTTAACTTGACTTTGCTCATGGCGTGAGCCACCGAAAAAATAGCTAGACAAAAGCCAATATCTTGACACCCACATGGACAGACATAATTCAAATATTAAGTAGATAGAACGCAGTAAGTGAACGACCCGATTTTTTTCTCAGCATGTTTATATCATAAGGGTAATTTGACAAACTAAATCCAGATAAATCAATTAGTTGCCCTAACTTAGTAACCCCTAGGAGAGCTCTGGCGACCCCTGGTGCAGGTTGGCAAATGATCAAACAAACATGGGATGTGGTTAGTTTTTACCGTTGGGTTTCCCCCTGCTGGCCTGTGTGAGGTAATGTCGAGCAGTCTGAGCATCACCCAGCTCTAATGAAGCCACTCCAGCTCTGTAGAGGGCCTTAATGTCACCTGACCTCCACCGGAGCACTTTTAGACTGTACTCTAACACACGGCCATAGTCCACCAGCTCTCGCTGTAGCAGACATGCTGTGAAACACACAAACAGGTAAAGAGGAGAATGCTTAACATTTACAAAGACTACTATTCAAAACTTTATCATCAGTAAGATTTTTCTCTTGTACCCACAAAAGGCTTTATTTGGTCAAAAACAAAGTAAAAACAGTGATTTTGTGAAATACTAGTAAAATATCAAATACATTGTGCAAGTGCAATATACAAATACAAGTGCAATTTATTCCTGTGAAAGCAATCTACATGCTTGCAAACATTTTTCTGAGGAATCTTTGAAGAATAAAAAGCTAAAAAGTATTTAAAACAGAAATCTTTTATAAGATTATAAATCCCTTTCATGTCACTTTTCAGTATTCAAGGACAAAGTTCACAAGATTGTTACCCGTTTCTCATATGACTAACTGTTTTGGTTAGAGGTTTTTAATGTGGTCTATATGATGAGATCAGCAAAGAGTGAGAGCAAATATCAGGATCCTAGTCTTGGGTAAAATAGATTATTATGCTGATAGTTTCAAACCAGTAGTACATTGTTAAACCAAATGGTATTATAATGAAATACAGATAATAATACTACGATAATGCATGGCCAATGATGATATCTAGCCTAGCCTGACCAGTAAGAAACGGTTCCTATAAGCATGCTTAAAATTGCACAAAAATTACCTTTGGAAAAAAGTGCCAGCAAAATTATTACACTTTATTTAAGTTCCGAAGCATTACTACCTCACAGTGCCACAGTACCTTGGAAGAAATACAAACCTGCTAAATTGTTATAACAATCTACTTGAGTACTCCTCAGCAGGTCCTCCTGCTCCTGGTTCAGTTTAGGCACCTGAGCCCCAAACCCTTGCAGGGCAGAAGTCACATCAGAGTCCAGGCCACGGAGAACGAGCAAAGCACGATGATAACGTCCAATGGCAGTGCGCACATTTTTCTCCCTGTAGAAAGCATTCCCCTCCGTCTTTAACCGAACTGCATCCTGGAGCTGTGACTCCAAACGGGAACCAGATGATCCTCCAGTGGCTCCCAAACATGACGATGCACCGGCTTCTGCCCCTTCGTCCCCTGCAATAGGACCTAAAACCTGCCACACATAACCAAAATAAGAGTTGACAATACAAAACTACTGCCTTACTAACCCTAAATGTAACCACAGCATCTGCATCAGTAGACCAGTCTGTTGATTTATTATATGCTGGTTTTGGAATATTCAGAAAGGTCCTGGCCAAACTGAACCGAACCAAATCAGTGAATATATGGTCTTCCAGTAGGATCAGCTGAGAAGTCCCCTAGTTCCTTCTAAAACCATAACCAGAGAGAAACTAACACCAGAAAACCAGTATGACAGTTTCCTAACATATCACATATCACTGCCATGTTCATTCATTAGGGGTGTAGATAAGAGTTTTAAACGCTTACTAGTAAATTAATAAAATTTTAAAATCAAAGTATATAACAGAACACACATTAAAAAACTCGTAACTTTTTGAAACTAAAACACATTTTAATGAATTTGAAGTACAGCATGCAGCCTCGCCTAGCCTTTACCACTTTACCACTAAAAGGAAACCGCACGTCAACTATCTTTTTTGTTTTACCTTTTCGTCCATTGCGTTTAAAGCTTTAAAAGGGTTGCGGTCTGCGTACACGCCAGTTTAATGAATAAAATATTGTTGGTACGCTAAAGAAACAAATCGTTGACACTCTTCTTCGTGGTTGTTATGATTGCAGCGTTGTATTTGGCAACACTACCTCCTACCGGTAGAATATTAATAGCGGGAATCACATGAGAGATTTACATAATCTATTCTCTAAAAATTAACGTAATGTAATTAAACGAATGATTTAAAAATACCTCACGTCTAATACACAAGAAAGCAAAAACACAAGAAAAACGTATATAAAAATAGTTTAAAGACGTATTAAATTAAATTAAATACATTTTTACAATTATATATATTTACATAATTTAAAATATTTATACAATATAATTTTTCAAAAAAGTTAACAAAACAAAACAAAAACGGAAAACACTGACAAGTTGAGAAAAATAGGGCTATCACTAACATGTTTTATTGTGTTTTGGGAATCCGTATTAGTTAAATAGAGAAGTGAGTCTGTTCCAATGTAAAAAAAAAAAAAAAAAAAAAAAAAATAGTAAGTTAGAGATAATTTTAAAACTTCTGTTGGTGGAAAAATGTACCAAACAAATAAAATCCGATATACATTTCTATGTGGACCTCACATTATTACAGTCTATGATTTGAGGCATCAAATGTAAGATTTTCTTTTTTAAAAAACTGGTTGGTGTAAAATATCTTTTTCTGTTATTTCTATTGGTAAAAACAACCAAGATGACGTTTGATTTTATTGATAGTCTTTGCATGATGGATGACCCATTTTCATCATAACGCAGTGATCCACTGACCGAATTAAGCTTTATGGGCGTGGCGCTGCCTTTTTTCATGGAAAAACCCAACTCCCACTTTTTAATTCTTATTTTAAATGTCAATGTCAATGTCAATGAAATATTTAAATCAAATGAAATCAATTACAGGCATATTTGATATAAACGATGCAGTTTATGGTACAGCTTTAGAGTACGTGAGGCTCGTGAGAGACAGTGCGTCACAGTCAGAGGTCAGCTGAACCGTTGTGTAACGAGCAGGGTCTCGCTGCTGGAGGGAGGAGTCTCAAACACACTTTTTGTTTTGAGCTGCTGGAAAATTCCACGTAGTGTTTATGCTTTAAATTTGAAGATAAACTGTGGAATACAAACGTCGAGTTTCCGGCAGGTAAATTAGTCTACACTCCTCTAGCGCCGGCTGAGACTAATCCTCTGGAACATGGAGCTGGATCGGCGGCTGCTGCTGGCTCACTGCGCCGCGCACGCCCTGTCCGTTATAGCGGGACTCCTGGTGGTCGTGCCGCTCGCTCTTAACGGATCCGCTTTTAAGGGAAGGTGCGCACTTTTTAGTCAGGGCTTCTGGAGGACGGAGAATTTGACGCTGGGCGAGGGAGAGTCCAGAGAGGTCACCCATCTAGTGGTGCAACAATGGGGTCCCTTAGCGGCGTGTCAATTCGCCACATTTGTCGGTGTTTTCAGCGTGCTGTACGGCGCTGTTCAGGGCTGGAGGAGCCTGTTCTACCTCCATCGGCGGCACGATGAGTGAGTCTTCATAATAATATGACAGAAAACTTAAATAATTACAATTTAAACATTGTATTAGGCAAAACATATATTTTATGCAATTATATACAACGTTATAAAACCTCTTTAATAACCTATATATATATATATATATATAGGTTATTAAAGAGGTTTTAATAAACATATATAATTATATATGTAATTATAATTATTATTATTAAATTTATATATAAAAATGTATATATTTATATATATATATATATATTTTATATATATATATTATACACACACATTTGATTTAATCTTTAACTGATCATTTTAAAAAATATATTAAGCAAATTACATACACACGTAAGCTTTTGTTTATATAAGGAAAGGTTAATTCACATTTTGCGTAAAGATATATATAATGTATTTTGTATACACATTTTACATTATATTATTATATGGTTATTGAAGAGACCAACCTGCGTGATCCATTGATATTTATTTTCCCTCCTTTTCCCGCAGCACACTCTTCTCTGCCTTCCTCACGCTGCTGCTGAGTCTCTGTGTGCTCTTCCTCTCTGGAGGGGCCAGTGTTACTCTCACCCTGGGCCTGGTGTCCTGGTGCAACACTGTTACGGACCATAACACCAGACCCTACAGGTACACAAAGCTTTAAATCTATTCGCTGATGGGAAGATTGTTTGTGTAGCACTGCACACAATACAAATAGTTTCTCAGCAGCTTTAGAGAATTTATTACGGTCCAAAATCATAAAAGGCATACTGTATTCGTATTTAATAAAAATACAATGTATTGGCTTTTGTTGAATACATATATGCTTAATGAATGAATGACATGAATATAATGTTGTCACATGTTGATGTATTCAGTGCTTCTCTCTGTCTCTGCAGTTGTGCTGAGTCACAGTCTGTTCCTCTGTATCTGGACGTTGAGACATCCTCGTTCTACTCTGAGCTCAATTGTGCGCAGGTAAAGGAACAATTGAAGTAACTTGTATTTCATTCTCATTTCAACAATGCATATATTTTAGGTGGAAACACATCATTTTAAGCGTGTCTTTCTTTGCAGATCTCTCTGTGGTGTGTAACGGCTCTCTGGTTGGCTCACTCTATTTTATCCTTCCTGCGGCTTTATCATTCTCACAGTCAGCAGATCAGCAGACCCTGTTTATCCAGGGAGAAGGAACTCCTCCTGGGCCAAACTCAAGTGGAGTGTCCCATTCATCCTCCACAAACACACTCACATCCTTCACACACTCCCAGTGTTTTTATTTAGTGAGACAGTGTTCATAGAAGTTGCACTTTGAGGTTGATCTAAGGCCAGTTTTATTGATTTGATTGTAAAGACTGGTCTAAGATTAGCATAAAAGGGAATTGACTTCTAATCTAAACAGACAATCCCGATTATTCTCATGCATGTTACACCTCAGTAATCGGAATTAGCCTTGGTTTTTATCTATTTGTGACTGTTTATGCATTTGTTAAGCAGTTTTTGTCATGTAGCTTAGTGCTAACTTTGAGATAAAATGTTTGTGTGCACCTATTTATAACTTTGCCGTAACAAATGTCAAATAATTCTCAAATATATATATAAGATATATTGCACTATTAATGCATTGCTCTTGCATATGCAGGATATACGTCTAATTTTATATGTTCAGCCATATAATGTGAATCATAAGTGAATGGGAAAGAAAGACTAGCCCGTTGCATGTGCTGAAGTCTGACCCATGCTTGTTTTGTACTGTGAACGTATACGCATACAGCGTAGCCAGTGGTACTGTCACTCAAACCAGATGTTCTCTTTCTAACCCAGTGAAGGTTTCTTAAATGAAACTGTTTGAGTTGATGCAACCTCCTAAAATCCATATTTGCTGGATATTGCATTGTGTGATTTTTGTGATGGAAATTCAAAGGCAAGGAGAAGCTGGAAAAACACGAGATGGAATGTCAAGAATGTTGCTCATCTTTTTAAAATCCTGAACCTTTGACCTGGAGGATTGTTGTGAAACACAAACAGTTGAATAAGAAAACAGGAGGGAGATGAGAGAGAACTGTTCATTTAAGGTTTAAAAATGTGATGATGCTTGTGTTTTTTTACTGTTGTCTGTATCCATTATGTACTATTTATAAAGTCTTTTCACTTGAGTAAAGGTAAGACAGCATGGTGTCTTGATCTTAAATTACTAAAATAAAATATTCCAACTACAATGGCAAAAGGAAATATATTCAAAATTGTTATAAAACATTAATTAAATAGTAATAACATGCTATAAAAATGTTAATTGTTTAAATAAACCACAGTCTCAAAAATAGAAAAATTTTCAAACATATTTATGTGTCAATATTGCATTATAAATAGTTTTAAAATGTTAATACTTAAGGACTAAAACTCTGTACAAGTACACATAAAAACAAGAAATAAACTTTTTTTCCCCAGGTATTTGGAAAATATTAAGTGTGACATGCAAATAAACGATTAATTGCAATTACATTTTCATTAAAGTGCATTCACTGACCATATAATTGAACAATTTCAAATTTAAAGCTGCACCTAACTACTCGTATTATTTATAATTTATTAGATCAACATTAATATATTTATTAATATATAAAATCATGTAATATAAGGCCTTGTTTCTTCCCTGTCATTGTGAGTAAAACGGTAAATACTGTAATTATTACTTTATCAATTGTTTCTATAAAACTGAAATGGCTCAGCAATTAAGGAAAGGGTTAGCTGGTTACTATTGCTCAGAATGCATTTTCCTCCTCAATACTGTTTGCACCTGTTATGCTACACGTCCTTGGCAATCTTAGACAGCTGATTAAACTTCTCTGTCTTTCATCACAGTCCCTTGTTGTAAGTCAGCACCTTGCAATCTGTTGCCATGGCAATTTCCGGCTCAAGGTGAGATGCCTCGATCTGTGAGGAGCAAGAAATGATTAGCAAGCAATTCCCTGCTAAAGTATTTATTATTCAGAACACACACACACACACACACACAAAAGATTAATGGCAAGAGGTCGACAGAAAATTAAACTTGCTGCAGCAATTGTTTGCCGTAGAGGAAAAGGGAAAGTGATGCAGGTGTTGCTGCAGTACCTCTGACATCTGTGGGAAGAGACTGATAGCCAGTGGCAAGGACAGACCAAAGACTGCCAGACATACTAAACTGTGGACAGGCAGCATCATCCTGCGATGGGCCTGCATCAGAGGAAGCCTGGCGGAGGACAGCAACAACAGACTCTCATGACTGCTTTTGTAGCTATTAAACTAATTTATTATTATTTAAAGAAAGAGCAAGTGGAGAAAAAGTAACTTCATACTTTTCCAAGAAGGCCATTACGATTGGTGGAAGGACAAAGATTGGCAGTGGTAGGGCTACTCGTGTTAGTGCTGTCTCTATCAGTGCCTGAAAGAAAAAAAAAACTTTGAAAATTTCGTTTTACAGTGCAAAATGGTTAGTACAAATACAATTTTGCTATTATGTCTACTTTTACTTGCATTGATTAAAAAAAACAAAAACACACACACAAAAAAATGTAAGGCAATCAACAAAAGTGGGGAGATAACTAACATACGCACATGTTTGGCAGCTATCCGTGAGGATCCCACTACATTCCCGTTGCTGTCTAACACATCTATTCCCTCAGACAGCTCATTGTGTCTCATCAGGGCCACGTTACAGATGTTTGCACTGGCTGAGAAGTAAAACACATCTCAATATTGACTTTCCATGTCAAACAAAACATGACATCCAGTTTTTGTGAAAGGTCATTTGTTCAACAATATAGATTCCACCACATGCATATGTGAATAATAATAGCATTATACAATATTCATTTAATATGTGTTGGTTTATTTAAAAATTTTTCAGAAATTTTTACCACAGTAATAGACCCCAACCCTTCGACAGCTTTAGAGATGGATAATATTGCACTTTGCATTTCTCCTCTAACCTATCAGCAAGGGGTTTTTGACCTAGTTTTTGCCCTCAAACTTCAAAAGCTTAAATTCGAAGTCAAGTGAAACTGTTTATTTTGATATTTATTCATATATATTTAGTGCTGGGCAATGATTAATCGCGATTAATCGCATCCAAAATAAAAGTTTTTCTTTACATAATATAT
>JAUCMS010000024.1:10433046-10467789 GCA_032357445.1 Enteromius radiatus
CAAATATATTATGTAAAGAAAAACTTTTATTTTGGATGCGATTAATCGCGATTAATCATTGCCCAGCACTAAATATATATATATATATATATATATAAATGAAAGTGTATATTGCTTTTTTTCTCAATTTTGTAACAATTTGATGCTTGCACTGTACCTTGAGACAGTAAAGCAATGGCTGCTGGAAATAATTACAAAATTGTACTTTAAAATACATTTAAAAGAAAGCTGTTAATTAAATTGTACTGATATTTCACAATATTACTATGTTGCTGTATGACTGATCAAACAGATCAATTGTCATCAAAACTCAATTTTACTGACCCCAAACTTTTGAACTGTGTTATGCTTTCATACTGACAGAAGGGGGAGCTTCATGCAGTGCAGAGTGTAGGACTGCTGAGTCTGTGTAAGGACATACCTACAGCAGGGAAAGGGATAAACCTCTGTATGAACAGTCTGGTGGCAGGGTTAAATTTGCTGGATTTCTCGATAAGTACATTCAGTCCCACCTAGAGTAAGAATATTACTGGATAATTTAAATTACATTTACAGGTGAAACAAGCTGTTTAATGTAGTACATTACAACAATGAGGGGTAGCCTATTATATTTTTTAAACATTATTTTCATATCAAACATTAAACAGTGGAGCAAACATTTACACACAACTCATTTACATTATAAATCACACATAAAATGAATCCCAAACAAAACTTGCTCATCACTGACTTACTGCAATAGAAACAGCACTGGTGACGGCTCCCACATATCCCTGAATAAACTTTGAGGTTGGTGTTGGCTAAACATAAAAAAAAAAAAAAATCATCAACATCCAAAAGTGCAACTACTGTGCAGCAAAAAAAAATGGTTGTGAACCAGTGTCAGATGCAGAACAGACGTTTGGCCCTCAGGACACAACAATGATCATTCAAACGGAATCAAGAAGACAAAACGCTTCACTGAATGACCATCTGCAACTAAAATGCAATAGTTAAACCTCAAAAACCTGACCTTGACCTGAATTAAAAGAACACTTCAGACCGTACCTTTGTGGCATTGCGGTTGGCGTAGTTCACACAAGCGTTGTGACTCTGGTTGAGCCACTGTAGAAGAGAAACTCAATTAGCCTCACAGTCACTTCAGTTTATTGTTGAATTACTCTGTCAAATTATGATTTATTTAATTTTCTATGAAGTCAGCTACATAAGGCAAATATATAGGAAATATAATTAATTAGGACTACTTTAGTCTAATTACGTATTTCTAACAGTGGCTGTTGGGATACTGACAAAGCAGGGCTTCCTGACACTGAGGCCCTCAATTGATGGGAACAAGTCACTTTACCTGCCAGAACACAGTAGAGGCCAAAGTCTGGTTCGGAAGGAGAAGACCAACAACCTGCAAGAAAATCAACTTCTGATAACAATTTTATCTACATTGAGCATTGTTGGTTAATAATTTACACTTAGATCTAGTAAAACAAAAGCTTATTACAATGCAGATTTCAACAGCTCTCATGCTTAGAAGATTTGGATGTGTCAACACTGGATGCATAATGATTAGCAAGGCTTCTTTCTCTCATATTTGCTCTTTCTGTGAGGTCTTTGTTTCGCACTTTGATCTTTTTTTATAAGTAAACAGAAGACTTACGATTGGCGTTCCAAATGGCACATAGCCTGTGAATAGCATCCAGATAAAAGAAAGAGCAACAACAAATTAGAACTCAGAAATCAGAATGGGGTAAAAAGAACCTCTGTGGCCATGACCAAACTGCTGCACACATGCATAACTAATCACTGTTACACATCCAGAATAACATCTATAATAGTCATTTTGCTTAAGTCTTAATTCCAGTTAAACTAATAAATAACAACAGAAAAAAAACTTTCAATACAATTGTAATGTTTTTATAAGACATTAAAAGTAGTAATATTATAAAATATCATTTTAATTTAAAATAATTTATTTAAAATATATTGTAAGATTTTTAGATGATTTGAAATACTTGAAAATATCATTTATTCCCATAATGTCAAAGCTGAATTTTCAGCAGCTATGCTCCAGTCTTCAGTGTCACATGATCATTCAGAAATCATGTTAATATGCTCATTCATTTCTAACAGTTGAAAAGAAACATTTGTGCTGCATAATATTCTGTGGAAACTGTGATACTTTTTTACAAAATTCATTTACAATATATTTTTATTTGTTATTTGTAATATATTTTATTGCAAGATCTTGAAAATGTATGCGTTTCTATGTGTATATACAGTCATCATTTTATGTTATTTAAATGCTTCTAACTCTATACTCTTACCTGACATACGGAAAGGCATGAAGATTTTTTCACCGGTATCAGGGTGAATGATGGCCTGAAAGGAGACGAGTCAGTGACTGTAATTCCAACCATCATTTAAAAGTGACAGTGAACAATGACCAGAAGACTGACCTGCTTCACCTTCTGAGCCTCCCAGAGCTGAACACAGAACACAAGTGGTTATAAAGCACTGCACCACATGTACTACATGAGTATCATCGAAATCTCCAAGATTCACCTGGTGATCTGTAATTCCTGGAGGACGATTCCCTTGCTTAAAATCATCCAGGAGTTTGATACATTCTTTTAAACGACTCTATAAAAATAAAAACAGAATTCTGAGACTTTTACATAGAGCTACAGGATACAACTCATCCAGTATTTTTAATTAGCATTCATTCTTTGTAGATGTGACATAATTACAGTATATAAAAGAAAGGAAAGATCACTGCAGGGTAAGAAGCAATGCAACTGATTAATTTACCATAACACAGACAAGATTTTCATACCTCCGTCACAAACAAAGTGGAAGGGTCGATGATATCAATGAAATGTCTCAACCTGCCAAGAAATGTGCTCTGGGGAAGAAAAACATTCCTTTAGTTCCATAAAACTTCCATAAAAAGCCAGAACCTAAGAAAAAGTAAAGATGCAAACTACAATCCAAAACATGATTAAAACTTGCTGGATGGGACCTTAAATTGTCAGGAGCTGTTCTAATTTTAGTTTAGAGATAAACCGAAATATCTTAGGGCTACAGTGACTATGCACTGACAGGTTGTGCAGAACGTGCTCAAAGAAGCGCCGACTGCCTGCATCAACATTCCCACTGTCTCTGAACCCCAAGCAGCAATGCAAGCGGTTTTCTGAGAGCCAACTGTTTCAGAGGCCCGATGGTTGAGCATGCCAAGGGTTTATTTGGCAAAGAACGCAGTGTAAAAAAAAAAGCAGCTTCAATCAACTGCATCTAAATGATTTATCCAAGGCACACAAAAGCTGAAATCCATTTTACTTTACAATATATGGTAAAGAGAGCAAGAAATTCTGACTTCGCTCTGCTAATAATCCTATTTCTAGGCTACAGACACTTGCTTCAAAGCTGTTGCAGAGAGCCATGTGAGCGCACGTCTGCTGGAGAAGACTTGTTAATTATGCATGTGTTTCTGCTCCCCAGAGAATATGCAACACAGTTAGCAGAGATGGAGCAGGAAGAAAACATACACCCATACCCTTCAGATGCATTGATTTCACCTAAAAAAAGCAGTGATGAAAAAAAAGAGAGAACTGTCTGCATTTATCAAGTGCACTTGTGCTGGATCTTGCCCTAAAATCAATTTGATTTTGATTAATTCTCAGCAAAGTATGATGATAAAGACAGGGACAGACCACAGGCAAAAGACAGCATATTAGCACATGTATTTTCAGACCATCTTGTCCGCGGGACAGTGATCTTTTGTTTGGGTATATTCCCTGTGGACCCAACGCAGACTCATTTGGGCAGCATATGGCATAATAATCAGATGAAATTCATGACTGCATCAAAAAGAACACTGAGCAAAGTATTTCATTTGAATGCATTCAGAGACAATATACAGTATATGAGCAGACTAATAAAGGGAAGGAAGATTATACCTTGGCATTCTGCCTTCTAACACAATGCTAATGTAAGACTGAATGTACTTGAAGTACTGCATTTAGTAATATCATGCTGAGCATTTTTTTAACGAATGTACATTGTAGTTTGACAGCTTTAATATAAGCAAAAGAGATGTACTGAGTGCAAAACCGACACATGATTTAAGTAACAATCAACTACAAACACCACTTTAGGTTTACATTTTAAAACATAATAAATATGTTTAGAACATTTAGAACAAAATAGTTACTGAATTTAATTCATTATATACATATTAATGTGCATATATATTTTTATATCTAAAAAAATATCTAAAAAACCCTGAATTCTGTATTCCCATTTTTTTTAAAGTGTTCTTGAAATTTAAAACCATCTCAAGCATTATTATCTATTGTTGTTCAGAACCAATATGGACATCAAAACTACCTACTGAAACATTACCATAAACAAGTTTTGACTGTTTATAATTTATGACAGATAATAATTCACAGTATAAATAAATTGGTCATATTTTTGACTGAACGGGTCTGAACGGGTTAATCAGGATGACCGCGGTGTTTCCATGGAGGCAACAGGACTTAAATAGATGGTCATTCATTTGACCGACACGAGCGCGAGAGATCTCACAGATAACACAATTGATGAGACAATTATCTGCATTCGTTTAACAAAAGCGGCTCAATTTCAAAATGCAAAACTTGAATGCACGAGTTTATCCGGTGTATAACGAAATTTATTTTAGTAAAAAAAAAACAATAACACAGGGAGGACAGGCAGTTTTTACAGCTTTTCGAGAAAAAAATTATGAACTTTGATAATGTCCCGCGAAATCACTCCCACGCAATGCAATAATAAAAGTGACCAGTGACATTGCATCCAAACAGCTTTAAAAACCCCCAAAACAATCCTGCCCTACTCATTTCCTGTTATTTGCATATAAAAAGAAAAGCGATTGTGCATGCATCTGATGTTTTATGGGGTTTCCAATATAACGGTGCTACCAAAACCTCATCACGAAAATCGGCCAGTTATATTGCAATGAAGCCATAAACAAAAAATACAACGCAAAAAAAGCGTGAGAAATGAGTGACTTTCGCAGAACAGTGCTGGAGCAAAGCAAAGGTATCTACATACATATGTTGTTTATCAACGCCCATCAAAGATGCCTAGACAAAGATGCACTTCAACATCGCGGCAAACACTTTACCTGGTCGTAACGCGGTTTTCCCAGCTGAAACACCGGGCAAGAAGCAGATTCCGCCATCTCAGCAGCGCTGGAGTGTTGTTAAATAATAAAAAGGTCCATGAGACGGAATTTGGAAGAATAGTCAACTCGGGTACGAAACTAGTGAAGCAATAGCTCGCAGGGGTTCATGGGAAATGTAGTTTCCTATTTAACTCAGGACAAAGCAGATAGCACATTTCATCCACACACATTGCAATTACAAAAGTCTGAAAGATTTATATCACACTATTATATATATATATAAAATGTTAACTTCTTTATGGTTCAAATTAATTTAAGACTAATGTGTAATAAAAAGATCACTGAAGGAGCGGAAAACATGTTTCCTGGCAGTTATAAATAACATCTCTTGAATCATTTAAAAAATAGTTTTTCTTAAATAATCACATTTAGGGGATGCGGTTGTTTTTATGATTCACTATCAACTATTTCAAATATGAATCATAAAAAAATCAGACAAATGAGGTATGTTAATTTGGTTTAAAATAAACAGTAGCTACATTTCTACATTTCTCTTAAAACAGCAGGCTTTTAACACTGTGCCAATCAAGCCTATAGTCAGGGCATAGCTAAATTTTGAGAAAATTTGGAGAAAATATGTTTGTTCCACCAGAGATAATTAACCAAGAATGAAAATGAGTTTCCTCTATCCCCATAGGAATTGTTAAAGATCAAATTTGCATTACTGTGGAATATTCATGTTAAAACAGGCAAAATGTCATTGCCATTCGACACTGAGCCCAAACAATGCAAGCAGAGACACTGTCATTTTGAGCTTTGATTCCCACAGCATTAATATTTCATGAAACCCATCTGCACGATTTGCTGCTGTTAAGAATCAGCTTACTGTAACATTTTATGTATGTACAATTCATTGTGAATTCATTGCAATACAGATTTTTTGCAATATACAAAATTGTGACTATTACAATTTAGTCTAATGTTCACAAAGTGGGCTAAGCACAACTGAAGTATAATAAATAATCTTAAAAGTGCGGTAGTGCCACACAGTGGCAATTCAATATATCACTACTATGACTGTTAACCTGTGTGCGAGATCCACCTACTGTTCAGGTTCATATATGAAGCACAAATCTCAAATCTATACAAGTCATTTATGTAAAGAACAAAAACAAATAACAAAAACACGACACATGATTTTAAAACTTTATTTTCAAATTACTTTGAAAATGAAGCCGTTTGAAATAATTAGCAATAAATAAAAATACAAATAAAAAAATACAAATGCGAATGTTGTATGTAAATAAATCCACAGAGGGATGTTGCAAAATGGAAAATAAAAGGCAAAATGAATCAGCAACACTCTAGAATCACAGTGATACATAGTTCTTTCCTGCAACATGTGCTAAAAAAATATGTTTTATATATTTTATTTTAGGATGTATTGTTGGCGATACATACAAAATTAAAGCCTTGAGTCAACAAAATTAACAGGAACCCTGTACTTTTCTTTACATCCAATACTAAGACATCGAACTGATATTCTTTGCATGACAATCTCGTCTTCATCAGTCTAATAAATCAGGAAACATCAACCAAGAAAATACTGTATAATGAACAAAAGTCACATTACCGTATCTTTGAAAACAGAACAAAAACAATGGTAAAAAACACAATCAGAATGAACATCAGAGAAAATCAAAGTATTCAATAAAACAAAAACTTTTTTGCTTTGCATATCACTACATTTGCTACTTTAGCAATGATCTAAGTATGCTGCAGTGCTAAGGCTTTTAGATGGATGTATTTTGTGTAGCATATATTATCTCAAGCTACGGCTTAGCAGGTTGTATTGCATAGCTTACATGTTTGCAGAAACAATCTGCTTTTGTGCGAGTGCTTGATGGAAGTGAGCATGCACTAATATCAGCGGTTTCTACGAGGCAAAGCTGACTGGCTCAAGCACAATGGTTTTGCATAATGTGCATTAAGGTGCTTTAAAAGCTATCAAGTAGTAAGATATTTATTTACATTTACATAATATTATTTAAAGCAGTATTTTACATCAACTTTGACACAAGGTGTATTAGACTACTTATGTATTAAATATTACGTTTTTTAAATCTCTTGATTAATATTGAACAGTGTAACATATTAGTATTAATACCATGTCTATAAATCTGAAACACTATTTTCTTGAAATACTGAGATATGGAAGTTTGACTCTTTAGTTGTTTTTGTTTGTGGTGTTATTTTAGAATTTTATTCCAAATATGTCCAATTATGAGGAAAAATTTGTGTTTTAGCATAAGAAGTCAATTAATAAAGGCAGTGTTTCTTTACTTGCATGTGTAGACTTTTATAACTTCAGAGATTTGTTTGGCATTTTGAATGCATCCAGATCTGAGATCTTATATCCTATTTTGAAAATTAGCATATTTATGAGGAAGACATATTTGTGAAGATTCTATGAATATTTACATTTACATGTGATCAACAAAATCTAATTGCACATATGTTTTTTTTTTTTTACTTTTACTTTTAACCACTGCCTTGTGCTCATAGCATGACTAGAAGTATGCTAAAACTCAATGATTGTGGTTTAGGAAATCCAGTAAGAAGCATGCATCTATCGTGTCTACGTGAATCTGGCAGTTTTGAAATTTAATAGAGCATCACAAATGGCTTTAGATCAATATGAGGTGTTCTCGGGACGAAGCAGGTCACTGTAGTCATATTGGTCTGGCGCGTACCTGCAGCAAGGTCGGTGTCTGCTCCATGATGCGCACCAGCAGCTTGTCAATGTAGTCCTCCAGGTCTCTGACCTGAACCTTCATCTTCTTCAGTTCGGCCTCGCGTTTCTCCAATAATGCCACCTGCACCTCAGTTTCAGCTCGCTGCTTCTTGACGTCCATTTCCTGCTGAAGCAGCAGGGTTATCAGCTCCATGTTCGTCATGTTCTGGTACTGAGCCCGAGCCTCCATCAGAGCCAGCTGCACAGGAAACGGGTACAGTCATGAGAAGAACAGTAATGAGGTACTGTGTCACGTAGAAAACGATGAACCAAAACTACTTCATTAAACACATCAGCTGATCTTTAATCACTGGAATGTACTTTCAATATCTTTATAGTGCAATCAGCACAAGTCCATATTCATTTTAATGAGACCCTAAATAACCTCTCAGATCAATATGCTTCTGTCAGTGTCCGCTTGTAATCTGTTTGCCAATTCTACTTTTCCAGAACCTGGGTCAAAGCATGTCTTCCAGCTGCATTTTCACTAATCAAGCTAAATTAGACCTATGTTTATAGGAATAGTTCACCCAGAAATAAAAAAAAATATGTAATTATTTACTCACTCACATGTCACTGCAAAACTGTAAGACTTTCATTCATCTTCTGAACACAAATTAAGACATTTTTTATGAATTCTGAGAGCGCTCCAACCCTCTAAAGACAACAAGGACAGTCTTTGTGTCACCCTGCCGTCTGGCACTATTTTGGAGAGTAACGCAACTACAACTTACGTAAAGTACATATACTGTGTTGGGAGCACCATGTGGAAATGTTGTTTATGCTTTGATCTGAATGAAAACAAGGCATCTGCGTGACACAAAACAGCACAAGCGGTTTACATTAAGTGGAGGATACTCTCCAAAGTGGCGTCAGGATGATGTGGAGGAGACAAATTGCTGAATAAAGTAATTAATAAAGTCATTATTTTTTATAGCTTCGTAAATTATGGTTGAACCACTGATGTCACATGAATTATATCAATGATGTCCTTGTTACGTTTCTAAGCCTTGATCATGTAACGATCCTTGCTGTCTATGGAGGGTCACAGAGCGCTCTGAATTAATAACAAACATCTTAAGTTGTGTTCAAAAGATGGACACAGGACTTAGGGGTTCGGAACAACATGAGGGTGAGTAATAAATGACAGATCTCTTGTATTGAAGGAAAAGATTAATATGAATGAAATACTATATTTTGGTAGAGAGTGAACCTAGCTTACAGCACCTCTAAACTTCCAGTACCTGGTTTTTCTCATCCTCAGCAGTGGTTGGTGGTGCAGATCGTCCTGGGTTGATGGTGGACTTGAGCTTCTCTAGCACTGAGCGGCCTTCAGGTTTCTTCTCTCCCTGTAAAGTCGTGTTGGTCAAGGGCTTCACTGGATGAGGACTGTACAATTATGCAAAAAGGAAATAAATAAGGCATTTACATTGACCTAGGCATTACATCATGGTTTAATTAGTACTGTGTAAGGATATTTTACTTTAAGCCATCTTTTAAGTCTCATGTTCAATAACTTCCTGATGCGTTCATTAGCATAACAAAAGCAATAGTGCACAGTTGAAGAAGCAATGGTTAGAAAGTTATGAAAAAAATATTTTCCATCACTCAGAGTTGCTTTTTTATATCTCAATAGACAAGTTCTCTTTCATTTAAGCAAAAACTTGTTTAGAGATCTTCTCTTAGTAGTGTTGTTAATATTAACTAAAAGTTAAAACATATGACATTAAAATAGTTTTCATTAATTCATATAAAAGGTGAAATAACTAAATATTAGATAAAAAAGCTGCAGTACTGAAATTACTAAAACAAAAGTAAATTAGTGCTGTCAAAGGATTATTTGTGATTAATCGCATACAAAATAATTTTTTTGTTTAACATATGTATTTGTACTGTGTATACTTATTATGTATAGTATATATAAATACACACATACAGTTACAGTATATATGTTGAAAATATTTACATGCCTATACATTTATATTCTTATATTTTATATTATATATAAATAAATTTAATATATAAACAACATATTTTTCCTAAATATATACATGCATAAGTTTGTATCTATATATACATAAAAAATACACACAGTATACACATATATTATGTAAACAAAGGCTGCGATTAATTGCAATTAATTGTTTGACAATAAAATATAACTCTCTCTCTCTATATATATAAATAATATTTAAACTAAAATACTTAGAATTAATACAAATTTGAAGACGTCACTTCTAAAAGGTTTTTTTCTGAAATCTCAAGCAATTTAATATTAATACTGTCTAGGAGAAACACTTTGAGAAGCATCTTCATGATTTTTTGTCTATTTGGGTACTAACAAATCGGTCAGTCATCCCTCAAAAAGACAGTCAACATCTCACATCAAACCTCTCATGTACACTAGATGCATACAATACTGTCCTCTAACTTTAGTCGCCTCTACAAAAGAATATGATTCGCTGCTAAAACAGAACGAAGAAGCAACAGAAAAGCAAAGATGAAAAAAGAAAGAACTAAAAGTAATGCAGTATGAGCAAACCAGGAAGAAACATAAAAAGAGGTGGTGCTGGAAAAAAAAGCATTTACACATTTGTCAAAGTCCGAATTATAGCAAGCTGTGAGGGCAAAACAAAGTTTGTTCTAGGCCAACATATGTGAGAGCATTTATGAGCCTGTCTTAGTGCACCTGTGAGAGAGAATGAGGTCATTTCTCAGGTGAGAGCAGAGGTGAGTGTGCTTTTAAAGGCAACGAGGTCTCACCTGCTCTCCTCATGGGGCAGGAGGACGTTAGCTGGCTGTGTCTCCTCAGGTGAGAGGGAGAGCGGTGCGTCAGCGTGGGGCTGGGTGGTGGAGGAGCATGTGGAACCCATGCTGGGCAACTCGATTGGGGGGTTCGCAGGAAGGGAAGGGTCAGGGTGGAGACAGGAATTAGTAGCAGCTAATGGGGTGGGTGAAGGGGAAGGATCATGCAAAATGAGATCTGACGTAGGATGAGGAGAGCCTGGGAGTGAATCAGCACCGGAGATGGTTTTGGGTGAGCCTGTGGTGGAGCGCGGTCTGATACGGGCCGATTTTACTTCTGTTTTATAGGGGCTTCTGGAGTTTCTTGGTGCTACTCTAGCATGCAAGTCCTCAAAGCTTAGTTGTTCCTCCAGCATCAAACAAGATTCCTCTGCCTCATTGTTCTTTAAGAAGCAGAATTCAGAGTTCAGGTTACCTTCTGTTAAGTTATTATGCTCCTTATGCGTAGTGAGCAAGTCATTGTGTTCTGCTACTTCTTGTTTGATTAGCATTTTCACAGTGTTGTCTTTGCTTGAGCATGTTTGAGTGACCACAGTGATCTCTTTATTGAGCACGTCATGAGACTCACAGTTAAGGTTTGAAGCAGTGCTTTGGTGTTCACAAGTGTCAACTTTCTGTCTTCCCGATTCTTCACAAGATCTTTCAAAAGGTGACGAACAATGGTCATGGTTTGGTGAGTCACAGAAATGCGATGCGATATTATTACAGGTGCTTTTTGGTGAAAACATCTCCAATTCTGATGCCATTCTGCACATTATATCTTCTGGTAATCCTGGGGAGCATCTGGGAAGGGAGGAACCATTCAAGTGCAAATTTGTACAATCTTTGGATGATTTAACATCATCTTTATTCATTTCAAAAGGTGGCTGCAACTCAGACGGTGAGCTTCCTGAATCAATATAAGCAAACTCTGAAGTACTTTCTGTATTGTTGTTCGAATCTCTAGGTGAGAGGGTCAACAAACCCATGCCATCAGTTTTAGTTTTGCATTGTGGTTCATCGGAGAGCTTCATTTCACCAGACAATTCTGAATCTTGTTTTGGTTGAGTCTGAGGTGAACTGCAAAGCGATTCAGTCACTGTGGTTTCCCAGTCAGAAGGGAAACACAGAGTTTCAGGAACCGTGTACTCACATTCAGAACTTCCAAGTGCATCTTCACCGAAACCATTCGGTGAGCCGTTAGCATTGTTGTTTGTGGCAAAATCATGACCCCTTGCTCCTTCAACCATGAATTCGTTCAGTCTGATACCGCTGTGCAACTCTGCATCCATCTTGTTACAATCTAACGAAGATCTATGGTGCAACTCTTTATCTGCATATAAAATCTGAGAGTTCCTCTTTACGTCTCCATCTCTCACATGCTGAAGGGAGGCGAAGTCAGTCTGGGAAAGGAAGCAGGCCTCTTTTTGCACAGCCAGCTCCTGGGCTCTATCCAACCAGCTGTCCGTGGTAATCCCTTGGGTCCTCATGGGTCTACGTGGTGGTATAGGAGGCAGATCCCATGGCCTTGAAACACCCATGTCAACTTCTTCGACCCTTAAACCAATGTTCGCTTTGTTGTTTACACATTGGTTTGTATTTGGTAAATGTGAGAGAAACGGTGCCGATGGAGGTCTGGATGGAGTCCCATTTGGTGATTTGAGTCGGCTGCTGGCAAATTCTTCAAAATCATCCCATTCCCCAGCCCTCTCAGACAGAGACAGGTTCAGATTGGTGTTCTGGTTTTGATCTGGTGTCTCAGGCATAATAGCCGGAAGAGATCTCTGTCTGGACATACTTCTGGGTCTTTCCCGTTTTATTGCAGACATTTTGTTCTGTGCTCCATTACGGAGGGGACTGCATCTGACTGGATATTGATAAAGACCGGAGTTAAGAGAACAGTAATCAGCAGTTGGAGACTTTAGTGTTTCCTCGGCTATAAGATCCTCAAAAAAGGGGTTTTGCTGTAGTCGTTTGAGGAAAGGGTTGGAGGGAGAGATGGAAGGGGGTGTTGGGGAAGAGTGGGTGAATGGGTTGCCACTAGGGGGAGACACCGAGCCAGTAGTGCAACCAAGGGCAAGAGAGCACGGGGGCTGACTGGGGGAGCAAGGGATCTGACAGGGAGTGTCTGAGCTGCTCTCTACCTTAGAAGAAACTCCCAGCCTGTGGAGGGAAGGCACAAGTAGTCCTCTTAGTCATAGTGTGCAATGGGCCATAAAATCTAACTATGAGTAGGGAGGGGAGAGAGACAGTTCTTTTCTATTACAGAGACACCTCTTAAATGATAGTTCACCCAAAACTTAAAATTGTCATTAATTACTCACCCTCATGTTGATCCCAACCTGTAAGACAATTTTATTTTTGATATACTCCGAGAGCTTTCTGACCCTCAAATATACAGCAAGGATCCTTACACGATCATGGGAAATTGTTCAAATAACGAATGGGACATCAGCGGTACAACCATACTTCTACAAAGCTACGAGAATACTTTTTGTTCGCAAAGAAAACAAAGATAATGACTTTATTCAACAATTTGTCTCCTCCGCATCACCTTGATCCATTTTTCAGAGTTTTGGAGTGCTTTGTTTCAACCGTTAACAATATTTCTGTGTACATACGTTTATGCATGTCATACTCTCCAAAATGACATAATAAGGTGAAAGCGGAGGAGGTGAAATGCTGTTATTTTTGTTTTATTTGTGCACAATAAGTATTCTTGTAGCGTCTGTGGGATTTAACTGCTATTTTATTCAATCTCCTTGCTACGTTTCTAAGCCTTGATTGTGTAAGGATCCTTGGTGTCTATGGACGGTAAGAGAGCTCTCAGAATGCATCAAAAATAAATGTGCATTCCAAAGATGAAAGAAAGTCTTACAGGTCTGGAATGACATGAGGGTTAGTAAATAAAGACTGAATTTAATTTTGTGCAAGCTATCCCTTTAATAGAATAAAAACTGTCTTTGGATTCAAATTTGTTCATGTTTTGATTAGGGGTGTCTGGCATGTTTTGACCAGCTTGCACACTGTTCCTACATAAATACTGCTTAGCGGAACAAAAGGGGAGAAAAGATTTCCTGTCAGCCTATGAACTCTGACTACGGGTGGGCGATATACCTGTAAATATGATAAGCAGGTACAAATTTCACAAATAGTATACATCTCGGATCATCTTCTCTAGTATGATTATGCTAAAGTGATGTTTCAGTGTTGTGTTGCCTTTAAAAAGTTTAGAATTTACATGCATTTTTATGCCTTGCCAGTTTAAACCTTTAAGCAGTTTTAAAACATTCAAGCACAATAAGACATAAGACATGAAAGAATTCAGTTTTGTTTACCCATTTCGCATGGCATTACATTCTGAATTACATTCTTTACCATGGTTTATTTTTCTTAAATTGTCAAATATTCAGAGATAATCCCAGTTTGGGCAATTCACATAGATGCATTTGGTGATGTTTTTTTAGTGAACATAGACAGTTTGGAGAAAATGGGATGTGTATCAATATAATGGTGTATCTGTTTTAGGTTGTAAAGTGACAGAAGCATATTATACCTCCTGTCGATGTCATTTAATGTCTTTTAATCAAACAATGGGGAAAAAACTAAATGAGAAAGCACTCATCGACCGTAAATGTACTACCTTTGTAGCTTTAATAATAATCCTTGTCAATTTCAATGATACAGTGTTTTATTTTACATTTGATAACTTTATTCAATTTTGGTAGTATTTCTTACCAGTGTAAGAAACACATTCATAAAAAGGAAGTATTCAATTTCTTTCTTTCTTTTTTTTGTAGTTAGTTGTCCACTAAGCTTGAAAGCTGATTTATATTATTAAAGCAAGTATTGTGCATAATGTACAATTGTAAAATTTTAATGTCATCTATAAAATATATTATATTAGGAATATATTATACAAATATAACTACATGGATTTGTGACATATATTGTTATCATGACATGAAATTACTGAGAAAAATTTGTCATATCGCCCACTCCAAACTAAGAAATGGCTGAGTGTGTTAAAAAAAAAATCATGCAGATGAATGAAAAAAAATGTAATGAATTACTGAAATGTGAAAAAAACAAAAAACATAAATCAATTAATTTACTGTAAGTCAACATTTCTTAGAAAATAGCTGAGCTGTTTTTGAATGCTTCAACAAATTTGTGGTACTTGAGCATTTTTTTTATGAAAATACACATATTAACAATCTCGTCTTTGAAAAATGCCTTGACCTATGTTCTGCAGACCAAGAGCAATATAAAGGACTGAGATGGAAAAAGCTGCTGCAGTAACTGTTGCATCAGCAAATTCAAACACTCCTTTTTCTAAGAATATTCTCTGAGGACAAAAATGCAGGCTGACATTCAAAGCCATACACTTAAAAAAAAAAGTATCCTTCTAGAAGAATGTCTGGCAAATAAACATACAGATAAGGAACTGCTATTGATGATATTGATACATGAGCAAAGTCAGACATCTTTTTGTACTGTAACATAAAACCTAGTAGCCTTGCTTGGCCTTCACTCACCTTGGCTTGTTCTGGGAGTCACCCGAGCCAAACCATCCTCTGCGTCTGCCCTCAAGAGGAGCAGAAACCTGGCTCTGCTCCGACTTGACTGGGAGAGAGTCACTCCGCCCGCTGGAAAACAGAGTTTTCCTCAGCTTTTTCCCTTTATCCACAACTTCCACCGGTCCAGCAGCCTGCACTGGCTTCCCCTCAGAGGTGGCGGCTCCTTGGTTCTGACTCTGAGCTCCATCTGTCTCACTGTCCTCCTTCTTGCTCTTTTCAATGGACCAACGCCTCCCATCGCTCTTCTGTGAATCTTCCCCACGTCGAGTCAGATTCTGGAGAGAGCGAGAAAGGGGTGCGCATTTCTCGAGCAGGGAGCGCTTGGCCGGGATGGTGCTTGGACTCTTGGGGCTGACAGGCTCGGACGAGTAGATATGGCTACCGTTGATGCAGAGGGTTGATTTGGAGAGCGGCATACTTTGGCCTTTTAGGTTTTCCACAGCGGGGCTGGGATGAGGAACACCTGTGATCTTACTGGCTTCATCACTGTGCGCACGCTTGTGAGTCATCACTTTAAAGACAGAGATCATAGAGAGAAAATATCTCAGGGTTTTTTGTCCACACAATGGAAGTCAATGGGTCCGACATTGTTTTGGACTCCAATGGCTTCAAATGTACGCACAAAAAAACATTTTTAAAAATATCTTTGAATATGATGAACTTAATCATATGGAGCCCAGAACTGACCTTTTATCCCCCCTTCAGTGTCCATTCGGAAGGGCTCCATCACTCTGCTGCTGTAGATGGGTGTTCTGGACAGCTCTACGGAGACGAATGGATCCCCGGCGGAGGATGCCATGCTACTGTCTGACGCCAATGACGAACATGACCGTGTGTCTGAATTCTTGCGCATTTTCCCCTTGAGGAAGAACTCTTTCACCTTGCTCCGGTGCACATCCACCCCCTCTTCTTCACCCGGCTCATCGTGTCCACCATCTCCTTCAAAGGGAGGACCTACAGACCCTGACAGTGCGGCGTAGCGGCCAGGTAAAATGGCAGAGGAGGATTCAACATCTCCTCTCTTTCTGCCCGTGACACGGTCCTTCAGCTTTCCAAATGCAGAGCGGGGCTTGTCCTTTATGGTCAGATCATACATGCTAGCGGTCATGTTGTTGCGGGTGAACTGGACAGTGACCTGCAGCTCACCCCGCTCCTTCTCCTTCCGACCAGGCTTGGAGTGCAGCTTGAGCCACCTTATACATAAAAAAAAAAGTCAGCTGAAAGCAGATTTATATTTAACACTCAAAATTATTTTGTAAAAACTTAAAGTAATCTTTAGCAAATATCTAATGACAATTTTTCACTGTACATAATGCTGTAATAAATAAATTCACTTGTAGTTTAATGTAGTTAAGATGTCTCTGGTCATTTAATTTAGACAAAAAAATGCATCTGTTAATTACCATTATATAAATATAATTCAACATCAGGTCGAAATGGTGCATCCTTACTTTCAGAACATCAATATCTTTTAATAAATAACACCAATTATCTTAATGATTCTAGTTTTCTTTAAACAAAGCAGAAGACAGGATGTATTAAATTCATCAAAAATTACTTTAAATATTTACAATTTTAAAACGTAAAAAAAAAAAGTTAATCTTAAACAGTGATTAATTAATAAGAATATTTCTTGAGCATCATGGCATTACTGTGCCTTCACATGGAAAAATTACATTTTTGTAATATTACATTAAAAAGTTATTTAAATTGTAAATAACAGTATTTTACAACATTACTGCCTTTACTGCATCAAATAAATGCAGCCTTGATAAGCATGAAAGACTTCCTTAAATGATAATTATGTTTATTTATTTATTTTTACTGATTTTGGGATTAAATTTTCATACTGCCAGCCTTACGTAACGCTGGCTTACAATTTCCTGCTTCACACTGAAGCAAGCAGTAATGACCTATACTGCAGCAGGGGCCTCTTGAACGAATGTTACTGCCTTAGCATGGTGCCGTCTCTTTGTCTCACACAGAACCAGTGGTGAAACCATTTCCTCCATTTCCGGTAGAGCAGAAAGCACCTCATGTGCACACACGTGCAGAGAGCCAAGACAAACGCCTTACACTGGGAGACGCAGAAGAGAGAGAAAGAGAAGGCGAGAGAGGTACAACTCTGAGCTCAATTAAAGCCAGATGTGCAGAACAGCCTCACGCCTACAACAACATGCGATGACTCAGAATAGTGTGTGGAGAGACGGACATTTCTCCATACGTCTCTCCACATGATCTGAAACCCTGAGAGGCGCACAAAGCACTGTAAACTAGACAGTTTGTCAAGATAAAACACTGAACGTTGACTCGACAAACTGTCTAATTAATATATTACTTATGTGGTTACTTCATATATTAATTTTTGTAATTCCAGACATTTAAAGAATGTTATTAAGCAGGGGAATATACAATTTCAGCTTGTATTTATCTTGTATTAGTGCATTTTTCTAAAGCATTTGTAATTAGCTTATTTTATATCAACAATAATAATTATTACCAATTTAAATGACGATAGTGATCCTGGGGCCTTTTTAGAAGTTAATTAACATTTTCTTGAAACAGCAGATTTGGAATTTTTAAAACCATGAACATTCTGGAACTGATTAGAAAGAAATATACAAATTCTTTTATATCATAAACTTTCACTTACATGGGCATTTTAGTATGTCTTATGTCATCTTAGTCTTTAATTAAATCCATTTTTAGGCAAACATTTCGAATTTAAGCGTTGAATTGTGGACGTGAGAGTAAAGAAAGGCGTATTAAATATGAAAATAACAATGTTATTGTTGCTCAGCATGGCTCACTGACTTCCTCCCTCACTTGTTTATAGAGGTTTCAGCCAAGAGGCCCCCACCTAACTCATCTCTTCCTCCCTGATTTACTCCTAATGACGGGACCGCTAGATATGTAGATGAATATAATCTATTAGAAAGACAAGCTTTTAAACAAGAGCAATACTGAAATAAAAATGAACAATGACAAAAACAAGATTCCAGGAAGGTTGCGTCTGTTGGAGTGCAGTGAAATGTGTGTTTGTTGAGTTCAGTGCAGACTCTGTGACCATTCTGACACATGCTGGTACTGCTCTGTGTGAGGGCATGACTCACAAGCACACTGATAAAGACTAGATGCAGCATGCCCCTCCAAGTATGTTGCTGTTGTTGTGTCTACAAAAGCATATCCCATTACTCTGGTATTCAAAACAGTGTTGGGTTTGCACTTCCCACTGATCGCTTGTGCAGCTTCGAGCACCACGCATGTGTTTAATATTACATGTGACATCAGTTATTTAGGTTAAGTTTTGGTGGCTGGCTAAATTGTCCCGTTATGTTGCGAATGGGAATGTCTGTCCAACTGTGAAACGGGTGCAGAGAAATTCTTCCACCCAAAATCACAGGCTCAAGGTTTTGGCATGCCAGTGTAAAATATCCCAGGACTATATCAACTGAAAAAACAAGGAAAGCTATTCTTTAAAAATACATTCAGCTATAAAGGATAAAAAACAAAGATAGATCTTGCGTCTTAAGGCTATATTTTATACACTCACTCTTGGGAATGAGAAGTGGTGAAACAAGGCTAAAAAGATGCCATGTTTTTTTTTTGTTTTTTTTTACATGTACCCTATAATCAGTGTTTTTAGTATATGTTAGATACTACAATCAGTTTTAATTAATATCTATTTTAAATACATGTTTTATGTGTTTTTATTTTTTTATCTAAATGGTTTCCTTTTTTTTTAAATTTATTTCAGTTTTATGTTTAGTATGTTTAGTTTCAGTACATCAGATTTAAATATTTTGATTTAACTCTCATTTCATAACCTACAGTATTTCTACTTATAGCTCTTTTACATCTCCTCTTTTACCTGCTGAAACAAACCTGTGCTGGTCAGCTTCCCTTATAAAAACTAACCATGATTTTAATGAATATGGCAATCATTCAGTAGCATGGTATCTGATGCCATCACTGTGCCATGGCACTGCCACAGAGCAAAGTCTTAAGGAGGCTCGACCAAGAGGCCTATAATTGATCCTATTATTAGCTGCAATACTCACTCATTTCTGGGACACATTCCATCCTGAAAAACTTTGTCGAGGGGAATAACAGCTTGACCGAGAAACACGTCGAGCCCGATGAGCACGCGGTGCATGACGGTGAGCACCAGGTTGCTGCTCATCCCTCCCGCCTCCAGCAGCCCAGGCAGCAGCTCAAAGGAGCACTCCTCGCTCCACTGCGGCTCCTCAGCCTTCTCCACCAGGCCGGTGGTGTACTTCTCCTTGCCGACCTGGATGATGGTGTAAACGTAGCGGCTGCCTTGCTTGCCCTTCGTCCGCAGACCCCTCGCGCGAAGGACGGTCACGTTGACGTGCGTCGGGACCCATCTCTGCTCGTCGTCGTCCAGGCTGATCAGAGGCATCCCGCTGCGGTTGGAGGCGCAGTTGTTTGGGATAATCCAGCAGTATGACACTTGCGCACTGGATAACTATGCACTGCCCGCGCCCTTGCGCCTGTCCGCCGCCCGAACTTGCAGTGAGACACAGCGCTGCATTATCGTCCAGCTCAATTTAAATGGGCAAACACAGTCGCAACGTTTTTAACAACAATCCCTGGCGAGTCAAACTTCACATCAATTCACCGTAGTGGGCGTTCTGGACCCTCGGCGTCACTACCACAACAGATTTTTGACAACTCACTGCACTGCTGCTGCTGCGCGGCCCGCCCTCCAACATTTTGCGGGGGCTCTGCAATAAAGTATACAGCTGAATTAAAGAGAAAGGCGACTCAAATCCGTGCTGCGATAGTTCATCTCACAACACAGCGACCAATCCAGTAGAGATCACTGGTTAGAGCTCTGCTTCGACAGGGAAGCAGGCTCGAGCGCGCTGTGATGAGTGTCGGAAAACTTATCCACGCTGAAGTTGTTCTATGCAGTAAGTGGCGTTTGTTTCATGAATGAATCATTGAACGTTAAACGAATCGGTTGGTTTGAACAGATCTTATAAGTGAACTGATATTGTTCTCGTTCTTTTTTATACACTGAAGCACTCAAATATCATTTTGAGGGAGCGCATGTGGGGGTTTTGAGGAGTATACGTTCTCTTCAAAATCAAAATGTTTCGCAAATCAGTAGGCGTTTGAAACGTTTTTCAACATCTGTACAAAATTTCACCCAAAACCCCACCTCTAAGCTTACATAACCATGTACATTTTTCAGTTTTATATCCAACCTTGATCAAACTCACCTGCCTGTAACGTTCTCTATTAACGGAGCTTGCTCAGGTGTGTTTGATTAGGGCTAGAGCTAAACTCTGCAGGAAAGTGCACCTAGAGGACAAGTAACGGAGGAGTCTGAACGAAGTTAAATGATCGCCAAAATCTAAAGAACGATAAAGGCGCATTTAACCAAGCGGTTGTGTGAACGATTTAATGACTCCGCTATTACCTGCAAGAAGACCCACTCAAAAGTGAGTGAATAAGAATCTTAATTACTCAGTAAATCTATTCAAAAGATTCGAATCAATGAATCAAAATCCCCATCACATCCGCAGTAGAGTGAAGATAGCTCTGGGGGTGGAGTTCGATGCTATCTTTGCTTAAACTGTCCCATGATGAAGATGATTTTTTCCGGCTGATCTCTGTTTGGGCCACATACGCCTGCGCGTTCCACAACATACTAAGTTAAATATAACTTAATTTACTTAACGGATGGCGATTAAACTGTTGAAGAACAACAAGAATTTAAACAAACTGTTTGCTTGCCTTGGTCTTTCAACTTGGTCCATCTGGTCAGTTTTGCGCTCTTGTTTATCATAAATAGGTTAATTTGTTGCATCCGAATGATTTCATGAAGTGTACTCGCATCCACTCCGCAGACATGGGCAATTATTCACAATGGAGTGAATTTGACAGCCTCTGAATTGCTTTCACAAAGAAACGTTGCAGAGGCTTTATTGTTGTCTACTGCCCTCTATTGTTCAACGTCTGGAATTAATAGAGCAGCTACTATTGAAACACAACACAGATGGCATTGTCTGGAGCACTTATTTTGCTTCATTGTCTTTTCTCATTTTTGTTCACATTACATAAATGCATCTTGTGTTTGAAAAGAAAATATCATTAGGGAAAAACAGTCTCATCACTTTTGGCGGGGTTCACAGTGTTGACACGTTCTTTGAATAGACTAGAGGACTAACAATTTCCAATCACCATGGATTTGTACAATCACAACAGGCTACATATCACAACAACAGAGGCTTTTGTATGTCTGGTAGTCAAAGGCAACAGCAACTTGGTAACTTATTTTGAAGTCTTTACCACTCTGACACTTTATCAACTGTTCAATGCTGGGGAATTGCTGACATTTAACCCTGAACTCACAGAAGCCACCAGTAGAAGAGTAATGAGGCCACAGATCATCAGATGCGAAACAAGCTTAATGATCACAAGTTTTTATGTTGTGTGAGCAGCTGCAAATGTTAGGGATTCCCCATTATCATACATCTGATGAAGCGCCGTGGAGAATGAATTAAAAATTAGTAGTTAAATGACATTTGACTGAATTCTACCAGACATTACACAATGACCTGCATGTAGAAACATTTCACAGACAGAGACTTTGTCTAAGGCATTAAAGAAAGATGGTCCGTTTTCAAACACATTTTTCTTTTGTTTGAAAACCCAAACAGCCAGAGGCCACTAATGTAACAGGAACACCAAGAGATAAACAACAGTCTGAAATTGGCAGTATTTCTAGTTCTTAGTGGTAGATGGTGTCTCTTTTTAAGGCATTTCATTTAGTCTGTTATGCAGTCACACAGAATATTATAATATGGTAGAATAAGTGAAGTTGCGTCGATCCTTTAAACGTCATCTTTGTGGTGCTTGACAAACTAGAATCAAGAAGCAGCAACACAAATTACGAACAGCATCGCTTCCTTATTGGATCAGGGGACCGATTAGCCGCCCAACACACTATATTACAAACTTACTGTATCTCCAGAGTCACAGACACGGACAAATTGCAGAGTTCAGTAATTTCATCCTACAGCCAATTGGATAATGATTATGCAACGTCACAGTTTTTTTCATAAACATCAAAGATTATTCAACATCATGTGATAAAATATCAGGAAGAATAACAGAAAATCATATTAGCACCTCATTTGCAGGCTGTCTGTATAAACATCTGACCTATATGACACAAAAAAAGGAAGCTCTTATTATTTACAATGGAGTAAAATGGATACATTCATGTTGCTATAGTAGATCACATTCTTAATCACATTGGATGGATCAAATTAGGAAATGAAGCGCATAATAAACCTGATATTGTGTAGAATTCAACCAATTCTGCTGCCTAGTGACTACTAACCATTTAAACAATATAGCATGGAAGAATCCTACATAATATAGCGGGTAGTTGTGAACGCCTTGGAATGTGTCGACAGGAAGGATTATTTTCATACACAAACCACATTAAGATCACGTTAAGTGCTGCTGGATCCAGAGGGCTCGATACATGATTTGGACGCGTTATTTTCTTCTTTAGTCCCCCAAACCATTCTGTGAGCCTTTTAGATAGAGCTCATCCTGAGAGAGCTGCCCGTCATAGCTCTCCATGTATAAGCTACCACTGCTGCTGCTACCACTGCCTCCGTTCCCCAGGAAAGTGCCTACAGCCCGGCCCTGCCGCGCATGCCCTACTGCATCGCTGAAGACTTTGTTGATCTGCTCCTCAGAGGGCATCCACCAGTCAGGATTAGAAGCACAGTGCATCCGGATAAACTCTGTGAGAGGGAACGCCGTGGGACAGAGATGGATGAGGGAGACAGGACGTGTGAGATGCTAAATTAAGTTTGCATAATTATCGCGCTGATAATCTGATTAAAATTAGCTTATGCTGAAATCCCAAAAAAAGTGTAAGCGCACTACCTCTGAGACAAGTGACCTTGACAGGGTTGAGAGGTCTTCTCTCCGAACCCGGTTCCCCTGTGTGTACCGAACGTTTCCTCTTCCCCAGACCGCATGAGTATTTCAGCTCATCTGTGGTGAACACAAACCGGATAAGGTAACGCAGGAGCCGCCGGCCATCTTTTTTTGAGGAGTTGACTGCCTCGTCCCACTGCTTATTGGTGATGAAGAGAGGATAGTTCCCCAGAAGCTGTTTACTGCCCTATTCGAAAGGACAGAGATTATGAGATTATAGTTTGTAGAGGGGAAGAAATCTTTAATGCTGTCTTTAATCTATAATGCGCTTTAATGCATCAACATTTAAACAGACGCGGCACTAAATACTGTACCAGAAAACAGGCAAATTCAGTATGAAGAACTGAAACTTTACTGGGATGCTAAAGACTCTGTTGCTTTTAGTTTTACATAACAGTTCTTTAAAAGTGATATTTTCATAACCTTAGATTAGACTTCATTTGACTGACAGTTTCAGTTCTTTTCCCACTGGTAATCGTTTCTTGCGTAAACATGTGTCTCTGTGGTTTATATGACTATTTCAACAGCACTGAAAGGTCTTTTGTCAGGCTCACCTCGGTAAGCTGCTCTTCGGGCTGGGGCTGCACAAACTGGTTGTAGTGCTGGAGAACAGTCTTAAAAAAGTCCAGAACGTTCTGGCAGGGAGCTGTTAAGGCAAAACCAGCAAAACTTGTTGGCTGATGAACTTTTAGTTTTATTAAAACCAACCAAGCTAAGAAGATTA
The DNA here is from genome assembly GCA_032357445.1 of Enteromius radiatus. Taxonomy (NCBI): domain Eukaryota; kingdom Metazoa; phylum Chordata; class Actinopteri; order Cypriniformes; family Cyprinidae; genus Enteromius; species Enteromius radiatus. The sequence continues at coordinate 10,457,082 of JAUCMS010000024.1, forward strand.
TGGACAATTGTATGTAACACCATCTATGCCAAATCAAGCTGAACTGTTGTACATAAGCCAAACACAATTTACTCTTAAATTGCACAGTATTTTTTCCAGTTAAAGTTTTATATCTAATGAACATATATCTTATGGAACAAATTAATCATAGCTCATAAATACACTGAGAAAATTGCATTTTCACAAAGGTACCCAAAACTGAAACTTTTTCATAATTTCCACTGAAAAATCAGACATGTGTTCAGCAGTTCCCCCTTTCTAAACGATTGCACAATAATAATATTCAACATAAAAATGAACAAATGTAAAACGTTAAATATTAACATTACAACAATGTTATTACACTGAATAATTAAAAAGTAGTATTTAATAATAATAATTACAGAACAACAGTAAAATGTCTGCTTTCAAACATTATATTAAAGACTTTTATTTTGTCGGCAAACAGCCGGGAGACTGTAGAACTTCTTAAATGATTCTCTTTACAAATTTGTAAAATGAGAACCTACTGTGTCTCTAGAAAGTTCGATAAAAGGGGTTTAGCCTGTTCACTACATGTTTTGCACCTTTAAAAGCTTAGGATAGTAATAATGCTCTTGTGGATACAATGATTAGTGGATTATGTTTCTAATATCAAGACCAAATCAAAGTTTAATACCTGGTATATTATCCAGTTTGTGCCTCAGTTCCTCATTTTCCTGCTGTAGACTAAGAACTTCCTGTTCCAGCTCCATACAGCGTGGACAGCAACCTTCCTCCTCATCTTCCTCAGGCAGTGTGGACGAGGGGTGTCCGTATGACTCAGATGGTGCTGGAGAAGCCCAGCCGCCTAAGTTCTGCCTCGGGGACCCTGATGCTGCCGGCTCTGCCTCGACCGTGCGACACCGTTCACTGTCCGTTGACTGGGGTCCAGAGAGCAGGTAGTTCTGAAGAGACTCAGTGAAAATCCGGAGGAAAGTGGAAGTCTGCTGCTGGTTCCAGTGGTTGCCCCGTTGGGTCTCCTCACCCGTGTTCTCCAGGGATGAGTCCTCTGACCTGGCCTTAGAACTGAGCCTCTCTCCTGGAGACAGGCAGCTGTCCTCCTGTTTTATGAGAGTGGAGATGGAAGAGGATGGAGGGACGAGGGAAGGCTGGGGCTCAAGAAGCCGTCCGTTGCTGTTGAGGAGGCTGAGCACTCGACTGCACTGCTGGGCAAAAGCATCCAATATGAGACGGTTTTCTGAGGGGAGAGCCAAATCACACATAAGTACACAAGTATTGCAGAATCACATTCTTAATTTAATTTTAACAGTTTTCTAATTTTTTATCAAATTAATTTGACTCACTATCATGTACTATATAACCTGCATGACATCTAAGGATTATTTACAGTAGAACCTTTCAATACTACCACATGTATCAAGGCAAAATTTTATATTTAAATATTTTCAATGCTTTTTCAAATAAATGTCTCCCTTGGTGCTCTAGAGAAGAAAGAAACTAACATTAATATAATATCCCTTTAATATTTCTTCCTCACTTGCGGTGTACTTTTTTGCCTTTTTTACCATTTTGTTTACATAAAAATCTATAAAGATTTAATTTATTACAAACTAAAATTTATTCAGACACCTTCAACATTTCTCACATTATCAGTTTATTTGCTATAATTTAGGAAATGGTGATAAAATATGACAAGAATATTTAAACTGTGTCAGAACAAATACATCTTAATGTCAGATAACAGTGATATAAAGGTTTGTCATGAATTTGGGTGAATAGCTGTCAGCCCTTAAATTTAAATACATAATTAGATAATACCAATTTAGGTCAACCAATTATCAAGCAATGTTTAATTTAGTGGTGTTAAAAGATTGCATTAGCAAAACACTGTCAAGTCAAAAACAAGAACATGGTCAGGTCGAAGTGTCTGAAGAATTTTGGTCCCAGTTGTTGTTTTTTTTTCTCATCAATTTTTCTTTTAGTCCACTATATACAATTTTTTTGGGTATAATATGTCAGAGTTTATTTTATTATTGCTATCCTGGTTTACATAAACTATAGAGCCTATCTGGTGTCTGGATAATTTTGGCTTTGACTATTTTAGTTCAGCCTAATTTCACAAATCCACTGCTTTCGATTCTTAAGTGCTCTATTTTTACGTTTTCGCTACATCCTTCTTGTCCTCTGTTTGTACTTTCCATCATTTTTATCTTTAAATCTGCAACTTGGTCCTGGATGCCTACAGATTTAGGAGATAAGGACGCTGTGAATCGGTCCGCACACACAACTCATTTACACTGTGTCACTGTTCTAATAAACACTATTCATATCTTCCAAATCCTTTATAAATATGATGAGAAGAAGCAGAGAGATTAATAAAAGGAAAATGCTGACCAACCAAGCGCATACAATTACTCTGTCTCCCCACAGCCTTCTGGCCGCGCCCAGATGCAGAATCTTAAGAGGATGATTATGAATTTGCCACCCTCACACAAAGACACAGGGCAGACAATTATCAGCTCAGGCAGTCGCTGTGGCACCCGTATGAGTGACGGGCGCGAGCCTCCGCCGTCGCCTGGATGTGTCTATCAGGCTTAAGCAGATGTGGCCATTTATTAACATGCGCAGCATCTCTGTTTACCCCCAGCAAGATGGATTTGATATCATTCTCCTCTATCTTACCCTCTCCCTCCTCCTTTGCTGCTGTCGTTCCCTCTCTTTCCTTTCACTTCCCCTTTCTCCTGCTCTCCCTCCCTCTTTTTCTGCCACGCAGAGTGAGCCTCATGAAATTTCATTAAACACAACATGTGCCGCAGAGCCAAATTTATGAGCCACATTTGTTTTAATCACAATCCCTTTGGAGGAGCTTTTAAATGCAATTTGGATTATTGCACTGATCTCAGAGCTGTGTCCTTGGGTGTCTATGGCTCCTTTCCCCAGGGTTAGAAAGATGAAACCATTAGCATTGTCTGATTGGCCAAAAAATCCCCCTTGTATTCTTTTGCAGCAGATATTCCATGACAATAAACCAAAAGGGCTCTGTATGAAATTAGGATGCACTGTTTACGAGCAGGCACTGTGAACTCTGAGCTTCATTGGAAACATCTACTGCATCTCCAACAAGTGCAATTAATATTTAGATATTCAGCCTGAAGCCCTTTTAATGATGCCCAGGTGAATTTTGATGTGGACTCTGAATGTTAAACACTACATTAAAAAAACAAAAAGGTGGCAAGGTTGATCTAAAAACGTTCATATATCCAATAACTCATGTGGGGAAAAATAGATCAGCTGGATGTTTTTAGAGACTCTTGAGGCACCCTGTTGTATGATAATGACAACTTATCAAATTGTGAAGGCCTGAGGCTCTGCTGAATGAAAACCAACTCTTGCAACAAGCACATGAAAAACAATTACTGAAGTTGACAAGTTGAGGTAAATCAGAGATAGCTGGTGAGAAAACATTGTGCTTTCCACAGATTCATGCTGGGAGCATCTTAATGCAGTGTGTGAAGCAATCTGACAGTACTTGATGAGTCTTTCATTTTTATGATGTATGATCATGGACCAGTTCACATTTCATTGTAAAACTCTACACTACCTTCAATATGAGGGATCTGAGAACATTTTAGAAATTCCCTAAGCAGTTATGTTGAAAGTATGGTGTTAGTACCCTAAAATAAAGATGCAGAATAATATTTTGGTACCACAAACAGACTTACAAAGTCATTCTTATATAACAGATACACAATAGTTTATTGCAGGAGTGTTCATTTATTAATTAATTCATTTATTGTTATTTTTTCTTGTCGTTACTCTCAGGTAAAAATTGATTTAAAATTAAACATGTCGACAACGCTTGAATGAGTCGCATCATTTGGGCGTGGGTCCCAAATTGGGGATGTGTTCGAGTCTAAAAATAATGTCACTGTTTGTAAGAAAGCACACCCCAAAGTTAGACACTTCAAGTCCTCAGCTTTGTGATGGATAAAAGTTTCTGAGGCGAGCTCGTTCACTTACCTGAGCTTATTCCATAGGTGCAGTCTGGGGACTGGTGGCGACCTGGCGGGTATCTACCGGGCATCTCCTGGCCAGCGACCCTCCTCTGGCTGCCAAACGATGCCGCTGCCGCCGCGGAGCTCCCCGCTGATGCCGCGCTGGGTGTCGCGACTCTGCTGCTGGGCCTGATTTCGCAGGGGAGACGGTGCTGTTGACTGCTGCTGATGGAGAGGGACGCTTGCGGAAACGGTACGCGCTGTGAATATTGCTGCTGCTGCTGATGACTGAGAGGATGAGGATGGTCTCCGAGCTGCGGGATGTCCACCATTGTGGGTCTGTCATATCTCGCCTTGCCCGCCGCGCGTTTGCTCGGGAAGGTCTTGAGGGAGCTGTACGGACTCCGCTGTTGCTGCTGCCTGCAGATTTTGGGCGCAGAGAGACCTTCGTCTGCCGGTAGCATCTCCTCCTCCATCTCCCTCGCACTTGAGTGTCGTTCTGTCCCGGTCTGGTTAAATCAGTTATGCCAGTGTCTCGCCGCCTTGCTCAGTGTCTCAAACACTTCTAACTCTGTCTGAGATACTCAGAGGGTGGGTGACTTTACTGACAAGTCATTGCTCCAATCCCCTGGCGGTAACAGTACTCGCTGGCTTTTAGTCTACCAACAGGGGAATACCGGCGGCATCCGCACGCGCCTCCGCCGCTCAGTGTGTTTATGTGGCTCATGCTCCCGTCAGATGATGAGAGAGGTGCAAGATGATATAAAGAGGTGTGCGCGATGCCTCCATTTTTCTCGCATAGCCATGTTGTCAGTAATGGGGGTTATTGGTTTGTTTGTGAGTTTGTTTGTTGTTTTTAGTCTGAACTGATTGGAAAAAATAACTTTAGGAGTTGTCAGAGCCTACAATGTAGCCTATATGCAAATATAGGCTAGATACTTAAAGGGATATTTCACCCAAAATGAAAATTCTGCCATCGTTTACTCGTCACCATGTCCCAAATCTTTACAAATCTCTTCTGCGGAACACAATGAGTATATTTTAAAGCATAGCCGAGACATTAATCTGAATATTTTATATTCCACAGAAAAAAAGTCAAATAGTTTTAAAACGACATGTAAATGATAGCAGCATTTAATATTTACTATTACATTGAATAAACACACACACACACACAACCACAAATATTAAATTATATTGTGTAAATAAAGATCCAGAATATGCCGTTTCCTGCGGAATGGAAGCAAAGCAGGAAAAGACAACGTGATTGGAAGCGAAGCTGTTTATAACAGTTATTTCTCCTTAGATCTGATTGACAGAGTCTTTCCAGGCATGCGATATTGTACCAGTATCAGCAGCATAACAGCTTTTCGTATTTTGTCTCAAACAAGTTATTCTATAATAATTACTTTTTTCATATAGGGCATATGTACTGAATAGTAGCATTATGTAACATCCAGTGAATCAAAGAGGAAATGATAAATACACTGTCACCAGAAGGTCGTTAAACCTAACTAGCCTATTTGAGGTGACAAATAGCCTGTAGATAACCTATCTATATCACAAATGCAGAACTATTATTTGTAAAAATTATAAATGTCCATTTGAGGCCACAGAAGGGAAAAAAAAACACCTGCCTTGGAAGAGCACTGGCTATTTATTTTCTAAAAATGCTGACTTGTTTCAGATGTATTCATTAGTAATACAAATGAGCCTGAGCCAGCAAGCAGCCTTCACGACAGGTTTATACCAGTTTTACATAAAACAATAATGGCCAGAAGAGGGCGACAACATGACACTAATTTTAAGGTAATACCTCCTCACCCCTTTCCAAGCGATTGAAAGAATACGACAAGAATAATTCTGTGAATATGAATATAAATTAACAGACCAAATTAAAAGAAATTAACCAATTAAAGATTTCATGCTGAAAAAAAGTTCACTTTACGTCGGAAACGTAAAAATAACAATGAATAAAAAGAAAAACATTGTACACGGAATACATTCTGATGTGCATCTTGTGTTCCCCGCGCAACAGGACGCAGACACCAGCCACATGAATGCGCACGTCAGGCCAGTTAACTGCGTGCGCGTCATTGAAACGGTGCGGGTGCGAGTCTAAAACAAACTTACTGGAGCTGAGCAGCTCATTTGAACACATTTGGCTCCAATGCAGACGCGCGCGTCCCCATGCACTCACAACTTCTTTGGGGAAAACTGCAGATATAGAAAAGTGCTTTTTATAAAAACGTATAGGTGATAGTTTATATTTCACATCCACATGGATATTAAAACCACTCGATTAGTAGATTACAACGAGCCTGAAATGACAGTAAACAGCGAGAGCGGATGAAATGCGGATAAAATCATGGGATTTCTGGAAGTGATATTTTAAAACAAACCAAGACCGGCGCTGGATGACTCTTCATTTTGGATTTGGACAACAATTTTGGATTTAACTCCAGTGACATTTAAACCTTATGAGCTAATGGAGTATTTTCATAAATCAATTCAAGTTCGTTTACCGCTCGCTTAAACCAAAAACGGGCAGTTTATCGGGCGCGCTCTGTTTGAGAGGAACTGAATTAAAGCGCATCTCGCCGGTATGGTGCGCCTGCTGAATTGCCTGGTCTTGGGGTATTTGACATGGAATCTGCGGATATCTGACGCCCGGGGAGAGTACTGTCACGGTTGGCTAGACAGCAGTGGGAATTACCATGAGGGCTTTCAGTGTCCGGAGGACTTTGATACGGCGGACGCGACGGTGTGCTGCGGGACCTGCTCGCTGCGCTACTGCTGCGCGGCCCCCGACGCGCGCCTCGACCAGGGGACCTGCACGAACGACAGAGAGGTGGAAAACACCACGCAGTATGCTGCCCGTAAGACACAGATTAACTCATTAATATAAATATCTCAGACAAAAGAAGCATTTGCATTGTGCAAAAACCTTAAGTTTAAAAAAAAAACAAAAACAACGATTCATCACATGCTTATGATTCAGAGAACTGACTGAACAAATATATAAAGTTCTGTTCCAGAAATAATGATCTTAAAGCGTTTGTAAAAGCGAGTACTAGATATAACAGTTTTGTGCAAAGCAGTAGGCTAAATAAATTACATGACTAGTACAGGGATAACAAGCCATAACATCTGGTTGAATTACATATAATAGTTCACTTGTTGCCAGCTAAATGATCACATTACAGAATGCCATAACAGGATTATGTGATGCTGTAGGTCTCAGGAATGAAGTGTATTACACAGTGTTTTACTCAGGTAAAACACAAACTGCAATAAAGGGATTTCAGTACGCCAGCACCTGTTATAATGTTTGAACAGAGCAGAGCAGAGGTTAACCTGACACACCTGCAGTCACTGGAGAACATTTTCTCATCATTAACTCCTTACAACAATTTGTCATTTCTACAAGTTGCCAGATTTTCTTGTTTCCTTCATGAGAAGTTAAGTGCAGTCAGGCTAATATAATTAAATCTTAAAATCAATCTCAACGGTGTCGCTTAAACCTAAAGAGCAACCTGTTCACAAACATTGAATTTAATACCATAATAGCAGGTGATGTTTTACGATGAAACCCTGATGATCTACAGATGATGATCTAAAAAGCAAAACTAAATATTCTTAAATCAGTATATATATTTTTATAAAGGCTTCATTAATGATGCAGATAATGAATCAGATCATTATTTCTCATTCCACCTAATATACTGAAATAAATGTATGTATAGGCTATAGGATAAGCATAGTTGTGTTTAAAGTGAAATTAAGTCACAGTTTCTTTGACTAAATGCAAGCCGTTTACACAGTATTCAAAATACATTTGGGTGTGTTTTTTAGCGTTAAGTGAACAGTGGGAATATGTATTTTGAATATGTAACAAAGCTCTTGCTAATTTAGATATTGGTTCAGAAAGGGAAAAATATTAAATACTCAGTAATTGGGATGATTTGATAATCCCTATTAAATAACATTTTAATTAATAAACATCACTTAACAAACTAATGATGCACATTATCAGGAAATGCTGAATTTAAAATTCCTATTTGATCAACAATATTTACTGTAATTAGACTCTGAATTTTAAGAAGTTATTTTCATGAAACACTTTAAATCTAGTAGTACACTTAAAACTAAAGGTTTCTTTGTTGTCATGTGGTTCCATGAAGAACCACAGAAGATGTTAAATATCCATGAAAACCTTTCAATTACACAAAAGGTTCTTCAGATGATTAGATTGTTCTTCAAACTAAAACTGAGAGATTAGAGTTTTTCAAACCACCCGTGCGGTTTCTCATTCACAGAGCCCATCTACGTGCCCTTCCTGATGGTGGGCTCCATCTTTGTGGCGTTTGTGGTGGTGGGTTCTCTGGTGGCGGTGTACTGCTGCACCTGCCTGCGACCCAAGCAGCCCACACAGCAGCCCATCCGCTTCTCGCTGCGCAGTCAGGGCGAAACCATCCCCATGATCCTCACCACAGCCCCTCCCAGCCTGCGCACGCCGTCCCGTCAGTCCAGCACGGCCACCACCAGCTCCAGCTCGGCGGGAGGAGGCAGCTCCGTCCGCCGCTTCTCCTTGGGCCGGGGTGACGGGCTGGGACAGTGTTCACAGCAGCTCCTGATGGTCTCATCTTCCACGGCCACCACTCCTGTGTCCGTGTCTCCGGCGCAGCCTCTACTGCCTCCACCGCCCTACACCTCCCAGCAGGGCAGTAACTCTCTCCAGCACACGCACACTCACAGCCAGTTACAGCTGCACCACCCGACCCTGCAAAGCTCCGGCTTCCTCCTGCCGCAACAGTACTTCTTTCCCCTGCCGCAGGAACCGTTCTCTACAAACAAGGGCTTCGCTGACTTCAGCCAGAGCTGACCTGGGGTTCCCTGCTCAAAAGGAAACGGACACCAAAGAATCTGTCATTCACAATGTCGTTGTTGTAGACTCGTATTACAGGGGCTCCCATTCAAGGAAACGGGCACTAATGTGTCTTTCAGTAAGCTCGATTGGCACTTTTGAGACCGCAGCTGGAATTTAAGAGCCTGGTGGGCCGGTAAAGATTGTGAACTATCAATCTGACAGACACAACATGGAAGCCTAAATCTAGAACTGATCATATCTCATATGCACTTTCAATCTGCTTATTTGATGAAAGAACACCTGGTCAATGACACTCCATTGAACATTAAGCCTCTGTACCTGAGATAATTTGATTTATAGATGGACAGAATATTACATGACAATCTCAATCCCATTTTAGGGGTCCTGCACACAAGTGGTGCCATGTATGAATGAGGGTTTTATAGAAACTCTCTTATTTTTTCAATGGGGCAGAGATGGAAAGTTTAGTTGCCAGATTGAGACAAAAATTGTTAATGTTTAAAACAGGCATTCATCATGCATTATTCTTGCTCAGAGTATCAGTCACATAAGGAACAGGTTAACATCATACGAATGTACAGCTACCTTTGGGAAAAATATTTGGAGAGCATTCAACTGTTCAATTTTGTATAATTTGTAGCAATCTGAAAGCCATTATTGGCTTAGTTTCAGATTACATTGGCAACACAGTTTGTTGCATTTGATATGAGACGTTTTGTAAATGATCAGGTGTATCTAATGTACAGAGCAGCAGGAAGCACGTCATGTGACGAGACGGCCTTCAAATAAGTATTACAGTCTCTAACCAACAGTGTTTTTAAGCTAAATTAAACCATTTTATCTTCCAGTTGGTCTCATCACTCTGAAAGGATGAGAATGCATCAGATATAAGAATAAAAGAACATTAAAGAAACTGCATGACATCAGGTTCCATTTTAGAACAGGCTGACTGAGAATAAGTGACATTCCAGGATCCTGTTACCCAAGAAGGGAAAGCTTGTTTTAACCTACGGACTAATTCTTTCTAGGGACACAGCCGTGGATACATTTACATCAAGAGCAGCCATTAAAATATGGAACAGAAAACAACTTTATTAATGTCACTGACCACCAGAACAGTCAGAATGATAAATCTAAACTACAGAGAATGTCATCTATGATGCATCTCCACCTTTTCCTGTTTAGATTGATATCACATCCTGTTTAATACCACACACGATGACCAACTTTCAACATAATGTTTTTCAACAATGAAAGCAAAATGTTATATAATGCAACAATCAAAAAATACTTAATGCTTAATCCACATACACTACTGTTCAGTTTGGGGTAAAAAAAAAGAAAAAGAGTCATTCTTAAAGAAATTAACAGTTTTATTCAGTAAGGATGCTTAAAATGCTGTTTTGAAACTTTCTATTATTTAAAGAATCGTGGAAAATATATCATGGTTTCCACAAAAATATTGAGATGTTTCGCATGGACTATATTTCACACTGGACACAAAAGAAAGCAAGGGATCAAAAAAAAAAAAAAAAAAAAAAAAGGTTTCAAATACCCCGGGTGCTAAGCCAGACTTTGCTCATGATTAAACAGTATAAACAGATTTTGGCGATTGTAAACAAGGCATCAATATAAATTGTAACACTTTAACTGCCCTTTAAAGAGGATCAGCAGTACACATATTCTAAAGAAGTGCATATTAGTGAGTGCTGTGCGGTGGAGAAACACTAAGACATTTAAGAATTTTTAGAAACATGTCTTACAATGCATTATCTGTGAGCATTTTAAGACCAAACAATGGCAATGATGTATTTTAAGATATCTCAGTGCAAGCCTTTTC
>JAUCMS010000024.1:10467889-10481652 GCA_032357445.1 Enteromius radiatus
TTTTCCAGTTTAGACAGCTCTTAACATTTAGTTTAATCTAGGACTAGTCTTAAACCCTGTTCGGGAAACCGGCCCTAAAGGTGTTTTAAAAGAGCACATGAAATCCAATGCATCATTTGTTAACTGTCTTTAAGTCATAAACATTATAGCAGCCAGAAACAGATTTATACATGCAGTTTTTGTTTTAACTAAAGAATAATTTAATACTTGTGTTTTTTAAAAAAAAGCATTAGTCTAGACAGGAAATAAACTCTTGGAAGTTTATGGTATGGAAACAAAACAGATTATTGCCAAATCATGACTGTGTGTTCACTGAATCCCCAACGGAGAGTCTCCACATAATACAAACGATCAGTGAATCTCCTGATGCCTGCTACAATACTGTTCTAACACTAACAGTGTATATCTTGGACAGCATTGAGGCTTCATAATGACTTAATTAAGAGAATGCAACAAAAGAAAAAAAGAGAGAGAAACCACCAAAGAAGAGGTTCAGTTGGAAAATTTATTTCAGTAGTCCTTCATGGCAGTTAAGACAAAACACTTAAAAGTTTGCAGTTCCAACATGCTAAACAATCATTTAACAAAAATACATAAACAAAAGATCCGAAAGGGAAAAAAACAAAACAAAACACCCAATAGAGAATTTGAAACCATATAAAAGTGCATTTTCATTCTTTAAAGTGACCAACACTAGAGGGAGATTCAGCGTACAATTAACATTTATGCTAAACCAAGAATGTCTTTTCCATTCATGCGATCAGTCAGTTTGACAGACGGAGTTTTAGAAAGCAACAGTCCAAGCCTTTAACCAACGTCACATCATATTTCCAGTGTTTGGGTCAAATGACGACCCACAACGCCAACGATCGGTCAAAAGCACAGCTTAAGGAACGAAATGCACAGTAGCTATGAACGTATTCTTTCCACATTAAATAAAATAGGTTTCAACTGGAAGAAAAAGAGTTACAGTGAGATTCCAAACTAAATGAAAAACATGTACGGTACATCCATCCAGATAAATAATACTGCAACTGATATGAACTAGATAAGAGAATATTCATCACAGAAAAGTTAAAAGAGTGCATTGTGCAACATCTCTGGTCAAGCTTTAGCAGAGCTTCATACAAACCGAGACACACAGACACGTGTGACACTCACATGCGCTCACACACTTACACCTGCACACACCTGCTGACATACAGGGCCATGCATCGGCATATAGCTCACTGTTAGTATACCTGGAGTCGTGCAGACAAACGAAACGAGCAGCGGCACACAACACAGAGGACGTCACACACGCATCCTCATTCGAGTCTCTCAGGCTGCTTTAATATAGTTAAACAGACATGCATACCGACGGGGTCACGAACACTCACGCAGTCACACAACGCATCCGAAACGTAGCTCACATGCACATGCAGACGACACACACTGCGCAGACACACAATACAAAACGTGCTCTCCCACAGGGAGAAGAAAACCAACGCACAAACTCCACCATCAAAGAAAGAAGCGTTAATAAGACAAGTTGTAGTCACTTAAGCTTATGAACCATGACCAGTTTCTGAAGGGGAACCACAAAAAAGAGGGACAACGTTTTCATTACAAAGCAGATCAGTCCAAAAAGTCACACTTAGTCCAACAGAAAAATACAAATTCACTAAATAACTACAGAGACAAAGTTGTATCGATACTGTGTGGGTCTGGCAAAAACCTCTGTTCCTCCCCTATGCTAATGGCACTTATGTTTGAGGGATTAACACTCGGTTCCAAGTCAAATAAACGTTATGGTGAACATCTGATCGTCTTAAAGTGTTTCGCACGAGCCACTTATGATGAGCCGAATGAGCCGAGGTTCAATGTGTGGCTTAAAAAGCTCTCATTTTGCCCGTGTAGCAGCCTGATACATCATATTTTGGTCTAACGTGTAAGCGTGTGGTAACGCTGCCTAGCTAGAGACTCTGAAATACTATCTCACTGGGAAAACAAGTTCCTGTTAGGCACCTTTGTGATCATTGCAGCTGTGTAAGATGTGGAATGCAGAAAAGCGTTCAAGAAAGCTGTTGAAATGCTGCCAAATTGTTTTATATATAAAAAAAAATAAAAAAAGGTACATACATGATACATGCAAGCTAAGATCTAAAGAACCAGGCAATCAAAATAAAACTAAACAAAAGTTAAAATTCAACAACTGAATATAACAACCATGTCATGGTTGAGGGCAACAACAAATATAAGGCTTTGATATCTTAGAATTTGAACGATAATAAAAAAAAATCAGGGGTGAAGTTGTCAAATAGATGCAGAAAGCACCTTACTACAATTTATAAATACTGTTTTTAAAATAGGGACTGCATTTCTAATATTCTTTGGAACTTATTTTCTGGTTATCTGGCATACGTTCCTGTTTTCTGAAGCAAATAATATATGTGAGCATATGTGATATAAAAACAAAAGGGAGTGTTTCATGTGCCATTAATGATTAGGAAGTCACAGTCAAAGACCATTACCACAAATGTTTCTCAACACCTTTATCGCCACCCTCATCAAGACCACATTTTTGGCTGTAACACTCATAGCCGAAGGAATGGCGGAGGAGAGAGGAGAGTCAATTCTTTTTGCTGTTCTCCTGTTTGACAGATCAGAAACCATACTGACCACAGGCTGGGCAAAAATATGCTAGCACAGTGCTTGTGTCTGCTGTTGAACATACAACTACAGCATAGCAGAACTTGATTTTTTCCCCCTCTCTCTCATACTGCTTCATTTTTCGTATCCATTGTTGCCCAGGGTGCCCTAGGCAGGCCAAAGTTAAACTGACAGGCTTCAGCTCTCTGTCAGCCTTTAAAAAGTTGAGTGACCGCTGAGAGGGGGCGGGGCCCAGCGAGCTGGATCTCACCACTCACTGGTCCGTTGCTTGGTGGTGTCATAGGCTCTGATGACCTCAGACTGGGAGAGCACTCCGTTCTCATCCTGTGAGAATGCGTAGCCATCTGTAAACAGGACCCAGAGCACATGCATCAGATAAATAAACTCAACTAAACAATCTGCTGGCACAATTACAAGACAAGTGATACAAATTAAATCATATAAAAACATGAAGCAAATAAAACAAACAACATGAGATGGGGGGGAAAAAATGCTAATTTCGTACGTTTTCTTAAATCACCAACAGGGTGTACACTTCGAAAGTTTGAGGGAAAAAATATTATATAAAATTACATTATGCATGCATTGCGGAAATTATATATATATACCATTTTTTTTTTTATAAAGAAATGTTTACAGTCATAAATAAATACATATTTACTCTGAATATTGTCTGCAAACTCAAAAGAGGATTTAAAGACTGTCTGGATTATTCTGTTGTTGGGAGTCTAATTGGGGGTTTAATAAGCCCTTACAATGACCTACATACACTAATGGGACCAAAACGTCTGAAAATATTTGTAGTGGTCCAAATTAAACAAGGTCTTTTGTCTGCAGAAAGACGCAGCAAAAAGACATCAGTATGCACAACATCCTGACTGCCTGCTTCCAGAAATAAACAAAAAAATTCAAATCGGTCTCAGAGGGGACCTTAAGAAACTGGCTATGACAGTGTGGGTGGGCTGGCTGGGACGATCAGGGCAGTCAATAGTAATTATCTTGGCAGACTCTAAATGGTAACTGGCAGGAAATAAGACACTGTGAGTGTTGTAAAGTCAGATTATTGATTCTACCTGGAAAAATCACCTCTCTACTAAAAAAAAAAATCCATCATATATAGCAGTTGAAATCTACTAGGAAAAAAAGGTCTTCTAAGTCTATTCAAATCCTAGACATTTTAATATTACAGATCTCTCTCATACTGGTACTATGGTCTCTATAGCACTGCACACTGGGATTGGCCCTATGATCTATGACTCACCTTATGTCTCAACCGACTCAACCTCTACCTGCTGGCCTGAGGGGGCACATGCAAGAGGCCGAGGAGGGCAATGCATGGTGGGAATGATAGCGGGACATTGAAGTGATTAAATATGACTCTGCCTGTCAATCAAAACACAGCAGCACAGCAGCACATGCACAGGTGGGGAATGGGAAGGACGCGATGGACAATGCAGGTTTAATTGCGGTGTTAATATGTATTGTGTTTGTAAAGCAACTGCATTAATATTTAGCGGTATGAGCTAAAGGGTAAGAATGCATATAACATCAGACTATCACTGAACGTCCCCCATCCTCACCTAAAAGCAAACACAAAAATAGAGCAAATAAAGAGAGGTAACGAACAGAAAATAAAAAGAAATGCAAATGTTAAACTATAAAGAAATGAAAAGACAACAGTTTTCAACTGGTTATGATTCAAAAGCCAGATTTGAATTTTTTTTATTATTTTTGTTTTTTTTTTTACACAAAAGTACAAAAGAAATAGTTAAAAATAATATACAATTTTTTTTTTTTATTTAACTCAAATGCAAATGCAAAAATTACTTAAAAATACAGTTTATAAATTGTGTAATAAAATAAATTTTATAATACATTTGTATAATTTAATAATAAATTAAGAAATATTTTCTAGAAATAGATTTTTAAAAAATAATTTATATAAAAAGTTTAATTTTAACATATATTAATATATTTGTATATAGGGGAAAAACCACTTGAAAAACCAGTTGAAAACCACTGAAAGGAAGCACATGAAAACTGGAAGTGTAGTATAACAGCATATGCAGGAAGGAAATGTTAGTAATTTGATAAGTATGTGTGCATATGTGTGCGTGTACTGTGACTGTACATATTATGACCTCATGAATAAGCTTTAATAAGTCAATTTTGGATTGCGATATCCTTAACAAAATTCAGATTTAACACGGAAGGCCATGTTATTCCCTGATAAAACACGAGATTTGAGTCCCCGTGCCCAAAAAACAGCTGCCTGAGAAAAAACCCCACAACCGATGCAATCTCAGCCTAACTTGAGCTTTGTTAATGCAGCTGTTGCTTTCGAGCGGCATTATGACTACATTAGTTACTATCCACAGCTGTCAAGAACAACCATCCTCACCTAATTTTCATGGGTTTTGGTTCAGATTTGTACATCTGAGAGTGTCTGCAGTTGCACATCCATAAGCCCTTGCGTTTGAGAGTGAACATGCATTTTGATGCTGCAGATGGGGATGGTAGGGTGTGTGTGCATCAGTGATTCTGCATGACTCTGTCTGTGATGTCTGCACTGTGGAGAACATGTAGGTGTGTCTGTATCCATGTGCCTGTGGGTGGCCAAGCACATGTGTGTCGCTGACGTACGGAGTAGATTCTGCTGCATGGAGTCGGACCGGTACAGGCTAACGGTGCTCTTCTTAAAGACGTTCTTCAGGAGCTGAGCTCTTTCGGTCAAACTACAGGGAAGGACACAAAGAGGAACAGTACTGAGACACAGACATCATTATGCGCATAACATACGTCTCTTTTCTCTTCCCACAGAAAAGCGATCGAATTAAAGACAAACTTCCTGCTGGACAGATGTGTCTCCAGTGAAAGGTTGAGGAGACGGAATGAGACCGGAGCCGGGAGAGCAGCCAGTAGGATTATTTACACTTGGAGGTGATCCCTGCTGATCTGCTGTTTTTGCTTGTTCTGTTTTATTATGAATTCACAAGGAATGGCCCTCACCTCTTCCCATGCACCACAGCTCCTGGATCTTTCGATAGCGCCTCCAATTCCTGCACCTCATCAACCAAGGTCTTAAAGCACACCTTTTTCATACTGAAACATAAGGGTTAAAAAACAAACAAGTCAAAACTGACAAAGATGAAAAAAAAAAAAAAAAAACACCCAGTCAAGGTGGGACAAAAACCATATAAGAATGAATGTAACATCAGACTATCACTGACCAGCCCATATTGTGCTCTAAATGCGAAAAAATAAAATAAAATAAAATATGTACTGATTTAATAAAATGTGGTAAATTAAAAAAATCTGGATTTTACTGCTTACAGTAGTAAGTGTTTGCTACATAAAAGAAATAAAAAATTTTATTAATAATGAATTTACGCTTATTTAATTAGAAAAATTATAACGGGAGGGCTGGATGTAATCAGTACGATCTTCAAACTGCCAAAATCACATGTGTAAAGAAAAGTTAGATTTAACTTGCTATGTTATTGTAACACTTTGGCTGACCTTCATTTAATCATGGACAGTGGTTCCACATGATGCAAACATGTTATTTAATACTTCATGTACAATTACCTAAAGTGAACTGAGCAAACAAAGCTAAAATTAGACATGTCCAAATAACATGATTCGTTGTTTTATCCAAATTATTGTATTTAATTTGTGTGAAACCATTGTCCACGATTGAATCATGTACAGACAAAGAGTTATTTTTGGAGTGTAGCAAGCTATTTAAATTCTACGTCAATACTTTTAAAAACGTTTATGACGACACAAACCTCTGGTGACTACAGGGAAAAATAAGTTCAGGGTTTAACGGCTGGTACTGAATAATCTCAACTTACACTTTGTAAGCTACATCAAATACCAGAGAGGTGATGGGAATGAAGATCAGGCCCATCCAGAAGACTCCTGAACTGAACATCATGTCTGCCTGGAAAACACACACACACACACACACACACACACACACACACACAAATAAGACAGAGTACCAAAGAGAATCTGCAACTGATTTCCAAACTTAACCAATTCACTTAGCTGTACTTCACAACATTAGTACTACAAAGGGCTTCACTTTAAACCACCAATCTGACCAAAACTTAAAAGATGTAATCTAGTTAAGGGGGGCTGGAATGTGTCTCATCCTGGTACATTTTAAATGTGCGTGTGACAGATGAGAAGTCAGACAGACAAGAAGAGGTGAAATGAGAGACAGATGAGAGAGGCAGTCGGCTAGAGTACGGATCCCAACTGTTAACTGCTAATGGTACTTCCCAGATCACCTCTCGAAAACCCTGATCCCTAATGATGACCCTGAGCTATCAGAACGCCTGCTTCATATGATACATAGGGATAAAATGTCACCATTTATTTAAAAAAAAGAAAGAAAAAGCTTTCTCATTATACAGCTGTCTGTGACTGTCAGAAAAAAAAAAGGCCAAAAGATAGATAGACATCATCGGTCTAGTCTAATTAAAAGTAAAAAAGCACAAACTCCATATGTATTTGAAAATGTAAAAGAAAGTAAAGGAAAACTAGTCACTGCAATCACTCCATAGACAATAACCCAAATAGTTAAAAAAAGTAATTTTTCAGCCAAAAAACTGGGCTGAGATTAAGAAAAAACTGTGATGGCCATTATTTGTGTCATAGTTTAAAATGGATGAAGTCAGGTATGCATAAACAGCACAGACTGTTATCACAGTCAAGATTACTGGATATTACCACCAATCACTCTTACTAAGCACTGCATGGTACCAAGTGCAAAACTCAGACACATAAGTCTTCATTACTTTAATGAATCGGTTCATAACTTAAGTAGTTCATAAATTCCCTGTAATTCCGAACTGGAACAGAATAAAATTGTTATCTCAAATTTCTGCAACCAAAACAGACAATTCCTACAGTGAATGAGAGCCAATGCTAGGACAGTATCAGAACATCCATCTGCCAAAATACACTCAATTAAATCAACAAGCAGCGAACAGATTTATCTGTCTTGAACTGGGTGATGCTCAGACAATCAGAGACAAGATAATTAGAACAGTTTGTCCTTTCAGTGTATAATATCTTCATTGTAACAGGCACATCCAAAGTGAAGGGTGCGAACGCCTGTGAGGAAGCAAGGAATTTGGAGAGAGACATAAAGAGAAGGGAGAAAAAGAGTAAAAGAAAGGGTGCTCTGTGGTTTCACAGGGTCTGATTCACAAGACTGAATAATCTAGCCCGGGCTAGTGTGGTGTGAGATGTAGTCGTCTGCGCTTATCCTGTTTGCTTTGGCCCAGCTGCGTTGAAAATACCTGTCATTAAATGTCAAAGAGCATCGATCCACCCCCTTGCAATGCCATTCAACATACATGCTTGCGCCACTTGTCTAAACTCGGCACTCCGAGACAAATCAACTTCCTGTAATTGAAACCAGTAAAAGGCCCAGCACAAAGCCAAGAGGCACACCTGCCTGCAGCAATCTACCAAAGGTTTCAGGTGTTCTCAAATTAGCTAATCTACTCACCATTAAAGGAAAATAGACTTTGATGTCTAACAAAACATCAGGGAGGCAGGAAATCCCAAATGACTGAAAATCAAAATGGCTTCCTCCACCCTACTAATGTCATCTTTGACCCTGAATGAAACAAGTGTTCTATATTGCCAAGTGAAATTAGAGAAAATTGTACATTGGTGAAAAGATATTCTTGGTGTGCTGGAATTCGACAGTCCCAGAGGTAACATGTAATTTTCTCTTTGATAATGGTAGCTTAATCATTTTCATTGGAGGCCAATGAATTGAACAATCAGACAGGACCAAAGGGAGGAATAAAACTAGCATCGGGAATGTTAAATTGAAGTCAATAACTAAAAAAGTACAATGTCAAACTTCATTAATATTTTCCTGCCAAGTTTGATGTTATAAAAACTCATAAAAAGTAGGTTACTTTGCTATGAACTGTACAATTTAAAATTATAAAGCGAACATACAAACAGTTTTAAACAGTATGTCTTTTCTAACATTTCTATGAATGGTTCTGGTAAAAACTAATTTGAACTGATTTTGAAAGCATGCCGACCATAGGTGTATTTTTACGGCAGAATAATAAACCACTCTGGACTCATCTCGGCTGGAAATCAAGGGTATCCGCATCCACTGTTTAGACAGGACATTGACTCCCTCTGTCTCTGCTGGACACATTCTACAACAAATATACACTCACATTATGCAACTTTCCTGCTGACAAAACCCAGGTAAGCTAGTAGCCAGCAACCATTTTTTTCGAAACACCAGATTAAACTGGTAGGCTTTTGGATGTGTTTATGGTCCTAAATGTTATACTAGTGGTTTATTAATGCAATTAAAAGCTAAAGCTGATTCTTGGTAAAAGACTTTGTATTACAAGCACTTCCTCTGTCTGTTTGCCTCTTTAAGATGAATTGCTTTATGTATTCCTCAACTAGTCACTTTGGATAAAAGCATCTGCAAAGCGACTAAATATAAAAACATTATGAATGTAAAATATTAAGTATGCAAATATTTAGAAAGGTAATTGCGCAAAGATATGCACACATACTGTACATAAAGCATCCCATCCCTTGTCACAAGCAGTCAAAGTACACAATGTGCTCTCTAGAGCTGGCTCTTCACTAAAACTAAACCGAAGTTACCACTGAATGGGGGTTAGACGATCACATTACACTATTGGATTTGGCCACATTGTACATGCAATTTGCACAAACTTTGATGCTAAATGGAAATCTGACAAAAACAAACTTTATACGCACACACTGTAAACCACAATAAGTTGACACATACACAATCCTTCCTGCACAAACCATAATTAATCAAAATTACTACGTTGCTGTCAGAAGCACACACTAACGGACCATTTAAAATCTTCAATCAGGTCTTTCAAAACCTGAAAGCAAACGTTGACAGATTCTATTAGTGCTTAAACCAGACAAACTGAGTGTGAGTGTTTATCATTCAATCCCACGTGGTAACTTCCTCTGGTGATTGACAGGATGGATTAACTATGCCTGGGTGCACTAATCAGTGGTGCTGTGAAACAGCAGAGTTTGGCTGCTCATGCCTGCCAGTGATAATGTTGGCCCAAGAATGTTAATACCATCCATTGTGATGGTAAATATGAGATGAGAACAATTCAGACATGGTCATTCACCCTCGGCCTGGCCCTTTTGCTTTAGGGACTACATACTAACTCCTCAGCCAAGTCGACTCTATCCACATTCACACACACACACACACAGAGTCATGTGCAAGAAGAATAAAGAATGTTTTTGCCTTTTCTCCCCAAAACTAAATATTCCACTTGCAATTAATTCAAATATGCTTTTATTATAAGCCAAGCTAGTCACTCAAAAAGTCTAATGTCAACTTGTGTATATAAACAACCTAATTGTAAACGCTCTATCAAAGTTCCTCTAGTCAGTTTGTGGTTTGAATGTGTAGAGCATAGGGATTCAAAGTCCTAGTGGACCAGATACAGCTGGAGTCCCATCTAATGGCTGTTGTTTTTCGAAAGAGAGAGGAAAAAAGGAAAAAAAAAAAAAAGAAAAGCAAGAGACATTTCATTCCAACAGGGCTTGCAAGAACAGCAATTCTCAAGTTTGTCTCAAGGCATGGAGAATGGAGGTATTCACATGGCCTTTGAGAGTCCAGTATGGAAAACACACACTCTTATATCCTATCATCCCTGTGTTCCACTCTCAGCATGGAACATCTCCATGGGCTGAGAGAAATTTAGGAAAGACTATCTAAAAATACAAAGAACACAAATAAATTAACGTTGACATACATTCTGAGTGTGTAGAAAATTAGTCACTCAGCTGGAGGAATAACAATTTATTCAGAGCACATCACACACTAATGTACTGGAAAATATTACTTTAAAACATTCCAAACTTCATCTTCATCTCTCATACTGTGAGGACCATATGCTGCTCAGGTTTTACTGATTTCTGGAGTTTTAAGTCAAATCTCCATGACTAGTAAGACACATACCTTTGTACTCAAAGTGCCACAAACATCCCACACATTCTTTATAAAGTAGGGTCCAAAAGTCAGAGACAACGCTGATAATCTGGAATTCAAAATCAGATAATCGCAACTTCCAGGATGTATTAGGATTTATTTTTTGATTGTGCTTTATTTCTAACTAATCAAATAAGCAAAACTGTGATCATGTGAACTCCTATGATCAGATGGTCAGCACAAGGTGCTTTTGCTTTTTGAAAATAAATTTGAAAAAAAAAAGAAGAAAAAAATACTAAAAACGGTAGCTTTTCAACAGACATTAAGCAGCACTGTACTCATTACAAAGTGAACTAAGATATGTGACCAAGATGTTGGACAGGAATTGCCTGACAGGTTCTTTTTTTTTTCTAAATTGAAATAGAGCAGATCACACACACACACACACACACACACACACACAGAGTTTCCAGTATGCAGTGTTACAAGAGCAGCAGGCTGTAGTTTTATCTGCTGATAGAGAGAGTGAGGCTCTAAAGGTGAAATCTTGTACATCAAAGAGAGTAGAACAAGATGAATGGTCTGTCTCACACAGATACCAGGTGCACTTGAATAAAACAGACCTGTCTGCTGCATTCAATGGAAGAATGAAGAGGAATGCACCACAGAACACTTTCAATGTGGCTACAGCTAACCGTTACATCACGACTCTGACATCTAAAGATCTTTTTCTGCATTGCTGCAGCACTTGTTTTATCCACTGTGACTTTCTTTAGAGTGTTATCTAAATTCTACATGGCTTTGGATGCAATATATGATGCGTGTCTGTTCAAAGCTGCATTCATGACTGGCTCATTGTGTGTGAATGTGCATGTCTTTAAACAGGTGTGTGAGATGAGGGGGGCTTTGTAATGGCAGGTGAGGTGATAGTTAGGTAATTGGCAGCCTCTTGATGTTGAGCACAGTATCTCAAGTTGCCTTGAGTGTGACAGGTTGTGATAAGACAGTCTAAGCTACTGCAGTAGACAACTAGATAAAAACTATATTGTTAAAACGCATTATTTGACAGTGCATAGAAACTTAACATTCACTAATTGAGTAGTTGTTTTAAAAAAATAAAAAGTAGCTGACTAGTCAATGTTTAGCTTATGTAAATGACTACAGAGTGAATCCTGCACAAATCAAATGATGCCAATGATGTAATGAATGGTGCAAAAAGCAGACATTCATGGTTTCTCTCAGGCTCTGCGCAGCATTTGGTTTATTTAAAAGGTTTTTAGAGCAGTTTAGACCATCTCAAAGGTATATTGTTTTATTCTCTTAACACTAAACTTCACTGTCTCATGTGTGTGATATTACAAATAAAAAAATGTAGCAGTCACAGGTAACCATCTAAGACTACACCACACAATTATGAAATTCACAACTAGTTGACACAGGCCCTAAAAACTAGTAGACGTTTATGGAAATTGCTTACACAGTAAAAAAACCAACTGCATATTTAACACATTTCTCAGTACCCCAAAACATTTGGCAGTACAATTTTACACACACAAAAAAATTGGAATTTACAGTTCAAAATCAACTTTCTAAAGAACTTAACCCTTTCAGGGATGCATTCAGTTCAACAAAAGTGACAGTAAAGACATTTACAATGTAACAATAATAATATTTCAAATAAATACTGTTCTTTTTAAGCAGCAGCATAGGCGCTAATGATAAGAAATGCTTTATTTAGCACCAAATCAGCATATTAGAATGTCTGAAGCATTATGTGACACTAAAGAAAAGAGTAAGGCCTGCTGAAAATCAGCTTTACCATTAAAGGAATAAATTACGACTACATGTTTTTGACCAAATAAATTAAGCCCTGATGAGAGACTTCTTCCAAAAACATTACAAAATCAAAATATGACTTTTTTACTTTGTACCCACCATGCTATTCTTTTGAAGTGCATTGGAGTACCATGTAAATGTCAAAATAACGAGGCATTGTGTGATATGTAAGAGTGAGAATTTAACTAAATAGAGTTAATGGTGTGGCATGTCTTTTAACTCTTCATCAAAATCGTTTTCCCCTTTCTCGGCCCTTCAGGCAGCTGTGGCAGCAGTCAGAGATCGGTGTGAGGTGGCCCAGAGTTCAGGTGTATTCAGGTGCACTCTCTCTCAGCCGACCCCCGTGCTGTGATGTAGTGCTGTTGCTATGGCTCCCCTTGGCATTGGGTTACCCTGAGCCTCTGGGGTCTGATCTATTCTACTACCCTACATGTTGAGGGAAAGAGCTGATAAAAGAGCCCACTTGACTGGCCATTCAGGACGGGTGTGCAGGACACACATGAGAGGAATAGGCTACTGTTACACAACGCCAGATGCTGGGATAAAAACCTTGGATGCTTTTAAGAGTATTTAGATAACGGCAACAATGTTTGCGAACAGAGCGTTCTCATATTGGTGTCCAGACATTATATAAATAAACAGCAAAATCACAAACTTTTATTATATTTGATTAAAACCATACCAAACAATTATAAACAAGTATTCTGCCTGGACTCCAGGACTTTTGAACTCTGTTCACACAAGCAGTTGTAGATGTTTTTAAATCACTCTTCTTCACAGGTGACACAAATAGGGCCTATTAGGCCCCATTAGGAGATTATGAGGTGAGAAAAGAGCAGAGACCTGTGGTGCCCCAAGGTCTTATGGAGGTGTAGAGTTTCCTGCCCCCTACTCACCCTAATGAACACACACAAACTCTTGATGCTCAGATTATGGCATAGATAATGTAGAGTCCCAGGCAAGAAAAAGGGTGGTCTGTGTGTGTTTTATATCACCTGACACATCCACAGCCCCAGGGATAAGGATGGGAAGTGTGTGTTTTTAGCTTGGTATAGTCTAAGGACAAATTTTAAGCTAGTTAAAAAGTTTGTGAAATATAACTTATAACTTAAATTAGCGAATTAAATGATTAAGATTTAAATTTTTGTTGTTCTTAAATATAGTCTTGCTAAACATAAGAAAAAAAAAAAAAGTAATTTGCAATTTTCCACAAGCTAATATGATTATTTAGGGTCTTAATGGAAAGTTTGTAATATAGTTTGTTTTAAAATTTCTC
>JAUCMS010000024.1:10481752-10513543 GCA_032357445.1 Enteromius radiatus
TGTTTATTAATACATTCAACAACAAAACACCTCAATCTCTTAGGAGTCTTGCTTGTCTCTGTGTCTCGGTCTGATGATGGCTCACTCAGGGCGGGTCTGAGGTAAGACACCAGTTCAGTCTGTGTGACACGCTGCTGTTAATCAACTATTGTGGGAGTGGCCTCTGTCTGTGTGACGCCACACCGATATGCATTTGAGAATGGCTTGATTTCAGAAGGGGCAACTTATTCTTCTTTTAATTTAATAAAAATACTGGTGGATCTTTATAATTATAGGATGGTTGTGTACACACACTCCCAACACACATTTCAGTCCAAACAGCTTGAAAAAGTACATGTACCACCATATGACCCCTTTAAAAACATTTTAAATGTGTAATTTATTCCTGTGATTTAATGCTGAATTTTCAGCAGCCATTACTCCAGTCTTGAGTGTCACATGATCCTTCAGAAATCACTCTACATTCCAACTGCAGAAGAATATGCTATAGACAGGCGTCACTCTGTGCTGCACATGTGTCTTTTGAGTGTTGAGGTTTTTATGTGTGAAATTCTCCCTTGTGTCAAATGTGATAATACTCTTCAGTTTTATGATTTTACTTCAGTCACTGTTGTTAGCATTTTAAATAAGACAGTTTGAGGCCTGCAAGTAAATGTGGCTGTCAAAATTTCAAACACTGAGTGTACAGATGGACATAGATTTAGTGCTTAAAAAGATTATGCCAGGACAGAAAGTAAGTTAAGATAGAAAGAAGATTTTTTGTAACATTATAATAGTCTCTGCTGTCACTTCTGATCACTTACACAAATACAAAAAGCAAAAATCAGTAGGGTAAATAAGTAAAACTTTGTTGTTAGCTCTGTTTTGCCTTACCTCTCCTGACATATCCGGGGCCAGAGGAATCAGAGGCCATAGTGAGGAGTAGATGCCAAAGAAGACTACCCACAATCCAATGCTGCCCCAGATGGCAATGTGGCTGAACTATAAGCCAGAAAAGATTAGAGAAAACACACAGTAAGTTGAGGAGAGACGTCATTCTGCTGATAATACTGGCAGCCTGACACTCAAACAGCACAAAACCTCATCTGAAAGATGTATTATAATTTTAGACTAGTGACATACATAACAACAACCCTTAAGACACATGAATTTTACATGAACACATGCTAAATCACAAGTGTTCACATATGGGAGCATGTTACACCCATGTGTTTTTGTTTAATCGCATGATCACCAAGCATTTGAGGCTTGAAATTTGCACATGTGAAACATTGGAACCACATGTGAATGTTCCAAAACGCAGTGAAGTGAAAAAGACTGAATTTGTAACATGCATGTTGTCCAATGATATTATTGCATAAATATACAGTAGCATACATTCCTACTACTAGTAAAAAGTTTGGAATAATTAAGATTTTAATATTTTTCATAAGTTTCTTATGCTCACAAGGCTGCATTTATTTGATAAAAAAATACAGTAATAGTGTGAAATAGTTATGGTTTTTAAAAAAAACTGTTTCCTGTTAAACGAAATGTATTCCTGTATTGGCAAAACTGAATTTTTAGCAGTCATTACCCCAGACTTTAAAATCATTACTTTTCAACTTCAAACTTAAAAGAGAAAACCCTTCTTTTAAAATTATATTATAATTTAATTGTTTATTTGTACTGGATTTAAATTCAAATTACACTGACATTTTTAAATTATGAGTATTTGCCTTGCAATCACTATAATATTAATACAATTTTTAACAGCAATAAAATGTAAGAAACAGTGCACTATAATTGCATATGTGAATAAGTGCTTTGATTAGCCATGCAACCATGACATCATCTTTGAATGCTCTGAACTTTTCCATGACATCAGCGGCAGAAGAAAAGGGTAAGTCAGAGGAGTGAGAGGGGGCGGAGGAGCGTGTTTCTACTGATAGAGGGACAATAAAGTCAAAGGAAATAGGAGGACACAGTGAAATGGGAGAGAAAAGAGATATAAGGATGGAGAGAGTCATCCAAAATCTCACCATGGTCCAGGACGACGTCTCCAGCCCAGCCTTCAGACACACCGTGATCACCACAAACTGTGAGAGAGACAGGTTCTTATCTGAGGTCGCATTTACACATAAACAGATTAGATTGAACAGACGTAAGATCTAATGGGAGACAGTCGGCAGACAGGAACTTCCAAACAGTTTCTGTTTGAAGTACAGTTTGAAATAGAGCAGGTCAGCTTCATTTTCATTTCAGTGTCTAAAAAACTGACAAAAAAAAAAAAAAAAAAGAGCGAAAATCCTCAGCGAGGCCAGACTCGGCGCAGAAGGAACATTTCACAGCAGGACAACCGGGACAAAGTGTCAGGCGACTGGGAGGACACAGAGACGCTTTGTGAGGATCTGAGGGTCCAAATGCACTTACTGTATAAACCATGTTGCCTAAGAGGAGATAGTCTGGTGTCTTTCCGTTTCCAAAGACGGTATCTGTGAGGAGAATCAACAAGAAGGCTTTTAGAGTGAAGGATCACATGCTAACACACACAATTCCATGCAAACACAGGTCAGTGGGAACGGTTGTAGATTCTCCATTAAGAGGTTGAGCTCAAGAGGGATCTAATGTTAATATTAAACAGACAGGAATACCAGAAATGTACTGTTTACATACATGATGGTAAAATGCAGTGGAAAAATTTGCATTAAGACAACATGATATATGCTTTTGACTAAAGATATATAAATTTAGGATATTTAACATCTGCATCTTTGATTTAGTTTTTAACAGAGGGACAAAATTGGGAAATAAAAATATTATTCCAAAAATGCTGTTAACAGGGCTATGTTTTCATTGTAAAATGTTTGTAAAACATTCTCTAGGACATCCTGTTATGTTACTGTTATGTCTGTTTAATATGAACCAACAAGCTTGTAATGAACTTATTCTCCTCTTATGACACACCTGTGCTCAGTGCTCCAATGGTCATGTGAATAAAAGGTAAGAGTGGGTGTAAAAACAGCTGTACAGGGTTTTGAAAAAAAAAAAAAAAAATCTCCCCAACTCATTGAGGATTAATTGACCCTCTAGTCTAGGCAATCTGGGGTTTCTTAATTTTTCAGGATGATAGCTATTGGCTTGTGCTAATTGCTTCCACAAGCATCTTAGATTAAATACTAAAGGTTCTGGTTTAATAAACACAAAAGTGCACACATGGCAGTGTGGTTTAATGGAGGAGTATTACTCATTCTCCGATTGTAAGTGAGAGCGGATGATCCAAAACCATCAGTGCTCTGGCACAGTGAAACACAACGGACACCACATGTGGATCAGGAAGGTATGTGTGTTTCAGTGTGTGTGTGTGGGGGGGGGTGCTGACAGGCTGTCAGTCAGAGTGTCTCCAATGCTTTGTTTAAAAAGCAGGTCTGATTCTGACTGTGTGGTCCTGCAGTCAGCCAGATATTTGTGCTGACACACACACACACGAAATCTGTTCACATGCTTGACACACTCCTTTGTTCATGCTTACACTTATGAATGCATGTAGAGAGCAACTTAAAGACCACAGAGCAATTTATTAAAATACACCAAAATGTTTATCCAAGAATGAAAATTCTGTAATTATTTAGTGTCAAGCTACAAAAAACCACTATGGAAGTGTAGATCAGCTGATAGATTCGTGCAAGGTACAATTTGCTATCAAATTTACTGATCAAGAAAAAAGTAATCTGCAAATCATTTTGAGTTAAATCTTTATAGATCAGTGGATCACATTCACAAAATCTGTATGAACGATTCATTCATGAAGTTTAACCCACTAAATCCTAATAGCCTATTCACAGATATTATCGGCAACTCACTAAAATTAAAAAAATATTAAAGAAAAACTAGGCCCATTTCGTCACACAATGAAAACATATAGCTTGAA
Organism: Enteromius radiatus; assembly: GCA_032357445.1. NCBI lineage: Eukaryota > Metazoa > Chordata > Actinopteri > Cypriniformes > Cyprinidae > Enteromius > Enteromius radiatus. Next base: position 10,485,663 of record JAUCMS010000024.1, read on the forward strand.
GTCGTATAGATTTTTTTAAATGCTTTTGTGGTGCAACTCTATATCTTTTGAAGATTGAAAGCTACATTCCACATTCGCTTTCATTACAGAACATTAAAAAAAAAAGTAAAAAGGATACAGGATTGCAAAGGCGTGATAAATGAAGACAATTTTGACTTTTGCATGAACTATTGCTTTAAGTGAGGAATATGTGGAAATGGAGAAAATGTGTGTGTATATGACTGAGTGATCTTCAGATATTCATGGTGGCCAACGAGAAGCAATTAAGCTGAAGTCTTTCAATATGACACCCACTGACCTCAAAAAACAAAACTAAAAAGTAGTGTGTATGTGTGCTTACCGTGCTGGAAGGCCTTGAGGGGAAACCAGAAGAGGATGACTGAGTGAAACAGGCCGTTCAGACAATGAGCCCAGAAGACCTGCAGAAGAGTGGAGGAGGGGTGGAGGAGAAAAAGAGAGAGAGAAGAGAGGCATGAGAAAGACGGTGGCCACCCTAACCCTATCAGTGACCCCTGACCCCGAGGCTTTGTGCGATCTCAGCGCTAGGCTAAGTGGAAGGTTTGTCAGGCCTCCCTGCTCAATGGCCACCCCGCTGACAGACACTTTGTATATCCTGTGAGTGAGGAGAGAGCATGAAAGAGGGAGAGGGGAGGTGCGCCAACTATATGAGAGATGTCAGTAAGGGGTGTTTTTCCGCCATCCCTTCTCTTTTCCCTGCAGTTAGTTGCCTCATCGAATTTCCCCAATCGTTCCTTTGTGAGTTGTGAAAAAACCCAAATCCTTCATGGATACTTTTAGTACAAACAGAGACAAGTTTAAGAAATTAAGATGTATGAGTCTGTCGTTACAGTGCATGGTTATTTGGGAGCATGGAAAAACTATCGCTTACACAGGTACGGCATAAAGTCTTTGAGTGTCTGTGACTGTATACATGGGCATGTGGACTTTGGATGTGACATTTAAACAAATATCCTCCTCCAAAACCGCCTTGTTTTGAATTTACATTATGCATGGACGTGGCCAATCAAAACACTAATGGGCGATGTAGCATGAAACAGCCGTGAAATGAAATCAGGCCCGTCACAGGTCCAGTTTCCAAAGACTGCTTTTTTTTTTGGGTGGTGTTGCTCTTTTCACCTCTGAAAGTCTGAGACTGTTCACTGCCCACAGACACAACAGCTTATTTCCATATTTATAAGTTAAAAAGCATAATATTTGTGTTGAGAGGCAGTCAACAGTATTAAAATGTATTTTTTCAGTTAATTCTCTTACTTAAATAAATCCAAATATCTCCATATGAACAAAGATCTCATTGTCATTTTGTGAATGAATCATTCTTTTGAATTGGTTTTTTTTAACGAGTCATTCAATTCAAACTGAAACAATTCAAAAGTGCTTAAAAAGGAATAGATCACTCCAGAAATCCAAATGTCAGATTCTCTGGTAATTTCCCTAAAAAAACTATTATTTCCATCAATAAAGATTGCAGATTTTCATAGATGCCATGTATTATATTGTTATTTTAAGAATCTGCATAATAATAATAATAATAAAAAAAGATTTAATTGCAAGAAATTTACATCAAAGTTTCATGAGGAGGAAAATAAAAAGTTTTTCAATTACCAACACAAATTACAAAATTCATTTTTCAAATCAATGTAAGTGAAAAGGAGTGTTTTGTAAAATATGTATCTTACAACAAAAGTTAAATATAAAGTGCTGTGAACGTATGGGAACACTTACAAGACAAGCCATGTAAATGAGTAATGTTAAATTATCATACACAATTTAGTTTAAAAGTTTAGGGTCAGTAATACAGTGAATTATTATAAAACTGTAATTTACAGCAAAACTGGAACTTTCGCTTTTTTTTTTTTCAACAAACAAACAATAATAATAATAATAATAATAATAATAAAACTGACAGAAAGGGCTAATTATGGGAGTAACAATCAGCAAAAGGTTTGCTCTATGGACACAATCAAAAACTGGGTACAATGAGGTAATACTATTTTACTCACCCTTCAGCCATCGTGCATTAAAAGTAAATTTAAATGTTTAAAAGCATTAATAAATGAATTTCAACATACCATGAATAACTCCTAAAGATCCTGCTTCTACTCACAGCTATATTAGGGACATGTTAGATATATAGTAATACATATCTATATTCCACAACAATTACACTTTACAGCATCCATGTGAAAGAGACATGAGGATTTGAGACAAATTCAAGATTAAGAGTAAGATAAGTATTTGTAGCACAATCCTATGATCACAATCTCATTTAAAACGTTCATTAGCAAAAGGGTGGATAAATGATCCTGAATCTGTAAATGTTGAAACACAAGTGGCAGTCATGAAATCTCTCAAGGGGGAAGGGATGCAGAGAAATGAGAGGAGAATAAGAGAGTGAGAGAAAAAGAGGAATACCCTGAGATTGTCTTGTTCTGTGTTGTTTCACAGAGGCCCTGTATGACCTTTCGGCCTCTCTGCCCTGACCCTCTCACCTCCGCTATCGGCAAAGCAAAACAAAGCTCAGGGCTCCAGCCCTCAGACAGCCAGCTCATCCCACACCCACACAACACCTCAGAAGGCCACGATAGCTCACCCCTCCTAATCTTTGGAACTAAATTCATACTTAAGTTTTAGGGTTTATTTAAATTTTTAACGAAATATTGAAAAATTGTGTATACGTATTACATTATTTAAGTATAAAAAATTTGTACAACCCATTCTGCACTAAGCTATGGACATGAATCCATTCTACAGTGACCGGACTTTCACACAACCACCCGAAACAAAACATGATCCAAGTGCCATGTGAAACAACCTGCTCTCACACTCGCCTGGTGCTTTAAACGCACAGTCCTGCAATGAATGCTAATGAAATCAATAAACGTTCATAATCATTTGTCACAGGGAGGCCCCAGACTCCTCCGTTTCTAAGCAGGTTGCTAAGAATGTAGGTGTGAATGGCCGTCTGTCCTGCCTGAAGCAAAGCACTGCATTCTGTGTGACAGCTTAATTGCTTAAACTAGCATGAAAGGATAAACTTTATTTTGCGCCAACTATTGCCAGACGCTCTAATAAGCCTTCTCCAACTATGTTGGGCTACAAATAAAGCCAAAAAGGGAGAGAAAGAGGCAGAAGGAGGGAGGGATGGAGGCTGCAGTGTGTTGAATGAGTGCAATAACTGCTATCCTGGGGTCTACGAGGGGCTTTGTCGTTATTAGGGAGACTTTAGTGTCAAAGCTATGTAATTAAATGTGAAAGGGGACATGGTGGGTAAAGACCTAAATATTTCACACTCTTTGCTTCTCCTCAATCTGACGCACAATGTTTCTCTCTGCTTCCACAGGTTTTATTTACAAATAAAGTGTCCGTTCTGTACACAGTGTAGTCGTATGAAACAGGATAAGGGTCGCACAAAAATATTTTGGACTATTTTAGTAAATGAGTTTAACCAAGTCATTAAGATTGTGAATCAATTTAACCATTTCTTAAAAAAATTAAAATCTGATTTAAAAGAATCTTGTGTTCACAAATTGGACAATGCTTAGAGTATTCAACACATGTTTTCATTACCTTCCTCTATATATCTGTCAACTCTGTCTTTGCTTCTTTGTTCCAAGCGAATACATCACTCATTTCATTATAGAGAAATATCTGTTATGGATTATTCTACTGGAGCTCCCTACTTCCATGCTTATTTTTATTGCATATTAAAGTCTTACTTTTTTTTGTTTTTTTTTTGCATTGAACAATTAAAAGTAAGAATTATGGTGTTTGTGTTACAAATGGCCTGTAAATCTGTCTCTCCCTCTCTCTCCCTCCTGACCCCACGGGTTGTGTTGTCTGTAATCCGTGTCGGTGTGGTGGTAAATGGGTCTCCACGGCTGTGGAGCAGGGCTGTGAGGCGACACCAGCGCAGACACGCCGGAGCTGGAGACAAGACAGCTTTATTAACACAGAGAGATGCAAAGCCAGCAGTCACAGACACCTAGAGAGGATGGAAATATGCTTCTCCTATAGAGACACTATTAAGGTATCTGAAAGCAAAGAAGGAATTGCATATTTTCACTACGACATATCTAAAACTAGGTATATGTCCTTAAGATTAAAGACAAACTTAATTCTAACTTCTATTAATAAGTTTAACAAACATTAGTATTGTAAATAATGCTTTAAGAACCAAATAAATGTATAGGAATAGGAAAGTAAAAAAACATATAAACGTCCATATATTAGACTGAGTGCGCAATTTTGAAAGCCTAAATTAGAAGTAGTTTATATGTATAAATATTTAACATTGTGAACAAAGCTTCACATTGGTACTGGCTTAAGAGGGTTTATGACCTTCTAAAAAGGGAGATGAACACTCAAAGACATCTCAGATAAGCAGAAAGGCTGACAGAGATATGGTTTAATGGACGGCTAAAGCAACAAGGTCTTGCTGTTGACTTGGTTTTTTACGGAGTAGGGAGTCGTAACAGGATCTGTTTGTTCAGTGGGGTTTTTAGCCAGGGTGCCAAACTGTTCACCAAACACAGGTCAGTAAAGTGTACACAGCACGACCTGCCTATAGGGTCAGCAAAGTCATCATCATCAATGGAAATCAACTAAAATATCAGTTTATTATTTATGCATTTATTTACAAGATGGGATATGCTTTAAGAATTTTTAACATGCTAGAATTATAAAAATGTGTTTCATCCCTCAATCAGTGGGCTGTTCATCATGGCACTGATGGAGATTCAGCAAAACTTATTTATACTACATGTCTGAGTGCATTTACCTTGGTGTTGAAGCCCATTGCATTCTGGGAGGTTTTGTACAGTTCAGGGTATTTGAGCATGTTCTCTTTCCTGCAGGAGCGTTCAAAGATTCCCAGAGTCAGAGGAGGCAAAGCAGTGAAAATCTAACAAACAAAAAAAGAAAAATCAAAAATCACAGAAAATATAGTCAAAATGTTACGTAGACAATAAAATTTATAATAAAAAAAAATTTAAATTAAAATTAAAAAAACGCAAAACAGAAGCACTAGAACTATAATCATACAGTACTAGTCGCTTCAGCTATGTTTTTTTCCCCCAGAGATATTATTACAAGATATTATCCTAGTTCTCATTACAGAAACTAATTTGTGACAAACTTAAATGATAAACTGATATGTAAACCAAATAAAAACTAGGGTTGTCTCTTAAACTGTTGACGAGAAGAGGCTTGGTCGACCAAATTTTAAATGGTTTATTAATAAATGCGTGATTACTCACTTAATGCTTAAAATGAATGACTACTAGTCAACCAGAAAAAATCCTTAGTAGAGGGCAGCCCTAATAAACACTGAAAAGAAAAAGAAATAAAAAGACACCTAAACATAAACCAATACCTAAAAATACAGTCTAAACAACTACTTTCTATCTTGAGCACCAGACATGTACCCCACATCTGACGCTTTCATTTGCTTGCTTGGTGCAGCTCAATGAGCACGTAACTTTCTGGCATTTATCTTATTTGCACTTTCTCCCTCCGTGTGCAAAAAAAAAAAAAAAAACTCCAAAGAACATCTGCCACTGTGCCTGCAGCTTGTTAGCAGATCTCTTTATTTTTCCTCGGAGCTCTAACGTTTCTCCGTGCACCAGCTGTTGAAGGCGAGAGGGGTGGTATTATGGTCCAGAGAGGGTTGCGGGGTCAGTCGTAAGTGTCTCTTGCTGGCCCAGCTGGAGCGGCTGACATGGTCGGCTGGCCTTTTCCATTCAGGGGTGGTTTCGACCCGTTGCATCCAACAGACCCCCTCTGATGTGCTGGAATTCCTCCTCTCTCAGATAAAGAGAGAATGCGTTGGGCTGAGCTGTTACTGGCCTCACAACACCAATGATCCATTACACGAGGCTGATGGGAAGCCTTGTTCAAATTTTGTTCTTTGTTCAGGCGTAAAGAAATAATTTCTCGGGACAATCAGCGAGTCGGGTGGTTTAGTCATTTTTCCTTCGTATCTTGGTTTATGCAAAATGGAATAACGTACTCCACCCAGGGCATTTTTTTCTTGAATAATTTTCCTTCCTGTTGAAAACATGTTAATTAACAGAATCAATTCCTATCACCAAGCCCTAAGGCAGCCCAGTTCACAGGACTCCACCCAAACGGCCATTGTTTGTGTTTAAATGTGTCTGGATTCAACCTGTTCCTTTATCATCCACCGCTGACCTGTTTAACGCAGCTCTTTGGGGCAAGAGCGTCTGTTGTTGCAGCACATTCAGGACATAGTTCTGGGCACGGAGGGAATACAGACTTGACAAGTGGTCATAAATAAGAGGGAGATTTTTCAGGATGGTGCTGACACGGGCCGCAGTAAAGGAGCCGGCTGGGGTGCCGCCGCTAATGAGTTTCTTGCCTGAGCGCAACAGGGGAGGCGTTTTAACACATTCCCTCTCACAGTAATGAAGAGGGGAGAGTAAATCACACATCCAGACAGATGTGTGAATGCAAACTCTCTTACCACATTGTACAGGCCGATGCACCAGCGCTCGAACAAAATCTGACCCGAGAAGCCGTTCACAAATGCAAACCAGATCTGAAAGACAAAAAAGACAATGCAATGATAGATGTCAATGTTTTAGCCTATTACATAAACACATTATTAGAATAAAACATGCAATACAATAAGAATAGATTAATTGATATTTATAAATTTGAAAATACTATAAAATAAAATCATTATTCAAAAAACAGAAAAAAAAAAAAATTAACTATATGCTTCCCAAGTCATCCTAAAGGAAATGGTAACATATTAAAACGGTAATGACAGGCCATATGATGACCATTACTACATAAATGTGTGACTAAAAGGTAAATATATACCATCATTAATCATATATTCCCCACTTTGTGAGCACTTAAACATTGAAAAAAAAAAAAAAAACCTAGCCGATTTTAATTTAGGTTGATAGATGGCTGTTGTTTTCTGTGGGGCCTCTCAGTGCTTGAAACTACCCGAGAGAGAGCGATCTCTCATGAAAGCAGCAGTGAACTGACCCCATCAGGTCTTTCTACAGTCTCATACACTGGATCGCTGCAAATGGTTTGTTCCAAGATCAGTCTTGGAGAGTAAATAAGCAAGCTTTAGGTCACTTTTTCATATACGTGGTGAAGTCCAAAAGTCAGAGCTCTATTGAAAATTCTACTATTGTGAATTTTTATTATTTAATGCATTACGTAATTAGCAAGAAAATCTTTTAATTAAACATTTTTAATTAAATGCATTTTAATAAACAAATAAAAATCTTTACTTAAAAGTGTTCAAGATGAAAAAAAAAATTAAATTGACATTTTCTTTATTATGTAAATGAATCAAATGTTAAGTATAACCAAACAAATAATTTATACATAAAAATAGAACATATTATATAATAAAAATATTTTCCATATTTTATATTTTAAGATAACGGTAACATTTTCCCTTTTATCTAGACCATTTTGATATAAAGATTTATAGTCTACTATCAATAAGAACAGCTGTGAGATGCGTGCATGTAAAAACAGTTAATCCCCTACTTTAGCAAACATACTGCCAACGTTTTCAAAACATCTAAACATAGAGAAGCCCCACTAACTTGTCATGCGAAGCCACAACCTGGGCTTAACACATCATTACTCAAAGGACAACCCCAGGCAGGAATGGGAGAGGAAGGGCGTTAGTGCTGGAGGTAAGAGAGAGGGAGACTTCAACAGTTCCCATGACTTCAGCCAGAACGGCTCGTAAATCAGACGCTCCGTTTCCCACCTTGATCAACCCCCAGTGTCTCATAGAAGAAACAACTGATCACAGATCAGACTTTCTGTTACACTAAATTTTTAAGACTGTACAAAAACCAGATCAGTGCAAAAGGACTAGATTTAACAATTTAAAGAACTGAAAGATGTGAGTTATTGGGCTTAAGGGTGGAGAATAGGGAAACGACCACAAATGAAAAGGAGAAGACAGAAGAATGTGTATCTAAACCATATGCCATGGAGATGGAGCTCATCACTTAATATCTCTATTAGTTTGACTAGTCTGGCACACAACTCTGTCATAGTCATCTAGAAACCTGAGAATGTGATAATACCTCATAGCAGCGGTCTTAAAGAGGGGGAAATCTGTAATAATCAAAAATGGGATGACAGAGAGAAAGAAAACAAACAAACTATATATATATATATATATATATGTGTGTGTATGTATATTTATATGTAAATAAAAATACATATTTTTATCATTTAAATACTTATTTGCAATCTACACTGTTCAATGCTCACCAAAGCTTTATTAACCATTTACAAAAAACAGAGTAAAAACAGTAATATTGTGAAATATAAATATTTAAACAGTTTTAAAGTGTACATTTTAAAATATTTTTTTGTAAAATCTATAATACAGTTTTAAGCTCTCATTTTTGACTAGATTAAGATGATTTTTTACAAAACAATTACTATTTTTACTCCCTCACAAATTGACCAAACTGCTTCAGAAGGACTGGAATATAGTGCACAAGTCATACAGAGTAATTTCACAATACTTTTATAGTGTTTTTATGCAACGTGTAAGCCTCTAGTCACTGTTCTCCGTTTACTTACACTGTATAGACAAGAGCAGTGTTTTTTATTGTGGCCTATGGACAAAAAAACAACAACACAAGTTTGGAATAATATGACTTTGTCAATGTTCAGCACCATTCAAATTTTGCTAGACTCAAATTCTGTGAGCTTCTCTGCTGTATTTAGACCACAATTATAGTGAAAATGACTGAGATGCTCAACCAGTCTTGAGTATATGCGTGTGTGTGTGTGTATGTGAGAGACTCGACTGCTAAGCAGACCCCAAGTTCCTGTGTAGTGCCACGGCCAGGCGGACATTTCCTCGCTTCATTTAACTCCATTATGAAAGCGTGAATTGCTACAAATTTTTAGGGTTTTGACAGAACCCCCTCTGACTGCAGCCCCCACCAGTCCTCACACACACACAGAGAGCACATCCACCAGCCCCTCTCATTCAATAGAGTGAGCCAATGCGTGAAAATGTTCCCAAAACAAATGAACAAAAAAAAACAAAAAAAGAAAGAGAGGAAGAGCGGATTGGCCACACTACCCCGATGCGCCCCCCCCAGCCACGCCCACCCGTTCCAACTCCCATTTTCCTTTCCATCAGGTGCATTCTACCGTGATATTGTTTTTAAAAGAGATCTGCTGCTTCTGAAACCCATTCGCACACACAAACATGAATAAATTAGCAATATCGCATCACATGTGATGCTGTTTTCCTCCTCGCAAACAGATTCCAGACTCCGAGAACTCCCTTATGACCACATTTTGATCAAAAGCAACATAAAAAACCCGAACAGTCATGGCCAGCGGCATGCTGGTAGTCAAACAGGTGGGTCAGAGAGCTGAATTAATGCGAGTCTGCCTCATTGAGGGGCTATGGGCTGCAGGATATTGTTGTGCTAAGTCAAAATAAAGCCTCTATTCATGAGCAGCAGTACATGCATATGAGAGAGCGTTTTGGCCTGGTCCTCTGGGTCCTGTGAGTGCCCCTCTCTCCCGCTTCCTTCAATGAGACAGATTCATTGATTTGCTCATTAGGGAGCGAGGACATAGTGTGGAGGGCTCTCTTTCTTCTCCTCTTCTGGCTCATTCAGAGCCACTCGGCGTGGAGGTGTGACTGCCCTCTACCCTCCGCTGCACAATCTGAAAAAGTGAAGAGTGTGTGTGTGTGTGTGTGTGTGTGTGAGAGAGCGAGAGTGTGTCCCCATGAGACTCGTCCTGTGAGGCTCTCAGCATATTTTTTTAGAGAATTTTGGAATCTGTGATTCTACCCCCATCCTCTGTCTCCATGTTGGGTGGGAAGAACCCAAATGGAGAGGGAAAAAAAAGAAAGAAAGACGGCACCTCTTTGCTCCATGTCTCTGCTTGAGAAGTTAAAACTAGCTTTGCTGTGTTCTGGAACATGGCAGCTGGTCCAAGCTGCTTTAGGTGGCCAACTGGTGGGGATCTGGCTGACCGGCTACAATGTTGTAAAAAACAGGTATAAGAAAAAAAAAAACTGGTATTATCTAATTTTTCCAGTAGGGCCCCCTTGATCTGGATGGTCTGGTAGCTCACACAAATCCACATTAATAGGCTAGAAACCAACTCCAATAATTAATATCAAGCTTGTGAAATATTAAAGGTAGATACATATCTTTAAATTGAAACAATTCCCTACAGTGCCAGGAAAATGTGTATTATTTTTATTATTATTTTATTATTAAAAGTATATTTGTACTGTATACAATATGTATATTATAAAGACCAAAAAAAAACCAACCTAAAATATATATACAATATATTGCAATTGACCTGAAGCAAACTTATTTGGAAAAAGGAGGACAAAAATAATAAAATAAGCACAAAACATACATAATACCTTTCTTTTAAAAGTTAAATAAAAATTGTAATATCAAAACCACTGAATGTAAGGACAGTCTAATTTTGACATTATTTTTTCATGTACATTACTGTTCAGAAGTTTGGGATCAGTAATTATTTTATTTTTAATACTACTTTTGTTTTTTGATTAAGGATGCCTTAAATTGACCAGAAGTGACAGTGAGGGCATAATTATATTTTAATTAAATGCTGTTCTTCTGAATTGAAAATGTATCACATTTCTACAAAAACGTTAAGCAGCACAACTGTTTCAACACTGATAATAATAAATGTTTTTTTCTAAGATGATTTCTGAAGGAGCATGTGACACTGAAGACTGGTGCAACTGCTGTGTGTGTATATATATATATATATATATATATATATATTATATATATATATATATATATATATATATGTGTGCGCGTGTGTGTGTGTGTGCGTATAAACCCTAAAATGTTTAACAATACTATAAAACCTAAATATCCAGAAAACCTAAAAAATGCTGGCAGGATAAAAAGGCAGGGCTTTTCAAAAGCAAGTGTGAGTGGGAGAAGAACCAAAAGAACTAGTTGGGTGTTTTTCAATGATGGCACCAGTGAGACTGCAGGGCCCAGGCCTGCAGTCTTTCTCTAAGCCTGCCGCTGAATGAGGCCCTTGTAATTACCTCAGAAATGCTACTCGTCCGTCAGCCCTTCTGGTGCCTGCTGAAGAGCTGTCAATCAAGCTCTCAAGAGCCCAGCAGGATAATGACAGCAAGCACAGCAATTTGGTTGTAAGAGGGGCTTTCTGCATGTCTCAAAGCAGCTAATCCAACTAAGTTTCTGAAAAGTTCTTTTTCCCGGGTTAATTTTTGCTCATGTCGAAAGAATGCAAGACCACAAACCAAATTCTAAATAAACCAGCATGACAAACGTTTAGGTTAACCCAAACTTATTTGTCTGGCGACGTATGGAAGATGTGCTATTGTGTGGTAACAGCTGAAAAAAAAAAAAGTCTGAGACAATAGAAACAATTCTAAAGCTACTATAATATATAGGAATCTACACTGGATAGTAACATGCCCATTGCTAACCACATGTTGAGAAGGCTGAAATGGCCACTAACATCCTTATTCTACTTCCTTGAGGTTAATGTCTGGAAAAATGAGATGAAGAAAAGTCTTCACGGACTCAAAGGTAAACCTATTAGGGCGACAAATGTATCCCTTTAACCGACCCTTGGGAAGCAAGTGTCTTGAATGTCAAGCTCTTACAAAACAGAGGTGTTTTTGGTGTGAGGCAAGGAAACAGTGAAGCTTTGGCCTATTATATACGAAAGGCCCCTAACGGAGAGAGGGAATACATTTTCTGCTCCTAACAAAAGATGGGCAGAGGAGGAGATACATTCACCTCTAGGAGCTGGGGTGCGCTGGATGCTTTCAGTTCTCTTAGAGACTCAAAAGCAGAGCTTAAAGAGAAAAGGACAAAAAGGGAAAGTGGCTAGAAATATTCGGAGGGCGTGTTCGGGTGAGGACATTTACTGGACGCAGTTGTTCCCATGCAACCTCTTATGCAAAACAAGAAGAAAAAGGAAAAGAGATGCTTGTTTCTTGATTGATGAGAAAGTGTGAAATGTGATCACAGCTAGAAATGTTTGTGTTGAAGGGGAACTTTCATTGTGGAACCAAATACGACAACCCTACGGCAAAACCCTAAAGAAAAAAAATACATGAAAGCCACCCGGCATGACTACAACCGAAAATGTTTAAAATATCAAATTCATTGAGCGATAACTGCTCACAGCTAGAGGGCTCTGAGATTCCCATGGATTTAATCTACCCAATTTTAAAATAGAGGGAAAAAAAAACACCATCATGACTTCACTACATCAGTGAACACGACCACAGCAGCTTCCCACATCTAAAAAGCACAGAAGCATGTAAACAGGAAATGGCCATGAAATGGGCCGAACTAACTTACAAACTGTGCCATGCTGTACATTTAGTGAGGGCAGAAGCCAGCAATGGTCATTCGAAGCCCCGATTCATCTCCTTATCCTTGTTCTCACAATCTACAGCAGCACTGGATGCCAACAGAGAGAAATCTGAGGGGCTTTTCAGAGATTTACCACAGCACATAAAACAAAATCAAGATGAAGGGAAAAAGAGTTCACGGGTCAAGTGGCACACAAGAGCAAGAGGGCCGAGGGGAAAAAAAGATGGATTTTTGAAGTGCTCATGTTTCTGCTGGAGTTGTACAGCTCATGAATACTGGTGTTGGTCTGTTTCAAATTGTAGTGAGCAGCATACAGAGGGAACATTTTACAAAAGAGAGATACAATGGATAAAGCATGGACACAACATGAATTACCAAGCTACTCCTTGGATGCATTAGAGATTAAAAGGCTTCTTGTCTTTGTCTAGAAGTGAAAGAGTCCATTTGAAAAAAATAAAAATAAAAAAATCTTATCTTATTTATGAATTTCAAACTACAATAAATCAAAATATCATAGGAATATGCAACATATTATGTTGTAAATTCGGACACATACTTTACATTGTTCTATACTGTAGCCTTAGCATAGTAGCACAAGGCTAGTGTGACCAAAGGTTCATTTCATGGATTTCAAAGGCCTTAGACATTAAATAAAGAGACATAACGGCTTAATGTTGCTAGTCTGCTACTAACTCTTCTTTCAGCTCTTGAGGAAACCTAAAGCTTGTCCCCGAGGTGTAATGTCTCCTAAATCAAGCGTGCTGCAGATCAAAACGGCCAAACGCCTCTCATGATAAAGCTGGTGCTGATAGCAGCCCTTTAACTTGTCAAGTCAGGTCTCTGAACCGGCTATCAGCACCAGGCCTGGAAACTGTCAAATAGCATCACAGATGGATGGCTTGTGGGCTTCACATCGACAGACCTGCATTCCTACAGCAGGATGGAGACATGCATGCAATGCCAGTTCATTTCGTTAAAGAGTGGTCACTCAATCTCCATGAAAAAAGCAACAAAAGACTTGCTGCTCTGTCATTCTTTTAGCAAGTCCCGTGAGTTTGATAAGACATAACAGTGCAAGAATTTCTTACCTCAATAATGTAAAGCACAATGTTCTTGTAGAAGCAATACAGGATGCACTTGGCAACGCGGTTGTAATTCCAAGCACCGTGAACCAACAGAAGATTCTTCAAGTACTTGAACTGTGAGAAAGAAGGGAGGACAGAGATAAGTTCATTAAGGCCTATCGTTTACACAAGATCTACAGTTCCCCAGCCAACACAGAAAGCAGTTTGGATTTGAAAATAAAGAGACAATCTTTTCCATGCTGGGCAACGAGCAGCCTGGAATTGCATGGACAAGACAAACAGCGTCTCACTCATTTTTCTAAGAATTCCAGCTACAATCGGTCTTATTTTGTTGAAAGACAGAGGAAAGATTTTTGCAGCTGTGCAAAAGTTTTTGGATAACACATTAAGTTTGGCTTTTAATAACTGCCTTATTATGAAAAGTTTATCAGGTTTATCAACTGGCCACTAAGAATTAGTTTCAACCTAATTGTCACAAAATATGATCTAGATCAACATGGTACTTAATCTACTCACCCAACACAGTAGATATAAATTGCTTAAATCTGGATTCTGTCAGATTTACAGAATATAAAATGCTGTTTGTGTTGCTGCCACTTTGTGTTTAACTTTCATCAAGTCAAACAGATGTCTTTTTTCCAAACATTCGATGAGTAGTTCACTCCAATTTATTATGTTGCTTCATACACGTATATTGCAAAAGATTAGATAAATATATTCACTAAACATTTTCACCATATCTTCTGCTGACTTCAGCACAATACACACCAAAAACAGGCTCAGCACCAAACCTCTACTTCTGATTTATAACACTTAGGTGGACGAAGTGAACACTGAGTGATTTCACATGCACAACATTTCTGATAATTCATAAAATTGTGTTTTCGTCTGGCTTAGACATGAAAATGTAAACAGAGATGTTCTTTGCTTTCCAGATAAGATGCTGATGAAGGTGTTTACATGCAGATCAAAATCAGGATAACAGTGGGTGGTTTTCTTTAAACAGTTTATGAAATTAAACTAATGAAAAAAACAATCGACATGACCTTACATGTTATTGTTTACAAAGCATAACAGATAAAAGTTTGTTTGTTTCACTGTAACCCATTTATACGGCCGCTGAAACAATATGCAAACAGCCGAACTTGAACAGGTGCTCAAGATTAGTGGCTTACAGTGACCCTCCATGACAGTGTAAACAAGTAATAGGTGTTATATGCAAACACGATCAAAGGATGATTTAGGGATGCTATGTTTTATTTCCTAAAGAGCATCCTGAATGTGACAGTGTTATAAACATCACCGCTTTAAAACAAACAGCCAGTCACTTCTATAAAGGCAAGAACAGCAGGGTGAGATGTAAGGGGTATGGAGGGCCTTTGAGGGGCTCAGGGGCTGTTTGACCTGTGGATGTGAGGAGAGCGAGTTGATGACAGACAGACTACAGTGGAGTCTGGATACGGAGCCCCCTCTTAAAACCTGCTGATCTGTGGAGGGCCTAGTGTGAGGCTGAAGCACAGCAGCATTCCAGCTCACACTGATCTACCCCTTCGCGTAAACAATTTAATCACATCTTAACACTGTGAAGACCCCTGTTGTGAGTTTAGCTTTAAATGCATTTCACACTTGGGAAGTAAATGGGTCAGATATACCACACACACACACACACACACACACACACACACAATACGCCATACTATAAGATCTGCTACCAACAGTAATGCATTTTAATTTAGAATTAAATATATAGTTATTTAAAAATATAACTAACATATCATAATTTAATATTATATATTATATGGATGTGTTTTAATCATGTAAAGCTTGATGGGATGGAACAGTTTACTGAACTTTTAGACAAAACAAAAAGAAAATCTAAAATTGGGTCGGTATCATAATTGATAAATCAAGCTTATATGGCTCTTATGGAGAATATGGAGCTCATACTCCAGGATGAAAACCCCCTAAGTTTAAAGCACGGCCCAAATTAAGCAGAAATAAGCAATTTGATGCAATTTGATGTCTATCGCCAAAAAATATCAAATTCTGACAGTTTGTAAGGCCTTCATGACAGTATATCAGATATTAAATGCATATAATATTACTCCATAGTGTTGTCACTGTATCAAAATATCTGTATTGGGTACCGATATCAGTAAGAATCCATGGTGGTACCGACTTCGGTACCAAAGCAAAAACAAAACGTAATTTTTTTTAATTTAAAGTCAAACAAAGATAAAATGTAGCAAAATCAGTGTCATTATTTATACTCATTAAAAATTTTGTTTCAAGTTTCTCCACAAGTAACAAGAAAGAAAAACAGCAAACCAGTTTCACCCAAATTTAATTAGTCTTAATTAAAATGAAATTTAAACATTTTTTGGCAAATAAAGGGGATTTAATATTTTTTACTATTTACAAATTACAGATACTAGTCCATATTGCTATTTGCTATTTGATTTGTGCAATGACCTACTTTTGATTAATACATCCAAACTTGTAAATTCCGTTTGCAAACTTGATTCCAAGATTCCATCTGCGTTTTCTGTATCGTGGAAATCATATAGACATACATGTCAAGGACCGGGTTGAAATGTACCACCAGTACATTTACATGTTTTAGTACCAACCTGGTACTTGGTAGTGTCACTATTACTCCATATATCCCGATACATAATAATATATTTCTTTTATATTGTAGAAAATCTTCTAAGTGGTGGCCAAAATTTTTAGAAAACCAGTAGTAAAATGGATTAAAGTCAGTAACTTATATATTTTGCTGTAGTGTGTAAGTAAGGAAATATTTCATTTTAATAATCAAGTGCGATTTTTGACTCTGCTTCACATCATGCCTAACAACGCTCTTCAGCCGTGATTTATTCACACGACATCACAGCCTCTCGTACCTTATTGCTTACACATATACATATTATATTATATTATATTATATTAGGGGCATATATAGGGGCAATAAACAAAAAAAAATTCTTAGGAGCAATTTTTGAAGGGTATACAAGTAATACAGTCAGATTTGTACATGTAAGGATATGCATACATAAGGAAAGCCTTACTACTATTAGTGCAGCAGGGAGACTGTGCTAAATAAGACAACCTCAAGCTGTTGTGCTCGCGGCGCAACAGCGCTCGTGTCCATTGTACACATTACAGTCAGTCACAGTGTTGCCAAGTTCGTGGTTTTCCCCATCAAATTGGGGCTTAAAATGCATTTTTGCCCCGTTTGTGTTGTTTTACACAAACATATAAAGTTTAAAACATTGTTATTTACAATACACAGTGTGGTTTTATTTCATTAAATACTAATATATGACACCATACGGTATGTATAGCAGCACTGTGAAAAGCTTTATAGTGCAAATCAAGATGACAAGATTCAGGATGATTAATGAATACTAGCTGCCGGTACTGCACATTGAAGTTTGTCGTCTGATCCAGCACATATCATACAAGCCATTTTGCTGGAAGGCAGTTCGGAGGACTTTATGAACCTGCCCGCATTCCCTACTACCTCCACCTACAATACGATGAGGGCACTTAAGAAAAGACAAGATGCCTTCTTGGGTAATCCGATGCATGAGGCCAGTGAACAGACAGCTCGGGGCAGTATAGAAAAACAAGTGTGAAGAGGGATGTTTCCAAGAACTGAACAAAACGTGAAATGAAACTTGGGACAGAGATGGAAAGAGATGTTGACAGCGGTTGGTGACACTTGAGCTCCTCTTTTGTTAAACACACAATGAAGATTATGCTGTATCAAAATCTGTGAATTACAAAACATCTTCTTAATTAAGTTTACATAAGAGGGACAGGTCCAGTTTCACCGTCAGCAGGGGTTTGAGTAAGTGAACACTCAAGCTATGTAAACTGACCTGACTGACCCGTTTTGCCATCTCAGACTGCAGAATCTATGAGCCACAGGTTTTAACCCTTCACCCTAGATACATAATCTAGTACCAGATTTATTTACTGGGAGTCGCACTGTAGTGACACGAGACAAAAGTGTCGGTTTACATTGAGAACTGATATGTGCTTTGGGTTTAGAAGCAGTGATTAGATTATATTTTTTGTAGTTTTACATTTATAATGTTGCATATTTTTTATTCATTTAAATTTCAATGTCAAATTATTTAATTCATTCAGAATTTAACGGATTCTTTCTTCCTGCAGGCAGGTGCAACCCGATAGTTTCTCACCTGTGCAATAGAGTAGTCTGATGAGTTGGCAGCCTGCAGTCCTTCATTGCCAGAGATGCCAACACCCACATGGGCGGTCTGGATCATACCCACATCATTGGCTCCATCGCCAATGGCCAGTGTGATCACTTTCACCTGTTTTTTCACCATTTCAACCACCTCAGACTTCTGCAGAGGTGAAACCCTGGGAAATAAATAAATACAAATTACAATTAGACAACAAGTTATATGACGTGGAACATTGTTGAAACCGACATTTTATTTTTCTCCACAAGAAAAGAGATTAGAGATTTTTAACATAATTGCAGATTTGCAATGGCACCTTTACAGAGGGCCTCACAGCTGCAGTCACATCAAAATGTCACATGGTAAATTTGAGATTAAAAGAGGACTTTAAACTATATTCTACTATTGATTATTACCATTTCGAAACTTATCCATCATTGTGCCTTCACCACCAAATAACATCTAAACTAAAAACAGTTCAGTTTTGGTGACCAATTTTTTTTTATGTTTTTGAAATAAGATTCACCATTGCTACATTCACATAAGAATCTTGTAAAATATTATCATATATTATTACAACTTAATATATACAAATTATACACACACACACACACACACACATATATATATCTTAATTCAATATAGTCCTGTATAATCCTGGCAAATACAGTATATATTTATATTTAACGAATTTTGGAAACCCATAACATTTAGACGAACCCAGACCTTATAAACGTCCAAAATGGACAAATCTGTATACCTGATGAAGCCCAACCTGAGCCCAGGATCCCTGACCTTTAAAAACCATATACAAAAGCTTGCAGCACACTACAGTACTGCATCATCTGTGGCAGCAAAATCAAATTAAGGTCTCGCTTTCAGCTAGAAAAGCTCCTCCGGGGTTTAACCCCAGTTTAACGTTCACGGGTCATCCTGTAAGCAATGAACGTAGAGTGATGTAAGGCTCTCCAGTGAACCGGAGATTGCTGCCGATATAGCAGGAGACCTCTAGAGTCAGTTTAACATTTACTCATCTGCTCTCCTCAGGACACCGTATGGCTGTTCGTACGCGTATATGTGTGTGTGTAGTAAGCGAAAGCAGATCGGATAGATTACATCAAGCATTGCATAATGGCCGTGGCACCTGTGGTGCACGTTTCTGGAAATTGACTCTGATTTTTGGCAGTTTCTTGTCACGCTCAATTGGTTCCTCATATGTTTCTTTCGCTGTGTACCTTTTTTTGGAATGGTTCATACTAGTCTGCTAACACACGGTTTAACTTTGTGTACAACTGACAGACATTCTGACTACAATCTACTATTATAAAAAAATAACACTCATTAGTAAATTACTGCTTTGAGAGCTAGTATAATTATGTTTATTGGGAAGGTTGTGACCTTAAGGGAAGGTAATTTGTTCTTTAAACAGCACTGCAGCATTTCCCTGTAATTGTCTGCCAGTCACTTGGTGTTTTTGTAAGTGCAGAAAAATGTCCAATGATGGCGTCAGTTCCCTGGAGGGCAAAAAGGGTTATTAACCTGCAAAGACGTATTTACATCCACCTGTGAAACAGTAAACATTCAAGCAGAGCATGACCGTACAACGTCCTGTGTAATCTGGTTTAACAACACAAATAAATTTAAAATGGCATCTGATTATAATGAAAAGAAATACCCCAAAAAACTTATTTTGTTTGTAGTAGGAGTGTGCGATATACTAGTAGACATGAATAACCGGTAGAAATTTGTCAACCAGTAGAGATTGCTACTATTGTGTCCATTGCAGTTACATGTTTGTGACATTGCTGTGCTATGGTCAAGAAAATGTATTGTCTGCGCGTTTTTAAGCACTGCGGTTTAAAAACAAGTGACTTCTGTGCACTGTCAAAGAGGTATGCACACAATACAAAACCGCACATACTGTAGAGCACAGGAGTACTGAATGGAGTTATTTTTGCCACTTTATTGCCCTTGAATGGTTGAAGAAAATATTTGAAAGAAAACAAAAGGTGTAACTGTATATTGGATCTGGGCAGCTTTAAATGTGACAGCAGTCTAATTGTAATTAGTTTCTTATTTATATTTAATGGCTGACCATTTTTTATAATTATTTATGCTAGCATTAGTTTTTTTTGCGATACTAACAGAGGTGACAAAATTATAAAATTTCTATAGGATCAAATTGTGATATCATAGCTTTAAAAAAAAAAAAAAAAACACATTATAATATTTATTGTATCATGAAATAAAATTACTACTTTGTAGATATAGTTAAATAGGAAAATATCTCTAAGTTATTGTGTGTTTTTCAAAACTTTTTAGCTTTTTTCCTCTGCTCAAAATAGCGCACTTAGCAAGCTACGGAAAAGCTAGTAGCCAGGGAACAGACAAGTGACAGATTCTGATTGGCGATGTCACGCAGACGCACTTTATTAGCACGGTTCAGGTTGTGTAACCGTGCTGAGAATTCTGGGCTGAGAATGGTTTGTAATCGTCCCGTGCCGTACAAGGCTCACATGCAAACACAACTGGAACCGTACCTGACAGTTCTTAGAACCGTTTGGCCTGATAGTGGAGAAGTGGCTTTTGATGGCAAAGACCACCAAAAGCGATGATTCCCTTGGGATAGTCTCTCTTCATAAAGTTTCAGCTTGATATTTTCATGCTCACAGACCAATTTGGATTGTGTGTGAAAATTAACCATAAAGAAAAATAAACTTTTTGGGCCGGTTTCCCGTACAGGAATTAGATTAAGCCAGGACTAGACCTTTGCTAATTTAAGACATTTAAGAGTTTTTAGAAACATGTCTGACAAAAAAGCATTATCTGTGAGCATTTTAAGACCAAACAATGGCAATGATGTATTTTAAGATATCTCCGTGCAAGCCTTTGCAGTTTATACAGCTCTTAACATTTATTTTAATCTAGGACTAGTCTTAATCCCTGTACGGGAAACTGGCCCAAAGTCTTCCAAACTAAATGATTAACTTTTAGTCGTTTTTGTACAACAGCCAAAATAAATTGAAATATTATCTGGATAATACTTTCTTTCAAGTGACCCCTTGTGACATATTTTTAAAACCCCTGGTACAGTGAATCTTCATTGTAACACTTTGCAAAGACTATTACTAAGTTATTCTTGCTGATTTTATAATAACATACCTGCAGCATATCACAGCCTTGCAAGAAAGAGCCAGGTCCAGGAAATACTGGCGTGCCCCGAAAGTGAGGGCATACTTCAGTGTCTTTCCATCTATGATGAGAGCAAAGTCATTCTCCTTGTGCAGAGCATCTCCCAGCATGCTGCAGTGATGGCTGAGGGTCTCCCTGGTACCCTGCACACAAACATGTATAGAATAATGT
This sequence comes from Enteromius radiatus, assembly GCA_032357445.1. Lineage (NCBI taxonomy): Eukaryota > Metazoa > Chordata > Actinopteri > Cypriniformes > Cyprinidae > Enteromius > Enteromius radiatus. The sequence goes on from JAUCMS010000024.1 coordinate 10,506,753, forward strand.
AAGATATTGATAAACATTTCATGCAAAATGACATTACAACAATTGTGTATCTGACTAAATCAGCTGGTATGTAAATATTTCTTTGGGAAACGTGCAATTCAAAAGACTGAATTCATTAAGATGGGGATTTGTAATGTAATAAATCATAAAACTGTTCACAGCCGTCTGATGAGACACCACACATGAACACCGGGATAATTTCCCCCCTTTTCCTTCAATGCCAATGCAATCAGTCCCAAGAATAACACAGGATTTCACATGCAGAGCACCAGACACTTTTGCACATGGGGTTTACGTCTGTTTATTGTCAATGCACAGGGCATCAAAGTGAGAACATACATATGGCATGCTTCATTACAGAGAGTGCAAAGCCGAAGCTGGGTGTGATGGTTCGTTTGTTAGAACAAGGCTTTTCAATGGCCCTGACCAGGAAACACAAAGGCATGGGAATTTACTCTGAGTGCTAGCAAAGCTGCAGACTTCAGTCTTCTCCCGCTCTCATTGTGTTCACGCAATCAGAGTGCACGTCTGGGTTCATGGGTTATTCCGGAGAAATGTCCTGTCCCAGCTGTATGGGCTCAAACCGGGAGCCAGGAATATTTCTGTGTGTTGATTAAACCTGCAAGATCTTAAATCAACACTGACTGGGCCAGAGAAAAATTGGGATCTTTGACTTAACCTGACTGCTTAAATACAGTTTAAATACAGATGCAGAAAATACACCTCGTAGTAAGAGGCTGTTATTGTAAGGATTCAGAACGTGTGGATTTTTTTTTTTTTTTTATTAGGAATGCTGCTGTACTCCATAAAAGTTTTTTATAAATTCACACAGCGTCTGCTCATGAAATGATCCAAATGCTCGTGGCAGAGGAAACACCACACACCAGCTCATGATTCTGCAAACAACTACTAACATACCATAGGAAAGAGAGTCTCTACTAAATAACATTTTAACAGGTCCAAGAGTCAGCCTGAATTATCACAAAAATGCCTCAAAGAAGCTGGACTTCGTAGCTTTAAATCCCTGTGCATTGTGGGTAAACAAATCAGTGCATGTCTCTATCTGCAGCTCATGTTCCACAGCTGTCCAGCATGTTTTTGGCCTCACATTCCAACATGGTGAAAACCATGACACAAACAAGCCCTTCTGTATCTGAGGGGTGAAATAATGACTAATAAAAGCATGTTTATGCAGAGCAGACAGAACTGAATGTTGATGAATTTCAAAGTATTCAAAATGTCTCAAAAATAAAGCAAGTGTGTCACAGTTAGGGCCTTTTACGGGTAGATTTCTGTTTTCAGGTCAACTTACTCTCAGTGGAGAAAAAAATATATACTAAAAGAGAATCTTTCAAAACAAACGTGTTAATGTAATTAAACGGTTGACTTTTTTTTTTTTAAACCTAGCTATACAAATAACATCCCATCTTGCTTAATGAGGCATTTTATTATTTTGCTAGAAAATTGACTATGATCAACAAGCTGAAATATAATAATATAACAAAATATAATATATAATATAATAACCTATACTACTTTCCAATAATAATAATAAGCGATATATATAATATTTTATAATAGTTATACAGTATAAAACTAAGCTATATAGCTATAACAGCTATATTAATGAAACACTGTGACACTATTTTTTAAACAAAAACAAATGTAAAAAAAGAAAAGAAAAACAAAGTTGCATGGCACAGTATTATAATCATTATACCTGATGATCACTATTAATTCTAAGACTGAATATATATATGTGTGTGTGTGTGTGGGAAGGGCAGATGCCTAAGGGTAGTGAGATTACACCTCAGGGACCAACCAACATTCTCCTGGCACAACAGACTCTGAAACCCAAGCTCAAAGGAAATATTTAGAGAGAGAAGCCACGGGTTTAGAGAGAAGCCTCAGGTTTCAGAGAAAGAGAGGGAAGTGCAGCTGTAAGAGCTTCTCTAATATGTGGTGTCCATTCTGTAGGTGTCCTCATGTGTAATGGTGTACATAATACACAAGTCTGCCTCAGACAGTACAAGATCAGATGATAAGACCGCTTATGAAGACTAATGAGAGGACAGTATCTCCATTTCCTCACAAGTCAGCGCCATTTCCCAGTCTCCACAGCTTAAACACTCTCAGTCGTCTAAACAGGCCTCTGTTATGGCCGTGACCATGATGACTCAAGAGTGTTTGCTTTGCAATTGGGCAGAAGGCATCAGTGGGATATACAGTACATCAGCGCTTCCACACACGGCCCAGATCCAGCAGATAACGACTGATTTAAGAGCTTTGGAAATTCTTTTACGGAGATGCCTGGACTCATGCATGTGATATCAAACATTATAAACAAGGAGTGGAAAGACATAAAGGCTGGGTTACATATGCCATGCAAAGACGTAATGACAGATAGAAGACTGCAAGTGCATACATACACTCACAAATGTATATAAATATGCCCGGTCGCACACTACTGCCTGACAAAATCAACTGGCTATGAAAGAAAGAGAGAATATGCTTCTTGTTATTTCAAACAAACAAGAAGCCCAATTGTTGGTTGACTCTTTTCAAGCAACATACTGTATATAAGAAACAGTAACAGATCAAAGAGATACAAACAGCAGAAACTGGGAATTGTTTACAAGCTGTTATACTGACATCTTTGCATGGTTGAAACACTGATATAATAATTACATGAGACATGATATGGATATTGATCAGCTGAATTGTACTTTTAACATATCTTCAGATGTTTGTTTCATGCTGAAATGGGTAATAAAGTGGAGGAAATGATCAGATCACATGCACTTTGCGTTGCCGCTTCTCTTGAACGGTCAATCCACATGAAACTGCTACTGTCCACTTCTGTCATAAGTGGTAAGAATTTGAAATCTGAGACTTTAAAAGTAATAAGACACAAAGCTTATTGCAATTTATCGGATGGGAGGTGAGCTAAAATTTTGCGTTCATGAACTGAAAACTGATTGATTCTTGGGATTTAAGAATCAATATAGTTTCTTAAATATGAATTGATTAAAATCAAGAAATTTATATATATATTTTTTTACCTAGCTAGCCCTAGGCTAATGAAGCCATGCATGTTTTTTGCATTGCTTTCAAATGATCACAGCATAAATCACCTCCAAAATCAGTATAAAGATTAATCACTAACAACAAACAAATGCCTACAGTATGAATCTTAAGAAACTTTATGTAAAGATCACAAAAAATTACATGATCTGGAAATCAGTGGTTTTCAAACCTGTCCTACAAGCACCCCCGTCCTGCACATTTTGTTTGTCCCCCTTATCAGACAAACCTGATTCAGCTCATTACTAGAGACTGCAAGACCTGAATTGGGTGTCTGACAAGGGAGACATACAAAATGTGCAGGGCAGGGGTGCTTGTAGGACAGGTTTGAAAACCACCGGTTTAGATAAAAAGAAAACATTTTATGATGTTGTGATCACAAGAAATAAATGAATTATTATTATTATTTATAGTGGAAAAAATACAAATTGTATTTATTCATGAAATTCACTAACTTTATAAAAGGGACCTCAAGGGGGAAAAAAATAAATGCTACAGAGTCAAGAAAATGGCTACCTTACATGAAATTAAATTAAAAGACACTCTGTGCTTTGCAGAATCTCTATTTTGGCCTCATTTCTTTTCTCCTTTGTGCTCTTCCACAATCTCTTCATTCTCTCAGCTTATCTGCACACTATAGCTCTTTTTCATCAGCGAGCAGCAGAAGGCACTGCGGTCTGCCGCATATTTAATGCTATTATTGAGTTACTGTTCTTTGACCCGTCCCACAGTGCCTTGCATTTTCCTCCACTGAGATAATAAAACCCCCTCAGACGTCCGGTGAAGACCTCAACCCCTCTCTCCGGGCCAGATGAGTGGGCTCCTTCATCAATCTTGTTTTCCTTAATACACTGAATTTGTTAAATGCAAAAAAACAAGAGAAGGGGAAGGGAGGTGCACTGTTCCAGTGTTTTCTCCTGCAATGTGAGAGCACGGCAAATCCCACCACTGCCGGACCTCCGAGCGCTCCGAGAATTCCTCCTTGTTTTCTTTTCTCGTGTTGTATAAGCATGTGCATATGCATGGGAAACCAGGCGCTGACATTTCAAATGGCGTCTGCTTTGTGGAACGCTCCTCTTATTTCTCTCCTCTTTTTCTTTGGCTCCATCTATCACACTAAACGGCTGTTTGACAGACTGAGAGCCGTCAGTCATCGCCTAAACCCCACCCCCTCGCACCGGGACAGGCCCCACCCGATCAGGGGTTTCGTTGCATGTGCACAAACTTGGCAAAATGGTTTCTAGAGCCCTTAACTTCCACAGACAACAGACAAGACCCTCCCTGCGGGGGCCAGCTGACCTGTAGGATGTGTGCGCACGTGTGTTTCAAATGGTTTCCTTCTTTGAAAGCGGATGGCTTTTGGTTTCATCGTCAACAGAATAGATTTTCCCATCAGGGAGTTATTGGCCTGTACCAAGAGTGTGTGTACGAAAGAGGGTTCTAAACCCCGGTTCTAAGTCCACGACCCCTTCCCATCTTTTAAATGGCTCCATGCGGTGCAACCACATCCTCTCTTTCCTATAAGCTCCATCTGACCAACACATACAGTAGGATCCCAAAGTCAGTGACCACATTTCAAAATGCATGATTTAAACCTGGAAATAAACAATGTTTTAGAAAGCTGAACATTTCAAAACAAAGAAATGGAACTGTGTGATGTCAAATATTTCTAGGCCCCTTTTTTTTCTGCATTCTATACTGTCACATTTGACCACTGACCCTAACTTTTGAACAGTGTACCAAAACAAATATTTATTATTATTATTAAAATTGTTTAATTATATATATATATATATATATATATATTTATTTTAAATATGTGACTTTTGGGCCCCACTGTATCATTTTATTCCTTTCGTAAAATGAAATACGAGACAAAAACTGGAGAGGAATGATTTGGAAGAAAACCCAAAACAAAATCTATGGCTGTTCTGGATGAGAGTCACATTGGGAATTATGTCACATGCTTTCATGTACCGGGGGGCTGAATCGATCAGTCAGCTGTTGTGTCGTTTCATCTCTTCTCTGAGCTTGCATAACAAATGGTGACATGTAACTGGTTTTTCAAATAAACATACACCTTCGTCCCAATACTCACATCCAGGGTGTCCTCGTTTATCACCAGCAGGCCCATGTTCTTTGTGAGCAGTTTGCAGGAGTGTCCTTCAGGGAAAAAAAAAAAAAAAAAAGAAAACTCATTACTTAAACCTCTCACTATTAAGCCTGAAAACATATGGTATGTTTGTGGGGAAAAAACGCCTTGCTTGGCATTTAAACAAATGACGAATGGTTCGCCGCAACTTCATTTTTTTTTTTTGCAATAGATCAACATTACAAAGATATGTGAAGTGTAACCACAGTAACGGATGAAAGAAATGACTAATTGAGGAGTGAAACGCACATTTTGTGATTAAAGTTTACAGCAGACCTGAGTTTAAAACTCCCACACCGCATTGGTTTTAACGTGCCTTTCCACTGTTCATATGACATCACAACTGGAAGCTTGACAGCAGGCTCTCTCAACCCGATTAGAAAAGCACGACATCCCATCATCCATCAGGATGTGTCTAAACAACATAAAGGGCGGAACAAGTCCATTTGCTGTTTAATAGGATACCGACACCTCAGAATTTGAGGAGTGATGTGCATGGGGAACAGAGTGCGCACACTGGAAAGAAACAATGGGACACTAGTTTTAAATAAAAGTTACGCTAAAGGACAAGAATTGCCCAAAAGGAGCATTTATATTAAATTACAGTAATTATGTATCAGATAGACCTGCTATATTTATTTGTTGGTGCTTTTATGGACTTATAGCCTAACTATAAAACATTTCAATTGTTCTTTTCTGGATTCCATTTTAATGGTTTCATTAGATTTGAATAATTATTTTAAAGGCATCTCTAATGAGCTTTTATCATGATATATTTATCATATATGATTTTCCCAGAAATACTGTGCTGTGTTACATTTTCTGCTAAATAAATGGTCTTTTTGCAGCTCAATATTAATAGTCACTTGTCCATATAGTGTTTTGATTCAAGTGTACTGACCTCTTTTTGATTTATTAATCCAAAAATTGGATATATACACACACACACACACACACACACATATATTATATTATATATTATATTAATTTATCAGAAACTTATGAATAGTAGCCTTGTATGAAACATTTTAAAGTGCCCCTATTATGCCTTTTCAAATATGATCTTTCATGCAATGTGTCATGTAGCTGTATGTGAACATAAGCTATCTGCAAAGTTGTGACGCTGACAGTGCATGATAAATTAAGTTATTGTCTATCCAAAAAAAAAAAAAAAAAAAGAGTGGGGTCACATGCGCCCAAACCAGGGGTCAGCAATTAGAATTTTTCTGTTACGGCCACACGTCACGAAGTAACACATTTGCATAATGTCCGCTCACGTTCTACCTCTCGAACAACTTGTCCCGCCCACAAACAGTACCATTTCCGTGTGGATTACATCATGTCAAGAAGACGCTGTTTCCTGTGAGAGTTAATTTGTTTTATATGTCCTTCCGAAAGATAAATCTACAAAGAATGAGCTGTTAACTTAACATAATTAGTTTTTTTCAACAACACCTCAGCAGTACAGTCTCTTGTTGTTGTTAGATTTCTCTAATTGGTTGACCAGTGGAAAAATGGCTCGCCAATGTATTAGATTTCTCTAATACATAAAATA
>JAUCMS010000024.1:10513643-10525599 GCA_032357445.1 Enteromius radiatus
CACCTCAGCAGTACAGTCTCTTGTTGTGTTCGCGTCATTTTACTAATGACTGCTTTTCCAATCTTGGAGTACAACGCAATATTCACCAAATGTCTTAAAAGATGGATCAGTGCCCAGTTTATTTGGACCGGCTTGCTCTTCTGACCTTCTACCTGTAATTAAGATTAATAATTGATGACTGTATTTTCTAGCGATCGTTCAAAATACGTATTTGTGTACGTTATGCTGTGTAACCACACTGCACATGTCTTGGTCACCGGCTAACTTGCGTTTCTGTTGTTCTGTTGTTCAGCTGTGGGCCTAATGAAGTCTAATACTGTGATTGATGCAGCTTGACTGTCTGTCTGTCTGTCTCATCATTAGTTTAAGGCCCCGTTTACACGAAGGGAAGACGCATGTATTTCCCTGAGGTTTGGTTATGCGCCAGAAAATGCTTAACGTCATGTGAGCGCCCTATTTACATAGATTTGGCATAGATTATGGCGCTCGACGGCACAATGTTAATTATTGAAAACGGAGGGGAGGAAATATTCGGTGCTCTAAATACCCGGCTATGTGGTAATGTGGCCCAAGTAATGATAAACGATGGCTTAACGCAGTGTTATGCATTATACAATGCTGAAGTTTACTACATGGAGGTGTGCTCGATTCGCTTACAAAAGCACTGTCCACGGTAGTTTTGGTACAAGCTCTGTGCTGTGGAGTAGAGACCTGCGCGGGACGGATTTGTCAGTCCCGCTCCCGCAAGATTATGTCCCGCTCCCGCAAAAATATTTATTATTTCCTCCCGCTCCCGCCCGCAGGATTCAAGTTTTGTCCCGCTCCCGCCCGCAAAAGCCCACAGGTAAACATATAAGTAGTTTTATTTTTCCTTTTTTAAAACAAATAAAAAAGAAATGGAAAATAAACAAATGTTTCGTTTTATATGAGTTTTATTAAATAGAATGATGAACATAAACACGAAGGATGAGCTTTTCAGAACATAGAAATACAGTTAGAACAGTTAGATATAGGCTAATAAGTTTGGAATTAAACAAAATAATAATAATTGTTAATTTCTCAAGTAGGACTAGTTAAATAGAAAAGCACTTTTGCCCTCAGCAATGTCCTAACATTGAACATAAGTTATCGTTTCTCAATAAACAAAAATCAATATTTCAATATTGATTTAGCTAAATAAATCAAAATAGGCTGAATTAACTAAAAATAAATTAGGTCTGCTTAATGTGTCCATGCAGGAATAGTATGTCATTCACTGATGAGAGGGCTTCATATTAATGCGTCTCTGCTCGAGATGCGGCCGCAAATACTGAAAGCTCTCTCCGATGGTGCGCTGGAGGCTGGGATACAAAGTACATGGCGTGTTAATTTGCTCAATCTCGGAAATTCTTCACATCGTCTTTTCCACCACTGAGGACATCCTCAGACATTTTGCCTTGGTGTGGCTGTAGTTCTGCGCATGAAGCATGCGATAATTAGCTTCTGAACTTGCGCGTGTAAATTGTTTTTTATTTTATTTTAGTCGTTATTGTTGCTTATGTGCAGTATATAAATAACAGAGTATTTGTTTTTAGCAAATTAATTTTAAGATAATTAAATTTTGCGGGAGTCCCGCAAATAATTATATTCTCCCGCAACCCGCACATACATGAGAACCTTACCGCCCGCGCCCGCATTCACCCATCACATCTTATCCCGGTATCCCGCGGGAGTGCAGGTCTCTACTGTGGAGCGCTGCTGTAGAGGTAGACAAATCATATAGGACAGCGCCATCTGACCAATCACAGTGAGGGCTCGCAGGAAGGAGGGGTTTAGACAGACTGAGTCTTTGAACTGCTTCACACGAGTCGTTTATGAATCATTTAGAAATAGTGTAAAATTAAATCTATTTTTGGAGAAAACTAAAGTGTTTTTTGTCCTTGTATACACATAAACCTGTTTAAAGAGACTCATAAAACAATATTAGCCATTTTTAAAATGGCATAATAGGGGCACTTTAACAGAAAAAAAAACTGAAACAGCACTTCACCCTTAAGAAAATGTGACCGTGCCATTGCAAAACTGACCAAATTCAACAAGAGCATGAATGAGTACGGATTTGGGTGCCGTGTCCTGTCTGGTCATTCCTGCTCAGAGCGTTTCTGTTGATTTCGAACTTGCATATTCACCAAAATTTCCTGTCTGTGTGGAAACAAAATCTGTTTTCCTGACAGTGACTCAAACCGTCAAATTTTTCCGACCTTCATCCTGACCACTGGCAGTAATGTCACCTTGTCCCTCTAAAACAAGGCTAACTTAAAAACCCTTTGGTAGAAACGATAGATTTACATTTAGACACCTGCATGATGCAGCATAATCCTGTTTAAATCTGGAAAGGAGGCATTGAGGTTACACTCAGCGGTTGCATTGGCTCTGTGCTACTGCAGGGTGGGTTTCTTTCTGTCTGTTGGCAGTGGCTGTGGGTTAAAAGAGGGCATGTTGAGTTGTTTGCGTTGGCCGCATGCTGTTTGTTTGGGCTTTAATCTCTGAGGCTTGACAGTGGCACCCAGTGGCCAGGAGCAACAGCTCAGTGGCAGCAGCACAGTGTGGATAGCTCGCCTGTCCTTGCTCCAACTCTCTGCTTAATGGTCTGATACATTAATAAGACCGTCAGAGGGCTAGTGTGGATAGACATGAAACCGCTCCAGTTCTTCTATGTTCAAGAGGTAGCCAAACAGCTCTAAGTGCCCGCTAACCCAAGATTAAACGGCGCTTGACTTCACAGTCCTGGGGTTCACTTCACTTCTGATAGTTTTTCAGGAGTGCAAGTGTGGGAAATAAAGAATCCTTATATTTTCAAGCATGCCACAGCAGTTTAAATGTATGCATTTATGTATTCAAACTACGTGGTATGCGGAAGAACTGTCTAGCTCAGTGGAAACTTAAGAATTGAATAGTAAAGTTCTGTCTAGATACACATCACCTTAATAAAAGGTTAAGTCTTCCCAGATATTTAAACAATGTAAACACAATGATCCCTAAAGTTGCAAAGACTAAAGTTTCTAAAACAAAGAGCTTTTATTAATAAAAGTTCTGAATTGTCCACGCCCCCCTAAAACAGCTTGTTTAAACATGCCCACACTTCTCTACGTCACGGTGTGGGTTTATTTTTATAACACCGCCCAAATGTTTACATAAAGAAAGAAGGCGGAACTGTTATTCTTGCTGTAGTGTTGCTGCCAGAGCCATATTCTGGAGACTGTAGAGACGTCTGGTGTTTTCTTATTAAAATAACCTGCTACTTCCCATTCAAACACGAGTTTTAAGCAGTGTAGTGCTTGTTTTTTGCAGTTTCTCTGATCACGAATGCAGATGTGGTCATGTTTACGAGGAACTATGCAACGTGACGCATAAAAAGTTATTATAATCAGTAATTATGTCTCCACATATGCCTCATTTGTGATACCTTTTCATACCGAATACCGGTGAGTTTTTTTTTGTTTATGATATTCATTTTTCATATACCGCAATACCGGTGAGTGTACGCGTACAAAGCGCCGGGAACACAGAGTGGTGGAACATCCCGCCGCGGGTCATTGTTTTGCAGCGGTACCAAACAAGCTGTATGCGTCTGCATGAGAGCCTGTGTGTGTGTTGAGCGGTGAACAGCATGGATGAAGAAAATAGGTGCGTTCGATCGGCTGGCGAGAGCAGCCCCTTGCGTTTGGGGGAGGAGTAAAGAGGCGGCCGTCAAGTCTGACACTTTCCGTAGTGTGCTGAATCAACATCATTATGGCAGACCACGCAATTTTTTTCCTTGATCGTAGCGGAAGAACTGAATGTGATTGAAATTCTCATCATCAATGTTTTGTTTGAATATCTGATAATTGATATAAAGATTGATTTTTTAAGAAAAAACACGCCGCACACATCGTGCTTGTCGTCACATAATCTGACTAATGACAATAAAGTGTGTCGTTATGAAGGATTTCGCAGCCGATTTTGAGCAACTGCAGCACCTGACCTCTGTGACTGCTCTCGTTTAGCTCTCATGGTACTTTGCTGGCACATGTGATCGAAAGGCGGCTGCAGCGCCGATCAAAGTCGGACAAATGATTCTACTTGAATGCATTTTGTAAGAAGGCAAAAAAAAAATGCCGTCAAATACCGTGACACCTGTGTAATTTTGAAAAATACTGTGATATAAATTTTTGGTCATACCGCCCAGCTCTAGCAACATCACATGACCCCTTTAAAAAATGTAAACATTTCTCTTATTAAATACTTATTTTATACTTAACGTCTTTATATTTTAGATGAAAAATTAAGTTTGAAAACATCTGGTCATATCACCTCAGACACCTTTTAACCATACAGGCAAAGGACTCTGGGAACCTATGTTAGCTGGAAGACTCTTGTCTCTTGTCATCCTCCAACTCTCCAAATGATGAATTACAAAAAGCAAAAAAAAAAATACAACGTAAACACAGACATGGGTGTCTTTATTTTAGAGTGCATGCCAGCCAAGTGGAGGTCCAGTAAAAAATCCCTTCCTCTCTGAGCGTGTACGTTTTCAAGCCGTGGCACAGCTGGCCGGTGGGCACAATGGGCTGATTCAGGGTCAGTGTTGGTAGGTGGCCACAGACTGTGCTCTGTTAGGATCCGTTTTTCTGACTGTAGTGTTTAACATGAGGCCTGTTTGAAAGCCACATTGGTAGTCGTGCAGCTGTCAGACTAATACGAGACGCCACATCACAGACAAATAGGATGGGGGCAGCAGTCTGTTTTGAGAGCTGGTGGTGGTTGCAGGGACAGATTAGAGTCGAGCGGATCGAGGACATGTGCGTTACATCAGCTTTCGGTTGAGGAAAGAAACCAAACACCTTATACCTGTGTGACAGCCGGTCAGGAAGAGCTATGTTTGTTTGAGTGAAAGAGCGAGAGAGGTCTGGGGAAGGATTGTGTATATGTTTGATCATTTAAATTAGCCAGAGAAATTCTTACTGGTTAATGTCAATACATCAGGAAAAACACTGAAGCATATCCTTTGCAAGAACTACAAAACACTAAAACTAGAAAATTAAGATAAAAATAATTAATTACACAATCTAGCATAGCAGGTTGAGTAACATAACACACACTCATGTGGATGTCCACAAACTTTCCCTTCATCTCCACATAATTTCCTGTCTCGACTGCCAATCAAAGTGTGTGTTCATATAAACAATCTGCATGCGTTTAACTCTCACCTATGTTGATGGCTGTCTCCTGTTTGTCTCCAGTCAGGATCCAGATCTTAATGTCGGCTTTCATGAGGGTCTCGATGGTTTCGGGTACTTTGTCTTGAAGTTCGTCTTCAATCGCTGTGGCCCCCAGCAACTGCAAGTTCTGCAGGGAAACCAACAAAAAATAGAAATTAATAATAAAAATAAATAAAGAATAAGCAAGAAATTAGAAAGCACCGATAAACGAGGACTTTTCCCAAGTGATTCATTGTAAGCAGATTAAAGAAAGATATAATGCATAATCAGCTAGGCATTATTAATAAATAAATCCAAACGTGGTGGTCAGGATCTTGTATCTCTCTGTTGGGGTTTATTTTAGGGATAATGACCAGCTGATTTTACAGTATTCATTTCTTTACAGCTACTTTTCACAAATAAACACATGAGCATGAAATTGTTCATTTATTTATTTCAAACAGTGAGTTAAGAAAGTCTGTGAAGTCATACAAAGACTAGTACAGATCTCTAATATTCTATTATACATTGAACTAAACAAAAGCAGAAAATAAATGCGCGGAGCTGTATTGGTCATTGTCGCTTGGGTTTTCCTACGGTCAGTTGACTACCCTTACAGTTAGATGCTAATGCAGGACCAGAGGGGCATTTGAGAAAAATCATCTCATTCTTGGATTACAAAGAATCAGTTATGTGTGTATGAGAAAGAGAGAGGAGACAGAGACAGAAAGAGTGAGCTTGTGGACTGTTAATGTGTTTTTCTCAGGAAGCCCCTGGCCCTTTGACCAGCCATGATCCTATTTGGAGCGGACAGGATTTTGACAGGACCCCGTAGAGGAAAGTCAGCTGCACAGAAGAGAGGAGGAGGGGGGGTCTCCTGTAAGATGATCAGTAATGTGGTGAGCAGGGGCTCGGATGTGATACAACCATTACTTAATATGTTATTCCTTTTGTCTTTTGAGGGCACATGTCTGCTAAACCTTTTTTTGGTAAAAAAAAAAAAAAAAAAAACCCACCAGAAAAACACATGCATGATATAAAGTATTTAAGAGGTGGGGTGTAACGGTGGCACACCCAAAAACAGGAATGTTACCTTAAAGACTAATTCCTTACAATATTACACTACCAATGTGTGCGCCAAGCAGGGTTCAACCTATTAACTAGAATTTAGATTAATGTCTAATTCCCAACCAGGATAACCCAAACCACCAAGTACACAACACAATAAACAGTAAAAAGAATCAAGCTATTTAAAGATATATCTGTGAACATGCAGTGAATATATTGTTCAATGATTACGTAAGCAGGTCAATTTTCTTAATGATACAACACAGTCCTTTGATGTAATCAACTCAATAGATTAAATAAAAGGTTAAACAAACTTCCTGGAAATGCAGAAATATTAGTTAAATATCAGTCAATATTCAAAAAATCATCAGCACTCCGAGAAGAAAGTAAATAAACCCAAAACATCAACATCAAAAACATTAAGCATGTGTGAAAGTTTGTTTGCTTGTTGTAAAATAAAAATACCTTTTACGCAACTGTTTTATATTTTAATTATATTTGAAAGTTCCTAAAACTTTAATAATATCACAATCTCATTTCATGATATTATTTTTACATGCAAATGTATAGCCATAATGAGCAACTTAAAAACGCTAAACCTCATCAAAACTAATAAAAAAAACAAAAATTTACAGAGTGCCCATACATGCCATTTTCCCAGACGCGTCCTGGCCAGGACTTCTGTAAGGATATAGGTTTTGGTTTGGTTTGGGTGTGCAGACCGATCGGTATGACATCGTTTCCTTATGTTTTCAAAACGCTCTTGAGGTACAAATCAAAGCAATACAGAAATCCTGGCCAGGATTCATCTAGGAAAAAAAAATATGGTCACCCTACATATTTGCCTAATGTTTTACCTATTACCATTGCAATAAATAAATAAAATGAAATACAAAAATACAATTTCAATAGCCTTATAAATCATTTCTGATTATGTTTAGACCAGAAATGATATATTTCAGAAATTTAACTGCTATTCCCGTTTAGAAAGAACATCAGGTACCACTGTTGCCCTCTGCTGATGGAAAGTTGTTATTACACCTATCAAACGAGCAGCTTTTATGTGAAATGATTGATTAGATCCATTTTCTCAGAAAAGTTGGCAGGGCTGCTTCAGCCAGTGATTAACGATGGTGGTCGGCCATGTTTGACGAACACTTACAGAGCCCAGCTTTCCACAGGTCCACCACTGTGCTTTCTTCACGGTTTGAGCTAATCGTTTGTACTTTTTCAGATGCCATGTGCGCAAACCATGAAACCAAAGCCATGGAACCGTTCTGGGACTCGCCAAACTAAACTTCCTACAGCAGAAGAGGGAGTGCTGTATAACCTGCAGACTGTCCTCAACATCCAGAGTGGTCTAAGAAGAACATGTCATTTGTGAAATATGGCTGTGTGGACGTTTCCTCACACCCTCCTTTTTATGAAGACAAATTACCTCATGAAATTTGAGGATGAGATGTCCAACTTTACATAACAGACTATGTTACTGATTTTAATAACTATTATTAAGGACTATTGCTTGTAGAAGGATGATTGTGGTACTGCTTTATTTATTTGTGACCCGGACCACAAAACCAGTCTTAAGTGGCTGGTATATATTTGTAGCAATAACCAAAAATACATTGTATGCGCCAAAACTATTTATTTTTCTTTTACGCCAAAAATTATTATATTAGGTAATAATAATGTTCCATGAAGATGGTTTGTAAATGTCATATTGTAAATATATTAAAACTTAAAACACAATCTATATATAATTTAAAAAAAATTAAAATATAATTATAATTATATATATAATTATAAATATAATTAAAAAAAAATTTGCTTTGCAAAAAACGTAATTCGGAAAACTTTAAATGCAATTTTAAATTTTTTTAGATATTTTTGCACACTCAGATTCCAGATATTTAAATAGAAGAATATTGTCCTATTATAACAAACCATACAACAAAGGAAATGTATAAATCTCAATTTCAATCAATGGACACCTATAGAGTTTCACATTTACTTTACGTTTTCACACCATGCCAGCATCAAGGCTATTTTCATGGCGATCTCTGAATAAATTACACAAGGTATACAATTAACCAAAGGTTATAAAAGGCATTTCAGATGTACACTATGCAAAAAGGTAATAAAAAAAAAAAATTAAACACCTTTGAAAAAAGCTGTTGTCTATTTACATACAAAAAATTTAAATTAAAAGTCATTGACAAGTTTGACAAGTAAAGCATGATTGTGGTTCTTCACCTTAATATATATAATAAATAAAAAAATATAATAAATATCCATGTGTAAATATTCTATCAGTTGTGGTACTGAATGATAACCATATTCATGAGGGTATATGCAATACTATTCAAAAGTCTGGGGAGGGGTGAGATTTTTTTTACACTTTTTGAAAGCTTCTTTTGCTCCTTGAGACCCATAGTTATAAACTATAACATGAACTATTACAAAATTAAACAAATTATTAAATAAATAAAATAAAAAAGGGTTTTCTCACATGATACTGTTAATGGTAACACCATGATACCTTATGGTACTTTTTGTTTTTGTAAAAACAGACATATGTCTATAATACAGCAAAACAATACACAAGATCATCATATATTGCCTTCCCCCGGCTTATTTTTGGTGCAGCAAGGAGCACATATGCTGTTCTGAAAGGTTCTGTAATCTTTGAATGTAGACCACCTCATCTGTGCACACTGGAAAAGCCTCACCTTTTCAATCAGTTCATAGCTTTCTTCCATCTTGAGCGCCCTGTTCTGGAGAGACGTTGAAGCACGATGATAAACCTCCAGCCACTGTTTATATGATGACTCTGAGATGTCCACCACAGCAAAACACAATGTGCGAAGTCCTGCACAAAGATGAATACACAAGCTTCTCTTAGATTTGCTAATTCTAAAAATGTTCCCTTCCTCAAAAAAAACCTTTCTTCTAATCTTCTTTAAGAAGAAAGCCATCATCTGTTTTTAGACTGATGCTAATATAGCTGAGTGGATGATCTCTGCTCAACATGAATTATTCATGCAGGATGCTTAAAAGACAAAGCAACTGATTTCTTGAGGGGCCTGTAAGGCTGAAAAATCCCAGTTCTTACACCAGGGGGCGCCATCCTCCCAAGAGAGAGAAGTACTGCAGTATCTATTCAAGCACACACATTTCACATCAGGCTCTCCTAATACTCAGTTCTCATTCTCGCTATGAGAGGATCTGGCAACCATCATCAACACCTGCAGTGATTTGATTGGATTGTGGGTGCAGAACAGACTAATATTTGATTACAGAAGAGAGACAGCAGATACTAAGCAGGTGTATGTGTCTCTCACCCTCTGTGGCAAACTGTTCCAGGTGTTTCAGGGTGATGTCCTTGTATCTGGAGCTGTCTGCTAATCGCTCATAGATCACCGTGTCCTGGGAGACAAAAAACATGGGCTGTAATTTTGCTACCCTGCATTTTGTGTAATCTATGAAGTAAGCATCAAGGTCAACATGATTTTACATTCATTCTTTCCTTCATGAACACATTTATTTGTGTGTGTTTACATTTGTATAAGATTACTTGATCATCAAAATAATATTGCTTTGTGTTTGTCTGGCTTTGCTCTTGTTCACCAGAGAGAACACTCTAGAGTGGTGATGCTTTAGTTGCAAGCGTCTGATGGCTCAGTTTCCATAGCAACAGACAGATACTCACAGCTCCTTTGCAATAAAGGCGGATCTTTCCTGATGGAGTGCGCATGATGACTGACATCCTCTTCCTGGTGCTGTTGGAGGGGGAAGGGGGAACACAGAACAACACCATCATCCATCATCATTACTACCATAATCGCTGACATCGTCATCATCATCATCTTTACCACTATAAGCAAATATGGTGCTATAATACAGTAAAACCATCAAGTTGTTTTTGTTTTCTCTCTAGCAAAAAGATTGAGCAGAGCTGAACAAAAGACAAAGAGAAT
The DNA here is from genome assembly GCA_032357445.1 of Enteromius radiatus. Lineage (NCBI taxonomy): Eukaryota > Metazoa > Chordata > Actinopteri > Cypriniformes > Cyprinidae > Enteromius > Enteromius radiatus. The sequence goes on from JAUCMS010000024.1 coordinate 10,523,908, forward strand.
AGAAAAGCAAACATTAAATAAAAAATTACCTTGTGAATTCTAAAACGTGAAGCAATTCATATTTCTCCTCCTCTCCATACTGTAAGAAAAAAATATTTACTATATTATAATAGATGTTTTACTTTTAAATTTGTTAACTTTTTAAAGTTGTATTACCTACATGAAATGTACACAGAATTACACACACACTTATATATTATAAATATTTTATATTTGTATCACTGACTGACAGTGATTTTGTTGCCTCACAAATTATCAAATTATTCCAATAAAATGACTTGTCACAGTAACATCATAACATCACACTTGGTTAAGACACTGTATTTGCCCAGAGTTTGAGATCTCTAATGGTCTCTTAGCTTATTTTGAAAGACTACACTCATCTTGACACCAAGGAGCAGGAAATTAAAACTTTTAATTGCTTTTTTTTGGCCTCTGTGACTTTTAGAAACAAGTGAGTATAATGATGGGGTAAATAGTGGGAGATGTCTTGCACTGAAGGGCCAAAATTAGAGTGTGTTACAGGCCGGGGAGCACAAGACTCACTCTCTTCCCCTGGCGCTGCCATCAGATTAACCAATTACAGCTGCAAAGTGTGACTCCTCGCTCCCAGGTCTAAGAAAACAGCAGCACTTTCTGTCTCACTAATTAAATTTTCTCTAATCTTCACTCAGCAAGTTTCTATTAAGAGCTCTGCGCAGATATCTGCAGCACATCAGCCAGATCTCTCACTATCCCCTCCAGTGCTGCAAGAATTCTCACTTTTTTTCTTAGCAACTAAAGAAAGAGTGAGAAACAGAGGGGTTGGGGGGGAGGCACAGCATAAAACTGCACCAAACCATCACATTCTCCAGCTCTTCTCTATTGAGACACTACGTAGGGTGAGAAAATCACATGTGATACTGTGAAACTCAACCTGAAATATCTACACAGCATATCTCCTACGTGAACTCTTCCTCACTTACAAATCGACAGAAGCATTGATTTTGATTTTTATAATTTGAAGCTTTAACGATACAGGAGTGTCCCACATTATTCTAATTTTGCAGTACACGAGTCCTAAATACATACTAAGGCCATATGGATTTTGTATGACTGTACATACATATATACATATACACATTAAATACATATAAATACATATACATACACACACACACAAACATACATACATATATATACACACATTGGGAGCTAGGTCTATACTACGCAAGCTACGATGACTTTCACCTTGATAGTTTAGCGTGGATGTATACCTAGCTAAATTGATACAAACAGATTTTGTATGACTGTACATACATATATACACATACACATTATATACATATAAATACATATACATACATACACACACACACACGTCTGGTTTGCCATCTTTGTGGGGACTCTCCATAGGTGTAATGGTGTTTCTACTGTACAGACCGAATAGTCTATTGTCCTACACTGACCCTACACCTAAACCTACCCCTTACAGGAGACTTTCTGCATTATTAGATTTTCATAAAACAACGTTCTGTATGTTTTATAAGCTTGTTTCCCCATGGGGACCTGACAAATGTCCCCACGAGGTCAAAATTACTGGTATTCCCTTTGTGGGGACAATAGGTCCCCACCAGGATATAAAAACAAGTCCACACACACACACAAACATACATACATATATACACACACACACACACACACATTATATAT
>JAUCMS010000024.1:10536634-10552883 GCA_032357445.1 Enteromius radiatus
CTAAAACTAATAAGCATTTTAGTCCAAAAGACTAAGACTAAGACTAAATCTAAGATGGTAGTCAAAAACAACACTGTTCAGCATTTTTATTGTTAAATTTAAAAAAATAAATGTTTTAATTAACTAAAAGATTTTACTAGTGTTAGTTTTAAACAAATTGGACAAAGAAAAAAAAGCTATAAAATGTAACTAAATTAAATCATAAACACACACAAACACATACACATACATGACTTGAGATTTAAAAAGTATAAATGAACAATAAAGACTGGTGTCTTCAGTAGTTGTTGTGGATTTAGCAGATGCCTTGAGTTTTACTTGGGTCAGTAAAGAGTACTTAAAGTGAAGACACGGAAATAAAATTTAAGAGCTTCATGAAATTCAACTGAGACGTAACACAAAAGAAAGACATTTAAGACTAGGTCTAGTGGAAAGACGTCAGCTTGTCTCAGCATTAACACCAGGACTCCAGCATGCTACACTAGCAGCATGTTGGTTTTTCCAGTCCAACAAACATGTCAAGTCAAAAATCTAGGCTATATTTCACATCAAACTCTTCCTTTGGGCTTGCACCAAGTTTCCCCACTCACTGTAAGAAAAGATGTCACGCTTCAAAAACATCAATGACTTGCTCAGACTCCCAGAAAGAGGAGAGGAGGTGGGAAGCATCATCAAACAGGACCAGGTTTATTTGAAGCTGATGAAAGATAGCATCCATATTCATGAGACGGAGGACAAGAATGTTGGTTCTGAAATACAGGCCAGTTTGCAAGAGTCAAAGAGGCAGGGACATACTTGTGAGAGATTAAACCGGTACCAGGTGCTGACTACACAATCAGATAGATAAGTCTTGAGCTGAATTAAGTCAAAAAGATGCTGGCTTTCAAGGTTGCAAGGTTTGTGAAAAAGAACAACAGGCCAACTACTATATAAAACTAGCTCAATCATGCTTTTTCTGCATATCTGCTCTGTCGAGGACCCGCATACAAAAAACCCCTGCAGAAACAGTGTAAAATTAACTCAAACACAATGTAAATCCACAGACTTGGCAACTCTACTCAGAAAGCATCAGTTTTGTAATTTACCTGGTGTAAAGGTCAAGACTGTTGGATGAGAGAGTAAAAACGTAAGAGCTTCATATCATCTTGCTTTAATATGCTGGTTATATTCTTTGTGGTGGACCACAGAGGGTCTGGAATGAGAACAAAACAAACAAACAAAAACAACTTTTTCTTCCCTATCCTGTCTTAATTCAGTTTAAAATCCTTAAATGTACAAATTCCTCCTAATTTTGAACGCTATATACAGTATATTCAAGAAGCTTGGACGCATCAGACAGACTGAAGGATCATGAATGAAGGATTATTGCCTGCAGTAAATTCAGCTTTTTCATGGCAGGGAAAATTATATATTTATAAAACAGAAAATTACCACAGTTTTTACTTTTACATGCAAAAACTGTAAAATTATGTTACAGTCTTAGATTTTTAATAGTAGTGGTATGTGATGAATGCCAGTGTATAAATGAAGTGTTTCTGTTGCATGTCTATTCTCATCCACAGCTCACAAGTTCATCTTGAGTTTTACTCCGTATTAAAGGTCAAGTCTAACTTCATACAGCAAGTGACATATTACTAATAAATGAAAAAGACATCAATACAGCCACCCCCTAAAAAAACAACCTTTAACACTTACTTTGCTGTCTTGGAAGCACTAACATAATGACTTTTCCAGTGAGTGTCTTCCTTTAAGTATCACAGAGGACGTGCCTCTTGAATCTCTTCATCTCAGAAGACTTTAAATTGAGCTAATAGGATTAATGTTGCTCCTAATGCTCGAGAAGAGATCATTTAGATCCAGCTCTGATATTGCCTCATGCTTTATTCTCTGAATACAGAACATGAAGAGACACCAATAAACTTAAATGGGAACATAAAGCAGTGTTTTGTGATAGCTGGCATGTCTGTGATAAGATCTGAAATCCTTGCGCATGTAAACATTCAATAAGCTCAGAGCCTTGGCCCCAATGTGACCTCGTCCAATATGCCTCGTCTTTCGAAGACTGCTTACCATAAACATCACTATGGCCATTAAATCTATCTGGTGAGCAGGGAAAACAGATACGGAAGAGAGCTCTGCCACATGCTGAGCATGCTGATGAACATTTCTTCAGAAACACACTAGCATTAGCTGCAGCACAGTGGAAATTTCCCCTCTCACAACACTTTAAGCTTATGAATACAATGGTGGTGTCTAACAAAATGTTCTATATCTAGTTTTAGAACACACACACACACACACACACACACACACACACATATATATATATATATATATATATGCCCCATAAAAACGTCCGAAGTTAGACAAATAGGCAGCCAAAAACGCAGTGTTCCTATCTAAGCAGATAAAAAAAAAACAAGAATATCTGTGAGTACCCTTCTCTGATATTTATAGAATCGCTCTGGCTGTGCAGGGAAGCATCGAGGCAGCTGCTAACAAGGGAGCTGAGGACAAGACAGCTAGAGCCAGATGTACACTCTACTGATTATGAAAGCAGTGTGAAACAGAGCCTTACCCGTAGGCCACGCCTGCAATTGTGCACTTCTTAAACTGCATGATGTTGCAGGTCAGGGTGCCTGTCTTGTCCGAAAAGATGTACTTCACCTGGTTTCAGGAAAGAGAGAGCAATACACTAGAGTTAATTAAATAGTTACACTACAGTACGCATTTACAGTAAATACTTTGAACCCCTTTTACTAATGTGCAACTTATTCTGCATGAAACAGAATATTCTACACAAAAACACCAGGAGGTATTGTATCAGCATGCATTAGGCTGTGCTGCCTAATAAAATTCGAAGCATTACAGCTAAACTGATTAATGGCTGAAATTAAAATTCTATATAATTATGCCTAAATAAAAAAAAACTACACGTTTTGTGATCTGCAACAGATTACATTTAAGTGTTGTTATTTAATTAATAAAATTGTAAATAATAGTAAATAATCAATATTTAACCAATACACTATAGTTAAATTTTTTTTAATCAAGTATATTATACCCACAAGTACAATTTTGTTGATGAAACAAAAATAGTAATAACTCAAAATATACAAAATATATAACTGTTTTCTATTTCAATACATTATTAACTGTACATTTTTAAAGCAGCAATTTCTCCAGGCTTTAGTCACAAATTCTTGGAAAATCATTTTAATATTACAGTATCTGCTGATTTGGTGCTCAGGAAACTTTGCTTAAGGTTTCTGTTTTGTGCATAATTGCACAAAACTGGTATATACAAATTTAAAAAAGGCATTTTTAATCATCATTTAGTTCATTTCTAAATGTGAGAGCAAGCAGTACCTGTCCCAGCTCCTCATTCAGGTTTGATGTGCGGGCCATAGCTGGTGTGTTGGTGACTTCATATAGCATGTCAGTGTCCTAAAATCACAAGGCAGAGTGAATAAATCATTTTCAACCATTTTCTATTGATATCTTGCCATCTGGACTCCAAAACACATGCCACTCTTTTCATACTCTGTCAATCAAAACAAAAGGGATGGGAATAGGAATTCACAAAACTCTGCATCTAAAAGCGGAGACTGTTTGCTATAAGCGCCTTGCCCCAAATCCATTTTTGGCATCTTTACATGGGTTATTTTGATAAAGCTCCACTTTCGTTTGGGCTGTGAAGTTTTCTGGGATTGACCCTGGAGGTTTAGGCAGTCTGCATTTCAAAGACAGCAGATTCATCACACAGACAGGGCTCCCGCAGCTCAGCCTCACACTCACCCAGTTGATGAAGAAAGCCTGGACAAACTTGATGACCTCGAGAGTTACCAGAAGACTGATGGGAATCAAGTTGTTGAAGAGGATGATGAAGGTGAGGAAGTTCAGGCCGAAGTTGGCCGCGCCACCATCTGGAAAAAGAAAAGCGAGGGGAGGAAGAGGAGAGAGAGGTAGTAAGCTGACAGGAAGCTACGAAAGGCATGATAGGATGGGGTGGACTGAGGAGAAATGATGGAAGGACAATAATGCCACAAGCTCATCTGGTCTAATTCGCAACGTTTCCACAATGCTCCACTGCCGTTGTGAGAGCATTGTGCAAACACTATAAAACTCTTCCACCCAATCTCTCCAGTAAACATTCAGTTCTCCAATTAGGTCTCCATTAATTAGTAGCTAAACTGGATTCTTTGGCATCATAGCGGCAGCCTTAGCAATATGGGCAAGATTCAAAGCAACACATTATCCCATAATGCACTGGGGGGTGGGTAATCATGATTTCCAATCTTAATCAAACACCAAATTTAACAACGAGAGCAGCACAAAGAGAAACAAAAATGTAATCAATAAAAATAAAACCACAGACACAAGACAGCGCACACATAGTGTTAAACTCAACATGAAACAATATTCCCAACCCATTTTACTTTGACTATCCTTTTAAACATGGTCATCAAGTCAAAGATAGAAATACAATAAAGTACTGCATCAAGATAATAAAAAAACATTACAGTAGCCTTTAAACATTTTTTATTCTAATCTGTGTGACTATGAGAGCCATAAAATTAAACTGTTAACATTAAACACTGATGAAATGTTCATTGCGAGACCAAGAAATTTTTTTAAGAAAGTAAATGGGTTCTTTTTGACTTCATGTTGACTTTAAGCATGAAAAAAAAGCTTTACCTGGGGATCCGCAGAATGCAATAATTCTCTTTCTGAGCAGTTAGGAGAGGGAGTGGTTTTCTCATACAGAGTCATAGAACTAGAGAGGCTGGGCAATCATACAACTGCTATTGGAACCGACTAACGGAGAGAGGAAGAGGATTCGGCTAGTGGTGGGAAGGAAGACAATCAGTTTGGATGTTTCAGTGTAAAGGAGGGAGACCAGTCTAAAGTACCTTCCCATTACATGGAGTCGAACAGAGAGATGTGACATTTAGTGATCTTTCAATCATACTGAAAGCTTGACTGTCTCTTGCATGTTAGCTGAAGAACTTTCCTAGTGGAAGATTTTTGGCTTCATCGGAAAGTACTCAAAACGTATTTCCTGATTACTGAAGAGTGTAGTGAAAAACTACACCACACAGACACAAACTGTGCATCTCTGCATTCGACAGGCTACAGTAAACAAATGTATCTATATTCGCTAACCTTCACTTGCACATGCTCACATGGCATTCTGAAGCATGCAGCACCATCTCTCTCTGCTACTGCAGGTCTACTGACATCAGTGCAGCAAGGAGTCGCGCTGCGGGGTCAGCACTTCTCAAGACACCCGTCAGCATTTGTGCGCCACAAAACCTGCTACCTGTTATTTCATGGTCAGGAGTTAGTGGGTTATGGGTGACTGTTGTTCCAGGTGGCGTGAATGCATAACAAATGACTGCTGCTCAAGTGCTCTGGAAGCCCATCTGCATAGAGGCGCATGCAACGGTTTGGATATATACTTAGAAGTGGAGTAAAATATCACAGGGGTTCAAAGTCAAATGAATTATTTATGATGAATAATTACTCATCTGCCTGAAGTGTGCAACGCTCAGACTAATGAGTGGAAGGTGTGTACCCGTTGCCCTCAGCATGTGCCTGCTAACCCGATCTGGAAACCTTCAAGCATAGCTATTGCATTGTTTCTACCTCAGTGGATGAATCATAATCTGACATTCAGCAGAAGAAAACCAAATAGATCCAATCATGCCCAAGAGGTCAAGAGTTTGCTGGTTAGCGTGACCCAGTTAGCTTGCATGTGTCACAACTACACCATCTAGTTGCATAAAACATTTTTCTCTGACAGCCATTCAGATGAAGTCTGTATATTTCAATGAATAGAAATTCTATTTGGTGTCATTTAAGAGTTTTAACGTTTTTGAAAGAAGTCTCTTCTTAAAAAAATAAAATAAAATCAGTAATATTGTACTAAATTACTACAATTATTTTTTTTATTATTTATAAACAGTTTTCTGTGCAATATTTCTGTTGAAATGGGACACCTATTTCATCTTTTTAAAACATATATTTTACTGTTTATTTGAAATAGAAACATTACACGTCTCTTTACTTTCAGTGTATCCTTGCTAAATACAAGTATTAACGCATTTAAAAAATAAAAATCTGAATGGTAACTCCAACCAGGAATTATTAACCCTAATCGTTTTATCATGAATTCTTAATTATACCAGTGACTAAAAAAGTGTCCTTGCTGTATAAAGTAAGTACAATCTGCAAAAGCATGTAAAGGACAAATCAATGCCACATCTCTCTTTTACAGCTCCACTAGGAGGGCAAACAACAAACATGAGACAGAGTCTCCCTCCTTTAGAGGAATAATCAACTTCATGATGGATACCTGCTTTATGACCTCACTGTTCCCTCACATGGCACCCAACAGCATTGTTATTTCCTTTCCAAATGACTGCGCTGGATGTGAATGATTACAGATGGAACCCAGCATTCACGGTGGAGCATCTCAGTGTTTGATGACATTTTCGATGAACTCTCAGAGCATACCAATAAGGGAACGGTGTAGGCCATAAAACAAGCTGCGATCGATTTGGACACAAACAGCCCCTCCTATTTAAATCAAGAGTAATGATGGTAGCGACACATTAATCACTTTGCAAGCGTCTCCTGCCACCAGTTGAACACATTTTCGCCTCTTGTTGGTGCACAAAATCGTTTCTTTTTCTCTTTATCACTTACTTGCACTGCTCAAGGCACGCAACAGATGTGTTCCCATCTCAGCTCATTAAAAATTAAAGGCAGTGTTGTATTTCTTAATATTGTACTTTTTTCAATCCAACCATTAAGCCTATTAGCATGAATTGGCTCATCTTCTCCAAAAGCTAGGCCTTTTCTGCCTCGTCTGTCAGCGGTGGTATAACAAAGAGGTGGGTAAGAGAAAAAGGAGGGCATTTAGAAAATGTCATAGTTTGACCTCCAGGATCTTCTGCTTGTGCACAGGAACACATTTCTAACTCTTGCTCTGACAGCGCCCGTGGGTAACTCGTTCCTCTCCACGTGTGTTTCTTTGGGTCTGAGGCTTACTGTCGTGGCTCATTTGTTAGGCACGAACGAAAAGACGCTGGCACGGCCGAAGTCGGAGCTCGAAAAGTGTTTAACGTGTCACCAAATAAAGAAAGGGAAGGCACGTTTTTGACATCAGGCATTAAGAGGGTCTACACAGTGTAGAGCTGGAAGGGAAAAACCTATCATTGGATTCCTGGTGTGTGTGCGGTCCTCTGCAATTACCCTCTCAAAGTAGGGCAACCATATAAGTGGCTTCGGTAGCTTAGCAAAAGCTGAGCTTCAGTTAGGGGTTAGTAAGGAGGGGTCATTCACAGATGGCCAAGGGTTTTAAATGGTTGTTACCTGGAGCTGTTAAGAAAATGACAACAACAAAGAAACAAAAAACACAAACCAAACAGAATGTTAGAAAGGAAGCTGATAATAAAACAAACGAAAAAAAAAAGAAGTACAGCAGCGTTTGTGATATTCAACCATTTATACATTCATGTGTCTATGCATATTAGAACTAAAAGGGAAAAGTTCTCCTTTCCCTTTTTATTGACAAATATTCACATATGCAATGCATATTTGTTTACATAGAGGGAAGACAAAAATTACTGACAATAAACAAAAAAACAAAAATGAAAGCACACATAGACACGCAAGCGGTCTAGCATGACAGAAGGAAAGGGGGTCTGGTTCTTACAGTTGAGGTCCATGTACCAGGCATCATTGCCGTACTGGTACTTCCAGATGGTCTGACCTATGGAGCAGACCAACGAAATGGCCAAGAGACAGCCAAAAAGCACGAGGATCTGAAAGTTGGTGATCCGCTCCACATTGGAAAGTTTCAGTGGGGGGGAAGTGGAGTTCTGAAGAAACAAAACTCAGATTTATTAGATTGAAGCTTGGGATACTACTGAAGTAGACTGAAGTTATAAATTACCTGCATGAGTTTGGTGTCATGTCCCGTGTAGACCACGATGCCGTGGACCCACTGTGTGTTCCTGAGTTGCGCTCCTCTCAGCAAGATCTGATCAGGACCGAGTGGTACAGTGCTAAATACAGAGCAAACCCAACAAGTGATGAACATTTAAATAAATAAATAAATAAATAGTCAGACTGAATATTTCTGTCATTGCTTCCGCTTTTCTTTTTTATTCACTTTAGTCAAATTTTACCTTTATCACTCACACTCTTAATTTTCTCATACCTGTGTCCATCGAAGCGAGTATTGCCCACAAACTCATACAGGTGTCTGTTGGGACTCTCACATTCCATCCGTCCAGAGAGGCGCATAAGACCGTCAATGTCCTTGATGTCCGCAGTGATCTGCAGACCCTGAGTATAACCAAAAACACAGTAAACAATTAGCTGAATTGTACAGTATTAACTAATAACAGTATGTATGATAATCACCTGTCTGATCTTGAGATTAGTTTCTCCATCTAGATTTGAGGTCTCAATGTAGCACATTCCTTGAGGTTCACTACAATAAACAGCACCATTATGAAAAAAATTATATATTTTTAATACATCATGAAGATACATATTACAACCAGTAGAATACTTTTCAGTTTACTGAATGCATAATAAATACAACAATTAATTTCCTCTGTTCAAAAGTTCGGGGTCAGTACGTTTTTTTTTTTTTTTTTATTTAGCAAGGGCTTATTAAATTAGTAAAATGCGACAGTAAAGGCATTAATAACATTACAAAAGATTTCTATTTCAAATTGCTATTTTGAGCTTTTTGAGCTATTTTTTTTTTCAAAAGAATGTCAAGAAGCACATCTGTTTGCAACTTTGATAACACAATGTTTACTGAGCAACAAATTAGAGCAATTTCTGAAAGAACATGTGACACTGAAGACTGGAGTAATGTCTGCTGGTAATTCAGTTTTGCCATCATCTGAATAATTCCATTTCGAAATATATAAAAAGTTATTTTGAGTTGTAATATCAACATTGCTATTTCTGATCAAATAAATGCAGCCTTGGTGAGTGCAAAAGACTTTCAAAAACATACAAATAAATAAATCAAAAATAAAGTACTAAGCCCAAACTTTTGAACAATAGTGTATCTTTCTGCCATATAAATTGGCACAGCCTAGCTACTTCAATAAAATATTACATAAAACTTAAAATATGCATCTATTTCATACATGGATTAATAACTAAAGTTTTGTTCACATCACTCAAAACCTCACAGCTAAATGTAGCCCCATAATCAAAGATGCCTTGTTTTCCAGAGCTAGTACAGTTTTCTGTAAAAAGTTAATTGATATTGTTTATTTCAATAAGGAAGGTCCACTGGGCAGCATATTTTCCCCAAACTGCACAAGGCATTTTAGTACTTGGGACTGAAAATGAAAACATATCACTCTAATGGGACTCCCTTAGATCCAGATCCTTCATTTTGCACTCAGCCATTAGGAAACTTTTACTCCATGCATCTTTGTTTATGGCCATACAGTACATTCTGTTGGTTTTATTTTAGTTACATCCTCCACATGCAACAAAGGAAAGATGCAGCACACCAGACAAATGAACATTCAGTGTTAATACTGGGAAGAGCGAAAGCAGGATAGCGAGTACACGGGGCCAAAGCTGTTGCAAATCTCTCCTTTAACAAATGACTGCAGGCGTGAACAGAAAAGATCGTCCTCATACTTAAAGTTTGCTCTGCTTTTGGACTGTATAAAACAAAAGATGTCAATCTTCATTTCTTCTAGAGTTGTCAAAAATGTAACAAATCCCCACTAAAACAACAACGTTTTCTAAATTGAGTATACGGACAATGTGGTTTACTATAAAAGCTCATGACAATACTGTATATTGTGGTGATGTGACCGCATGCAGAGAGCCACATCGGAGTCTGAGCTCCTGCTGAAGCCATGCTTTGTGCCAACAGCTGTGACATTTACAGTCACTCAATGGGTCTTTTCTCCAGCTGTGTTAGAGAAGCGCTTTGTTTTTCCTGTGTGCACATGCTTAAGCATCTTCAGCACAAAGTAGGGGTCTGTAATACACAACTCTATGGTTTTGGAAAGGGCTCCATCAGTATTTTCTGCTGGGAGTTGAACAGAGTCATCCTCTGAGAAATATGTGCCTAGTCAGCCCATTTTTAGTTCTTAAATTTAAGAATCTCATGACAAAAGGTCCAACAATGATGCATGGGAGGTTGTGAGTCATGATAGTCTCAATAGGCCATTTAATTGCACAATTATCAAACACAGTGTAGCTGAGATATACACTCAATATAAAACAAGGTATGTTCAGGATTATATAGCTAGTTACAAAATAAAACACCACTGTAAATAAAATAACGTATTTAGTTTCAGGAAAATTATGTCTCACTCATTTTTTGAGATGTATGATTGTATGAGACGTTAGTTTTGACTTTAAACTTCAATAGCAAAACAACATTAGAAATTGGGAAATTCAACAAATTTTTCAATTCAAAATTTGTTTTTCACTGAATCAGTTTCAAAAGATAAATAAGATGTTTTAGAAAAAACATTTATAGGTAAAAGTAGGTCATATTTATAATGCCTAAAATATGTCTTTATATCTATGTTATCATTTAATTTTATAATGTAATTTTTGAACACAAAAATAAAAAAAATAAAATTATATCGCCCAGCAGTACTCAAAAAGCATAACCAAGAATAGCATTAAAAGCTGACAAAAAAATCAGGCCAAAACAAGCAGCAAAAAGTGAAGAGAGAAATATTAAGGCAATAGATTCTCTCCACCTGTGCACCCCCTGCCCCCTTCCCACCCAGCTCGCAAGCAAACCGGAGCTGTTCCTGACCTGGACGATAGAATGATGAGGTCGGCCGGGAGGTGATCTCCATTGGATGCTCGGACTACCTCCCCTACCGACACCTTAATTTACCCAGCAGCCCCGGCGCAAGGGGAATGATGCGTGTCGGGAGAAGGTTGTTCATCACATGAGGTTGAGAGGGGAGGATGAAAGGCGGAGACGAGAGGAGGGAGAGGACATAAGATGGGCAGGGGAGGAAGAGCACAGATAACAAGAAGAGAGAGAGACAAACACACAAACGTTTAATCTTCACAAAGGAAAAAAACTAACACTTTCCACTGCTCAAAACCCACCCAGGCCAGGCTAAACCACGGGAAAAGTGGAAGAAAAACTTATTTTACTGTTCTCTGTGACTAATATAAATGTCTGTAACACCTCAAAACTTTGGGACAAATTAAGGCTTGGCTGACATATGGATTTTGACAGTGAAGAGGACACAACTTCATCAGGTCAGTATTAATCAATAAATAAACACCCACTAAAGGAAGTGTTGATATTGACTTTCCATTCATTTTATTAAAGAATAACTCACCTAAAAATACAATTCTGACATTTTTGTTCCCTCATTTCAACAAAAAAGGTGAGTAAACCATGGCAGAACTAGTCATTTAACTCTTCATTCTTTGTAGACTGCATATGACATTTATATTATTAAAACCATCAACTGATACCATTTGTAATTACACTGCACTGATTTGGAGCCTTGTCTTAGGGTTATTTGTTATTAGCCTATTAATCATCACTTCCTTTGGGTGTTGAGTGTGAGACAGGGGCATAAGGATGGACAAGTTCCTTTCTGATGGCGTAGACTCGTCTACCTGGATGACAGTAGTATAGCATCAGCTGGTACGAAATCTTTGCCATTAACTTTAACTATGTCTCCAACCACAACCTGTAAAACACAAACTAGTCATCAATTCAAAAACTTCATGGAAAACTAGCAGCCACTGGTCGGGAGTAAAGAAATAAGAAATACTAATTTTTCACGTCTTTCATTCAGGAGGTACTTAGATCCAAAGATATGCCTTCACTTGAGACTAGCATGTAAAATGAGGCTATTTAATCAAAAGTATTCTCTGTGAAATTCACAAATAACTTTTTTTCGGATTTGCATTTTTAATCAGCTTATTAGCCAAAGAGTGGGACGCTGCTTCATAGCTGCTATTTTAAATCAAAGTGGAGAGTTACTTAAATATGCATGAGTTGATATAAGTAGGCCTATATTAAAAATACATTATTCATACTGTAATGTAATTCAAAGTGTGTCACAGTGTGGCTTAATAAAAGGATGGTGACAAGAAGCCTGACTACACAAAACTGAATATTGACAAGATGACAATAAAAATAAAACTAGATTTAATGAGCTGAAGCAGAATCATATTGTACATCACTGTCAATTCTAGCAGCACTTAGCAGAATTGCAGCTTCAGATAATAATATACTAAAAAAAGGAAAAAACTGTAAGCATTTATAGGCATCACATCCTATTTGTGCCATGGTGAGGTCACCAGGGCACAAGTTAATGCACTCTCACAGATGTGCACTAATATAGCAAATGGTAATGAAAGCCCAGTCCTCAGGTAATTATATCTCCAGCCATTTCCTTTTGCTTTCACCTTATAATTATGGACTGTGTGTTTCTGTCAGGGTAATTAGCTTGACTCTCTATTAACACATTGAAAAGCTGCTCTGTGGCTGGCTGCATTAGGATCTCTATGGAGACCGCACGTAAGCTGTGGCCTGGTTAGAGTCTAGTCCTGCATTCTCAACTCTTTAGGCCAAAACAAACAAAAGAAAAAGAGAGGGAAGTACCCTCTTCGAAAAAACACCAAACCTCACCATAGGGCATCTTCATATGCATACTCATTTCTCATTCTGTTTGAGTTTGTCAACAAATTTTTAAGCTGGAACTTAGTGAGTCAATTGGTATGAGAAACACCATCTGCTGCAGTACCTTCTCCCAATGTACAATCTCCCAAGCTCCGTTCCTCAATACTACAAAAGAGAGAGAAAAAGAGAAAGATCACCATAACAGAATAATATAAAAAAAAAAAAAGATCCCTAACACAGAGCAAGACCCCATGATTTAAAATGCATACACACACAGACACACTTAAAGTTGTCTGTCTTCTTGCAGAAAAATAAATAAATTAAAACAACTTTCTAAATGCTGGCTCATCCTGTTTGTTTCCAATTTTTTGGCTAATCTAATTTCTAGGGTAGGCTCTAACTATTAAATCTCAACTCAAGGATGCAAGACAAAGCTTTACTTTACTAGATTAAAGCTACTCTCTATTAAAAGAGTCATTTACGTAAACTTCTTTTCAATAGAAAATACTCCAAAACAATCAGGCTAAACATGTATGGTGTTTTAAAGACAATTGTTGAGTTAAATACCTTGTGTGTGTGTTGTGTCTTACCTTGCGTCTCTTTCTTGTTAACGACACTATCAGCATTGTGGCGTTTCTATTAAAAAAAAAAACAAGAGAGTTGTTATTAATCAAATAAGACATATCAAAGCTTCAAATACTTTTATACGGACAAGTATTATTTTATGGGTTTTATTACTTTCTTCTGCAATTTAAATGAATATTGGCACACGTAATTATTACTGACATATAAAAGTCAAAATATATATATATATAAAACCAAAATAAAAACATTCTTTAGAGAGGAAGAGTGATGTTTTACATGTTTAGTGATCAATAAAAACGGCAAATCGAGAAGTTTCCACTGAAGCATTCTTATCTGACCAAGATTACAAGAGCTGTTTGATCTGCTCTAATCAAGAACCACTTTGAGCTTTTCTATCTGAGGGAGCAAATGTGAATGAGCGAGAGTGAACTGAAAACACTGATTAGCCTCTAAAAGCTCTACATATACATTTGTGCTCTAGTCTCCAGTGCTCTCTGATTGCACAATTATCCTTCTGGTTAAAACTGGGAAAAATACTTCCAGTGTCATTTTGGTTTGTCCAGGACAACTGCTTTATGTGCTGTTGGGAAGACAACACGAGAGAAGCCTGAATTACCTCAAATTATGGTACTACAGTTAAAAGTTCCATGAGCACCAGTTACATAAATGCAGATCATATCTATAAAATGAAACCATTCCTTTGTTTTCAAATCTTCTTTAAGTTTAGCATAATTACTACTAAATGACTACTAAGACAATGCCCAAATGAAACGTGTTTATCCAGATACAACTGATAAAAAAACCCCCAACAAAATACAGTTAAAAAAAAAAAAATCTCCACTGCTTATTATATTCACTTAATATATGTATAAATTAATACATAAATAATTGTAGGCAGCCCTTCTATATTTTTCTTCCCCTCCTCCCCATCTCTCTCAAATTGACATTATATTAAAATAAAATTAACTGTGACAAACCGCAACAATCATATTACTGGAGAGATTATTGAGCGGCCCATATCACACAACCTCTGCAGGAGAAGGAAAAAGTTAGACTGGTCTAAGTTCCCATTTATCATCCAAATCATCTCTGGTGCAGTGTTAGATAACTCATTCTCTCTTTCTCCCCACTCTCTCCTATCCTCCGTTTCCATTTCCCTCGCCTTTTCCGTCAGCTCAACACAGAGCAAAGATCAGGCTCTCTGCAGGGAAGTGATCATTTGATTACGCATCTAATCTAACTGATGGCTTGTCTGCAGTGAACATGGGAGCAAGAGGATATTTAACCATACAAGAAGGCCCCAAAGGGAAAAGGAGACAGTGGTTCGGATTCGTGATAAGATGCAGCACCAAATCCCAGAAGGATTAGTGGAGTACAGTGGGGTGCAGCTGATAAGCAGGCCACTGTGTGGAAAGCACTGGCGCGTCACCCTTTTTGTTAGACTCGGCCTTTGTTAGAGATGCCGGATTATGACGAGTTATGGATTATACTGAGCCTGCTGGCTTCTTTTGAAACTCGTATATGAAGACACAGTAAGAAGGCAACAAACAAAAAGTGTGATTCTAAACTACACAACTGTTCAAAAGTTTGGGGTCAGTAAAATTTCAAAGGTAAAATTATTCATAATGATTTCTATAATTTCAATCCATCTTTTGGATTTTCGGTAACACTTTATAATAGCTGCACACTATGCAACCCAAGTCTAACAAACAAAAGCTAGCACTCAACGTAACAAGAGAAGCCTTTCCCTTGCCTTATGGGATGCCTCTAAAATTACTTAAAGGGAAAAGAAAGCAAAGGTCATGTGACCTCCACTCACAGCAGAGCGGTACACGACAGCAGGAAGGTGAATTTACCATATGACCTTGATGTTCAGAGCTAGTTTTGACCTCTCAGACCTGAATAACACATCAGAAACCCATATAAAGTGCTGAGTCTGTCATTTTGACCACAGCATCCAGCGGGATGTGATCGGATGGCTGTCCAGAGGGATCCGGGAGAGCGGGCTCTGATTTCAGGGTCACAGCACAATGGTGGATCCACTTTATCTCAGTGTTCACTCCTCTATGCAAATTTCTATGTAAAAGGTCTTGGAATTAATTTACATGGCAAATAAGAAGATAGTTCAGGTCAGGAAAAAAGCATTGGCTAATGGGAGTGAGATGCATTCTGCCGTGTACGTGATCACCAGAGAGTGAGATTGAATTATCAGGAAGAGTAAAAGAGGTAAGCGTGAATGCAGTCTAAAATCCGATTCAAATAATATAACAGCTGTGAAGGGCAAATGAGAATAAAACCAACAGCAAGCATGACTGCACTCCAAACACAAAGAGCACAGTTTCCTTCATTAACCACTCATTAAAAATCATTCCATCTGCCAAAGATAAAGTGATTAAGATACACTAAAAGTTAGAGTTATCTGCATTTACTCTAATGTTGTCCCAATAACAAAAATTTGACATTGAATTGATACCTAAGTAAAATCATTCGATACTACTACTGAACCAATACTATGCCAAAATGCCAAGAATCACATGCTAGTCTCCCTACACAGGACTATGCTACAGAGCCTACAAGTGCTTATATCTTCGCAGCACTGGCAAGTTTGCTAAAAGCCAAATTACATGGTTATTAATGACCTCAACAGCCCTGTCAAACTCAGATGGTGAAAAAGCTCTCATCACAAAATAAATCACTCTTTTTACTGATAAGTAGAAGCTAGGGGTGAGAAATATGAACAAAATCTTATTCTACAATAGGGCTGGGCGGTATACCTTTTCATACCGAATACCGGTGTTTTTTTTTTTTTTATGATATTCATTTTTCATATACCGCAATACCGGTGAGTGTACGCGTACAAAGCGCGTGGCGAGAGCAGCCCCTTGCGTTCGGGGGAGGAGTAAAGAGGTGACCGTCAAGTCTGACACTTTCCGTAGTGTGCTGAATCAACATCATTATGGCAGACCACGCAATTTTTTTCCTTGATCG
>JAUCMS010000024.1:10558642-10569277 GCA_032357445.1 Enteromius radiatus
ACTTAAATAATATTTATAATAATAATATTATAATATTAATTATATTATTATAATAAATATTTATTCTATGCTAGTCCACCCACCTCCCGGCCCCATCATCCCTCGAGCACCCTTCTCACCTTTTTCCACCCCTGACCCATTTTCATGCCTGATTCCTGAAAAGGCAAAGCTGAATTTTCACATGCATGATCCATAGTTAATTGGCATATTCATCATGCCATCATTGTTGTATTTTTCATATTTGCTTCTCTCCTACTCTGTGTTTACAAAATACATTTAAATAAAATCAAGTTCCCAATAAAGCTATTCTCTGAACTGGCTGCACAGAAAGTTCAAAACAACAGCATCAATTTGATTACGTATGACTTCACTGTCATGTTCGGTTGAACGTGCCCCTGCTGAATAAAAGGGAAAGAATTACTAACCCAAACTTTTGAATAGTGTCTTGTTCTACAGATGTGCAAATACTTCCAAAAATGTTTTTTTTTTTTCCTTTCTTTGAGTTGATATAGTGATTCATTGTGAAGCTGTGTGCTTGGAAGCTGTTCAAGGCTTTTTTATTAATCATTTTTAAATGCCTTAAAAGAAAAATTTTAAATGGACAAATTTCCAGATGCAAGGTTATAGAGAAATGGGTGGTCACGGTTGCAGTCGGTATTAATCATATTGGCCTGATGAATGACAAATGTCAAGTAATGCAGTATGTGAAGGTTATCCAGTCACAGAAGAGGTCATTTAAATACAGAAGTCTAGCAAAAGGAGTTAAAGAGAGAATTAAATAAATAGATTTTTGATGCAAGAAACTTTAGAATCAGGAGGGAGAGATAAAAAAAAAAAACACTTCTTTTACTCAAGGAACACAACAAACATTTGTATGCAACACACAAGGAAATGAAAATGATATCCTGGCCCTTGCGTGGGATCTTTTTATTAATGTCAGCAAAATGTGACAGTAACCCATTACAACTAAAACCTTTTCAACTAATCTTCTCATGGCAGTTCACATAAAACACATACACATAAGCAAGCAGGACTCCCAAGTCTCTCAAACTGCAGTAATGCAAACATTAACCTGTTCTGGTTTAAATCTAATGATTAATCCGTTGCATGAGAGTCAGCTCTCTATATACCTAAAAGCTCAGATAAACAACTCAGACATGAGACAGCACTGCAATAATCAAAGTATGGCATTATTAGTAATTAATTACACCCTTGTCAGACTGCAGTGGCCGTTATGATCACTAGATGGAACTATCAAATAGATGCTTTTTAGTTTTAATACTGAAGGTCTGCTGTCTGAGTGACATGATGTCTGGATGAATGCCATCTCACTGCAGGGTGGAAGAAAAAACAGCAAGCATCTTACACTTCACAAATGCTGAAATATTGAAATATTATTTCATTTATCATTTAACAGATTCCGGCTGATCTTTTGAGGATTAGTAAATAATTATATAAATTAATTTTTTTTTGATGAACTGCACTTTAAAAAGTCATAACCAAGCAGATATCAGATATTAACTGCAGCGCCTGCTCCTACCTCCTTGTTTCTATAAACAACATTTCATTCGCTTCATCCACAGTCTTAAAAGGCCTGTTCTGCCTTTGTTTGAGGAAACCGATGTTTGCACAATATACATGAAAGCACACGTACCTGACACGATTACTGCAGAACTTGGTAAACTGGGGCTGATTGATAAAAATTAGTCTGGAATCTTCTTGGTCTGCTAAAGAAGTCTTTTCTGATGTGTCTTCTGTCTTTTCATAACCTGAAGCAAGAAAAAAAAAAAAGAGAAACAGAGAGAAATAAAACAAAATGCAATATAATGCATGCAAAAAGGAACATTCAGCTATCAGTCTTTGTTTTTTTTTTTAAAGTAACGGCTATTTTTACCATGACAGATCAGATCTCCCAGCCACTGACAACAAATTGCATTTAACAAGATTACATAAAGATTATATCTTTAACAAAGTGACAGACCCTGAGGAGCTTAAGACTTGACCTATAACCACTAGAGTTTTTTTGCAGAGTGTGACTCCTATAAAGTAGCTCAGCTGATGCCATTTAGTTTTGCATTATTTTATAAATAAAACACACATCTTTTAAATATAAATAATGATATATCCTGGTCCCTACAATTCAGATCTCCAGGTAGATTAAGTCATTATTAGGACTGGTGTGGTGACAGCCAGTGGAAAAAGAAATGTGTGATATTACAGGCTCACTGAGCCCAAGGGAACAGATGAGTGAAAGAAGGCTCAAACAGATTCGCCTGCAGGCATCCACACACACACACACACACATAAAGCAGCGAAAATACTTGCTCAGTCTATTAAAGGCCACACTTTAACAAGCTTAAGTTGAGGCAGTTTGCAAATAATTTAGAGCTCAGAGAAAAAAAAAAACTTTTGTTGTATCCATAAAACTTACCACCATTTACCAAATTCTTATTCAAATCAAATGAGTCAAAGTTAAAGGTTAGTTCAGCCGAAAATGGAAATTAGCCCATGGTTTACTCACCCTCAAGGCATCCTAGGTTTAGCTAGACGACTTTATTCTTCCAGATGAATCCAAGCTTTATAATGACATGGGCGGGTGTTTTCATTTAACAGTCCAAAATTAACTATTTCCATCCATATTAAAACGTGCATCACGCATATCCATATTTAAACAGACTGAAAGTTTCACAAAACTGTTTATGTAAATGTCGTACAAGCATTCACTCAAGATTGCCTTTCTGGAGGATGATGTCGGGTATATTTACAGCACTTTAAATACAAATGTAAATATAATTTTCTTAACAAATCCTCATTTTGTACTTCTAATTAAGTTGGCTCAAAGAGTATAGAAGACCAAGAGGCAAAACTCAATAGGACGCTCCATAGCAACAGTTCCGCCCATGAGGTGACTGTGCAGCCGCCATTTTAGACTGACAACTACACAGAAACGCCATCCAATAATATGAGCCAGTTGCGCTTGACGAACCTATAATAACTCACAGGCTTATATTTACAGGGTGCGCTCTGTAGGGAAGGATGGGGGATTTACTCCCTCTGGTTTATGCATCCTTGTCTCTGCTGAATTATTTTTATCCCCGGTGGGTAAATAAATCATCATGAATCCCTTAACCTCTTCCTAGCCATGCCCTAGCAACCACTATCAAGCACCCTAGCAACCCAAACCATCATATCTTCAAATCTGAATGTCAGAGACACAGGGGTTTGTTTATATCATTCATACTGACAAGCAGTCTTTTGTGTATCATCATTGCCGCTACCAAGCTGCTTCCTAGAAACCAAACAATGTACCCTAGCAACCGTTTAGCAAGACCTTTATCTTTGCATCCGAACATTGTATAGACATGGGAGTTGGTTTTTCTGACTCATACTAGCAAACCAAACAGGTTGGTCATGCTAGAAGTGAATATCTACATGCTAATAGTGATTAGCGAAGTGCTAATTCAGGTTAAGAACAAGGTAAGAACTCCATATTAATGATCAATGACTAACGACAACCCTAGCAACTATCTTTGGTACCCTGGTTATCACCATGACAACCACCCCAATTACCCTAGCAACCTAGAATTCTCTAGCAACCACTCTGAGGACCTTGACATCTATCTATCTATCTATCTATATCTATCTATAATCTGACTGACTATCTACCTATCCATCTATGATCTCACTCTAAAATTAAACTTATTAAACTTTCTGGTCTGGCTTTCTAAGGCCAACTTAAAAGACTTAAATCTAGTTTGTGATTGGTGTTTTGTTTTTCTCCCTCAGTTGCACTTCCACGTTTATCACTAGTCACCGGCGTTTACAATATGCCTACATCCTATGTCATTCGCCGAATCGACATCCACCTATGACAGTTAGGATAAGTGAATGAAAGGTGTTTGTAACGTTTTAAATATTTTAGTTTTTTAACGTTTTGTTTTTTAGTTTTTTTTTACAAAAGTGCATCAATTCGCTACAGGAGACCTTTAATCACCACCCACAGTCATGTGAGGCACATTTTAATATTAGATGGATGTATTTTATTTGACTACTTTTGAACTGTTGCACAAAAACACCCACCCATGCCTTTAATAAAGTTCGGAAGAGCAAGGAAAAGTTTGAATATAACTGAATTCGTCTGAAGGAAGAAAATCTTATACACCTAGGATGCTTTGAAGTAAAACATGGATAAACAAAAGAGGTAAAATACAGAAAACTATTTTAATTTTGGGGTAAATTAAACCTTTAATAGCCAGGACTGGAAAGTAATAGTCCAACAGTTTGGAAAATTTTAAATAAATGAAACAACTAAAAATTGTGGTTCCATTTTTCACAGTAATCAAATCAAATGAAATCAAAAGTTAATAAACCAAAGAATAAGACAAGACATTTATGGATTAAATCTTCCTGTAGAACAGTGACAAGAAAAACCAACACAACAGAAATGCTCTTATACCAGTTTTATCAGAAGAACCTGGGTGAGAGTACATTGTGCAAAATCATCATCATCAATGAAGGGTGTGTAAAGTTGAAACACCTCAATGGATTATTGCTTAAGAAGATGAACAACATACTTTCTTTAAGGAGTTTCCCTTTACAAAGTTTACCGGTTTCATGTGTTTGACATTAAGACTAAAACAACATAACCAAAGATGTGAGATTGAATACTTCACATAATGAACAATACTACAGCATAGGCTACTTGACAAAGAGGTCAAGGCTAAATAATTAAACCTATTTTTGAAGGTGTTTGTTTGTGTAACTATCCTGGAGCATAAAAAGTGAAAGAGGAAGTAAGATGAAGACACCAGACAGTTTAAACACAAATCGTCTAAGCTGCAAGTCATAAAGACACTGAGGAACTGAGACCTGCAAGTGTAGCTGTATAGTATGTGTGACAGAGGGTGGCTTTACAGAGCCATTTTTGAAACCATTTTTTAACGAAATAAGAAAAATTACAGCTTTTCAAATTCTGCCAATTTAAGATGCAGAATAAGATCCAGCTTGACTGCATCTCGAACCACACAATGCCCTTCTCAGTGAAACGACTCTCTGTGTAAACACAACAGCCCCATTCATGACAGTGCTCAATAAATAATTAATAGTTGCGCTGATAAATAATGCAGATTGCACACAGTAAATTCGCTATGCTCATCTGAGGATCGCTGTTATTAAAACAACAGCGGGAAGCAATATGAGAATAAGAGCAACGTAAGATTAAAGCACATTCAAACTAGAGCACCTAACACAAAATGGTGTGCTGTCATACTGCCATTTACTTCTAATCTCTTGACCTCAATTAAAAGCAAACACGACCAGAAAACTCTGCTGTTCAACCTAAATCCAATTTACAAGCCTGTGGATGCAGAACCCAAAATCATGAATGCACTGTTTGTTTTTAACAGCCCAAGGTGTGACATGAGTGCATGTTCATCATCAGTGTGCAATTTAATGAATTTGGGGAGTTCCTCCACTCCCTTTATAGGCAAAATATCACGCTGTTTGTTTGAGCTTCCTGGCTCAATCAGTTGTATGAGTGTGGGGAGGACGTCACAGGACTTTGTTTGACCAACCAATGCAATACAAGGTGAGTGTTAGAAGAACGAAAGTTTGCAATTTCATGTTGCTGATGCTAGCGGTACAGATAATACTTTAAGTAACTGCCAG
Organism: Enteromius radiatus; assembly: GCA_032357445.1. Taxonomy (NCBI): domain Eukaryota; kingdom Metazoa; phylum Chordata; class Actinopteri; order Cypriniformes; family Cyprinidae; genus Enteromius; species Enteromius radiatus. Next base: position 10,564,310 of record JAUCMS010000024.1, read on the forward strand.
GCTCAGACGTCTTTTGTAAACAAGTTTGTGGTGTTGTTGTGTGCAACCACGTGAAGTCATGCAGTGCAGCTGATGATGATGATACAGGAAGTAAGCATACACAAAAAAGACATGGCAAGACAAAACAAGCTTTTCAGGAACAAGTGTACACAAAACTGTCATGGTGGTTTGAAGTCTCCACTAGTTATGATCAGTTCTGTCTTAATGTCAGATGTATTAAGTCTTGTGACAAAAATGTGGTTCTGCTTTTTATTTGTTTGTTTTTCTGGACTACTTTTTAACTGTTATATTAAATTTTATTGATCAAAAAAAACATGTTTAATGAATTAATATCACAAACCTTAAACTTTAGAGCCTTGTTTTATTGTTACATAATTCTATGGCTTTAGAATGTCTAGTTATTTGAAAGCATAAAAACTAATTTTCATTTATTCTTATGATTTTCCCCCTCAGAAATTCTATGTTGTGCATTTATTTATACATTTTTGGAAATTACAGGGAATTTAACATTACAATTAAAACATTGAAGAAATATAGTAAGATTAAAAATAAGGTGCTAATCATCTTTGTAGCAGCCTAGTAGTAGCGTATTGTGTACATTCTGCTGATCAACAGTAATGTATTTCTGTTGCGTTGTCAAGTTAAACTAAACTTTTATTGCAATGGGTTGCTGTGAATATCTTTACATTTCTTTGTGTAGGCTATATAATATCAGGATAGTTTACTCAAATGAAACGGTCAAACGCTGTGACTCTCAGAGCAGTTCTGGAGATGTTGTTAATGTGTTAATGCCCTCATTAGTTAGATGGCAGACATTAATATCACCGGAAGTGTCACGCATGCTTCAGTAGGAGTCGTAAATAAAACCGTGAGTCTCCACAATTCATTAACATGTAGAATTAAATATCGAAATAGTAGTTTTGCCATTTAATATTGACAGATATTAGTGGAAGCGGAAGTGCTTACATTTGTGTGTGTGTTTGCATATTGGGGCATAACTCCACTGTGTACAATACAGAGTTTGTTCAATAAAACAACAAGGTATAGACCTGTTCTATAGGAAAGGTAATGGAAAGGTAAATAAAATTATATATATATAATTTTGAAATGCTTTAAGTCAGGGGTGCCCAACACCGTTCCTGGCGATCGACTGTCCTGCAAAGTTTAGCTCCAACTCTAATCAGACCCACATGCCTTTAATTTTCAAGCGATCCTAAAAAACGTAGTTAGTTGCTTCAGGTGTTTTTGATTAGAGTTGGAGCTAAACTTTGCAGGACAGTCGATCGCCAGGAGCAGGGTTGGGCACCCCTGCTTTAAGTGAACTGTCAGAGTACATGTGAAGTCTCTGTTCACGTCCTCGTTCACAAAAGGCAAGCAATTGACCCACTGTGCAACCCAACTTTGTATTTATTAATCCCAAATTTTGGTAAATGCTGTGACCTTATTACTTTGTTTATTATTTAAAATATTTTTGCAAATGTTTTGGAAAGCTACAGCTGCCCTGGCCCTAACAGCACATCATTCTCATTGAGCTGCAAATTTGGGTCACTTTGGCTGAGCTCCAAAATGATAACAGCAGCGATCAATTGGCTCACCGACGCCGCCCTCATGGCTGAACAGACAGGAAGGGCAGCAGGCGCCACAGAAATAAACAATCACAAATAACACAACCGTGTCATGCAGGCTTCTGGAGACATGCTTTTGGACGGGTTACTGCACATGTTTACCCTGTTTATTAGAGACCTGCAAGACTCAAATGATACTAAAACATTCATCCACATGCTTTTACGCATCCTATGTGGTTCTGCAATGCGAGTCAACCGATACGTCCACGATCACATTCACTCCTTTCTGTCATCTATCCAGCTGTGGCAATGAATAAAAATAACAGCAAGAGAGCGAAAGAAGAAAAAAAACAGACATGAATCATTAATCTAAGAGCCATGATTCACAATATGCATAATGACATGTGCTGAGGGCAGCAGCTGAGGGGGGAGGCTGTAGTGATTAAGGCCAAGGGTTTTCAATTAAGCGCTAGTAATTAAGGTATTATAAACACGATTTAAAAAAAAAAAAAAAAAAAAAAAACTTCTTTGCTCTTTAGGGCTGAAAGAGTCCGGTTCAAACAGGAGGGATTTCCCAGCTGAGATGGAGGATGCTCTCTGTAGGCGTAGTAGAGTGGGCAGTGAGGCGGAAAGGATGGAGAGCTGAGGAGATACATGACATACAGCGGCAGAGAGGAAAACATGAAAAGAGGAATTCCGGATGGCACTGACCCACGTGGGCTATGAGTCAGGAGGCTAACGGGTGACCAGAGGCTCTGATCTCAAAGCTCTCTCACATTTGGAGGTTGAGGTTACAGAGTTAAGTGAGGAGGGAGACCCAAAGTTTAAGAGAATGTGAGGATGCACTTTTTAAGGATAAGGGCAAGAATTAACACTATTCTGTCTGGATTTTTTTTTTTTTTGCATGCATGCAAAAATATTGTGAAGAGTGAGCTGAATTTAAAAGGGGTTGATATGACCCTTCAGGGTCTTAATGAAAAGTCTATAACATACTTTTTAATGGTAGTGTAAAACAACACCCTCTTAACCTTGTCAAAAACAGCTCTGCACACCGCAACCTGTTATGTTGCATGCCTCTTTAAATGCTATAATGATCTCTTCTTGCCACACCCCCCCCTCTCTTCTGTGTGTGATGAGCCATTCTCTGAGAGATTATTTACTTTGGTCGCTTTTATTTGTGGAACTTGCTAACTGGCGTTTCATTAGGAAAGGTAATTTGCAAAGATTCATAAAAAGAACCTTATACTCACTTTTGTAGGTCAGAATCAGCTACAGTAGCTAACATTCAAACTAAACATTCTGTTGGTCAACATGGCAAATGACCAATTTGAACAGGAGCAAAATCCTCTTTGAAATTTACAATGGTTTAAAAAGACAAGAATCCTGTCCTGACTAAATGTAGTAAACCCTTGAATTTGTTAGAATGGTTACTTTTTAAAGCTCAAATATTACTGATATATTGCTGCCAGAGTACTGTACCCTACCACTCATAGCCTGGTGGAAACTTTGATTCTCATATTACACAAACACAACTTCCAGATATTGCAGTGGTACAGTTTGGTTAGGAAATAACTAGGGATGCAACAATTACAGATTTTGTTGTTACTCATTTCAAAAGATTACTAATGTATAAAAATCACATGAACACTCTTTAGATATTAAAGTGTAATTTATTACTGGCTTTTGAAACAGAAATAACACAGAAACCATTAATACAGCACAAAATAATAAAAATCAAGAGACACACAAAAGTCCATCTCTCACATTGGAATTTAAAAAGTGACCTCTGCTCTGTAAACATCCATGACAGTATTTATCTTTTGAAAATAACAAATGGAAATAGATCACAAAAGTATTTAACGGTTTCAGTTTTTACATTCTTTACATTTCTTTTGGACCTTGGGTAGAGAGTTTAGACATGGTGAAAAATTGGTTCACCATGGTCTTTACTTATGATTAATACTACAACAGTGATAGTAAATGACAAAGTTTTGAAGTATTATTAATATACGACTATATATTAACCTTATTAAACCAACAAGGGAAACTGTTACTAATGATATAAATTAACTAAAATATTATTATAAATCAACTGTCATCCATAGGCCTATGTAGGTTATTCATTTTAATAATGTTGATAATAGTTTATATGATTTTACATGTAGCCTGAGAAGATGTCTATTGTTTTGGTTTGTGAGACTGAAGATCGCGCTGCACACATATACAAACATTCAGGAGAACACAAATTCCTTGAACGCTGCCCCACAACTTTATTAATAAATCAAGCGAGACGCAAGTAAAGTAATTCCCACACGCAACTCTCTCTTCATGGATTGACCAAATACTTAATTCAGGAAGATAACTGATTTAAGTAACCACGTCAGGTTCACGCTGTGCATTAAAATCATTCAATTTACATCTAGCCATCCGTTATTCATTATGCATTCATTCTTTAGCAGCATTTTTTTACGGCAATATATAAATGACACCTTCTTGGTGTACCCAAAATGGTCTCAAACTATCGACAGACATTTCTCCGGTGGAAATAAAGGATCTGTTTAGTCCTCTGTCAAAGTTATTAATGCGTGTAGTAGCCTCGGTGGTCCGTGTCTCTATAAGCGCATCATTTAAGCCGGTGCACTCCTAGTGTAACTTTGTTTTAGTTTTAAGCTGCAACAGTCCCGTTCTGTGTAACAGAAAAACTCTGTTTAGTGGAACCTTTACTTTTAATTAACTGTGAAGATTTAAATCACGGTTAATAGTGAAACCGGTTAATTGCTGCATCCCTAGAAACAAGTGTCCTGCAGAATACAAAAGGCGGAAATTTGATCAGAATCTTTCAAAGGCTTTTTTCTGGTAAAGTTTGTGTGCTCCAAGAATTGAGTGACAACACAGTGGAAACGGGATTAAAAAGGAAACGCATCTGCTAACATCGATATCCACAAGTTCCAGCACAACTCGATCTTTGGCTCTGAAGAACCTTTGACACAGAGCATTTAAATCCCAGCTGAGTGCTAAGACTTGGCCGCATTAGCCAGTGTTATTTTTAAGTAAAACGAAAACTAAAACTAATGAAAATCTTTTTTCCCCTAATTTAAATAAAGCTGAAATAAAATATGAATATTAGATGATGAGATGACACATTTCTTCAGTTCTAGGCTTTGTCAATTGAAATAAGAACTAAAATGACAAATACAGAGTCAAAACATAAAGCAAAACCAAAATAAAAGCACAAAAGCCAAAATAAATAAATAAATAAACAACCTGAAACTAAAAAAAAAATAAACTAGCCAAGTCAAAATGTATGAATACTATAGCAAATGAATCAGGGCTTGACATTGGCACCCGCCCACCCGCCAAATGCGGGTAAAATTTGGCTGTGGCGGGTAAAAACATTAGTCTC
>JAUCMS010000024.1:10575830-10598920 GCA_032357445.1 Enteromius radiatus
TTCTGCAATCTTACTCTATGTGTACAGTATGAATGTACATTGAGTTGGCTCAGTTGTTCGGTTGACTCTTTTGGCACGAAATTTATCTGTTTATTTTTGATACATTTGTATTTTTTTAAATATATAAAGCTATTTATTTCATTTGGATGAATTCAGCATGATTGAGTCTCTTTACAGAAAGTCTAACTACCTATAGGGTTCCTGAATTTCTTAAATGTAGGCTATTATATTTCTAAATATCCTATTGCTACACTTAATGGCAATATTGCACTGGTCTGTTGGACTTGGCTGAACAAAAATAAACAATATTACTTTGCTTAAGCTTATGTATTCAATCATTATTCAATGGTATACTAAAAATCCCATATGAAAAAAAACTTACTTCTCACTGTTCTCAGGTCAAATATTTATATGCGATTAATTTCAATTAATTCATTACAAAGACTCTAATTAATTAGATTAATTTTTTTAATCGAGTCCCGGCCCTAGTTTTTCATCTGGACTGTCTAATACTGCTGCAGCCCAGTTGTTGAAAGTTTCATATTCACTGTATATATTAAAATTTACTTTTGGAAAATTGCCTGTCATGTTGTTGTTTTTGTTAGTCCTGTGTGCTGTATAGGTACTGTATGCTAATTTCCATTATTACAGTTAACTATGAGAAGTGATATGGAACTGTAATGCGGTCAAGAGAGCTGCCTGGAACTACATTCGCCGTGCGTTTCCCTGAAAATAACTGCACACCTCAGAACATTCGTCAGCCAATCAGATTCAAGCATTCAACGGCCCCCGTAGCATAAATATATATAAAATATATATTTTACTGCAAGTTACCGAAAACACATGCATGAGTATATATGCATGTATATTTAATATTTTAGGTCCTTTGGAAAAATGTTTCAGATTCACACTGTAAAACATGTCTGCATGTGTCAAAATGGAACATTGCATAGAACATGACAAACATCATTTCTGATAATCACCAACCCTTTTTCACACAAGTCAAAAACCACCTTAAGCAATTGCAAAAACTTGCTACATAAGGGATTTCTTTTTAAAATTTGTAATTTCCATCACTTGTTTCTTATAGCTATAGACTTGCAATGGAAGTTGATTTTCAAGTAGCCCAGGCATGATTAACTCAATCACAGAACAATTAGAGAGAAAAGGTTTATTTTGTAGTCCTATTATATGTGTGCTGACCACCACCAACCTCAATTGCTGTATAGACAAAGCAGTCTCTAAAAATTATTCATAAAAATAATTTCAAATTTCAATGCATCTGCCGCAGCGCTTCAGGCCTCTCTTCTGATTTATGACTGAGTATTGCAGCTTTGACTCTTGTTTGTGTGTGTCTGTGGAAAGGGGGATTGGCTTTTGAAGGATTACAGAGGCGTTGCTGTCAACACTAGTGATATTAAATGGACGCAGTGGCATTATGACAGAAACAACAGAAAATGCCATTACCATACATGACCTGTTTGGCATTCTAATCACTCAATGAATTAAAAAAAAAAAAAAAAAAGCAGGCCGTGGAGCTGACAGGGGGCCGAGGCAGTATCTGTTGAAATTAATGACACAAGGCCACGTCTTATCCTGCACATAAACCCATGGCTTGTTGTCAGTGGTTCAATATAAGGCAGCATGTATTGATTGAGTCCTCAAGGGTGATGGGCGAAATCAGTTTTGAGCCTCAGGGGCTTTTGTAACCAGCTCTGAAATTGGGCTACTAGATGACAAACACACCCAGAACTACTACTACTACTACTACTACTAAAACAACAACAGCAGCAACTACAACAACAGCAGCAGCTATTAATACATTTATTATAACACTTATGCATAGAGTTTAAATTGGAATCTGGAATATTGTTCAATGTTTTCAAAGAATTCTCTTCTACTCAGCAAGGTTATTTGTACATTAAAACAAAAAACATGCCTGATTCAAGAAGAGGGTAGCAAATACATTGACATTTGGTCCAGCCATGTGCATTAGTTCCAAATCGTTCCTGATGTATTTGGTTCAATGTGTGTGGGTGCATGTGTGTGCATACTTTAAGCATTAACAACAATTCATATGAAGGATTCAAATAAGGCATCTCCCACCATCTGCATCCTTGATCTAGTGTGGATTAATATTTCAATACGCGCAATATAAAATGTATTCATGAAGCTGCAGCCTCATCTGGAGAGGATTTAACTCTTCCATGAACAGAGAGTGGATAATATGACTACATCAGATAGTAACCTCTGATTATGAGCATCCACAGCTGAATTAACAAGGGTCAAAGCAGAAAAGAAAATCCTGCTTCCACATCCATCCTAGACCAGCGAGAGCAAGGCGACAAAATGATTAAGACCCAGAATCCCTCTCCTCGCTCAGTCTGTTCCCTTGAGGCTGAGCTGAAACTAACTAGGACTGTCTGAGAAACGGGAGGAGGTGCAGAAAAATGAAGGATTAACAGGGTGATCAGTAAAGAGAGAGGGAAAGACACTAGGCTGGACTGTTTCATTGATGATGAAGCAGATTTCATGCACCACGTTTTTCAATAAAAAAATAAAAAACACACTTTTCCACTCTTAGTCATTATTATGATTACTATTATCAAAATTTAAAACACCCCAAATTTAAGAAAAATGAATCACTACCTACAATAGATTTCTGATAACAAATTATTTAACAACTGCTCTGCAGATTCAGCGAATTTGATTATGCTTTCAGCCGTGGTATACCACATTTAAATCAATCCCACATAATGTATGAAAAATTTAAAAATGAAGGCCTACATAAAAATATTCTAAAGTTTAAAGAGTTCTCATACTTTGTTATAGACCATTTAGAGAATTCATCATTAGACAGACTATTCATAAGCAGGTGCAGTTGTATTATTATTATCATTATTACTATTTTTCTGATGAACTTATTAGGTTGTATTAATAATACAAATAAAAATGTTCATTTAGATTATTTTATTTCTCATAAGCCATTAGCTATGAACCAACAAAGATTATGTTAAATTACAATGAAAAAACTGCATCAAGTAGCAGCTTCTATGCAGATTCAAATAATGTCTTATTCTTGAATGAGCGTTGTTTCCACTTTCCACTTTTAATATTATAATATTTTGATGCACTCATAATAATCAAGATAAATAATCTATGCTTTTGTGAACAAAAAAAGAAAAAAAAAAAAATTAGGCCTACAGCCAAAATATATACGTTTCATCGATAACTTTTTAATATGAATTTGAAAAATAAACTCTGCTTTTGTTATCAAAAAGCAGTGTGCTCACTGAATGTTTAGTTCATTCTGAAAAAAATATAGATATATAGATTTTACCATTTTACACTAAGCAACAGTAAAGTGACTTAACAGAGTCCAGCTGAAGGGGGTAGAGGTTTGGGGGGCTGACAATGGTGTGAATCTCTTGCTCACTGAAAAGTTGTAGAGAAGGTTTTGGCAAAGTGTCTGTTTTAGGACAAATGCCTTCATTGGTTTGGCATTTGCAATTTTTTCAATGGCATACAGAGTATGACGTGTAATATAATAAGTTTTTTTGTTTTTTCTCAATATGCTCTGCGCGAGAGACAAAAATACTGTTCGAAAGAGATGCACATCTGCCAGAGTGAAAAAAACTGCAGCTTTGTACTATTTTTCATGAATTGCATGCGGCAATGCTGCAGTTGTTTTGGCAATACAAAAAATACTTTTTTAGTATTTTAATATATAACATACAATACAAATGTATAATGGGAAACACAAGCCTTATGGACAAGACAAAAAAACTGCAAAAATTTTCAACATCTCTGATTTACAATGGACAAACCAGAAGTAACATCTGCGGAATGAATATCAATTTTATTTCAATTTAGGATTTTTTGTTTCAGAGAAAAAAAAAAATCTATGTTTTGCATCATTTCTCCGTTATGGACAGTTCTGAAAGCAGGATTTATGCAAAGTGTATAATGCTTTAAACTGAGACTAATGGTTTCTTGGACAAACCTTTAAAGAGAAACAAAGTCTTTACAGACTACATCAGGGAGTATTTGCTTTCGTTTTGAATTGGTTCATTTATAAGAAGACAATAAGCTTTCTGTAGCTTCTGGCATCCTTGAGCTTGGGATAGGCACTGTTATTATTATTATTATTATGCAAGGCACCACAATTTTAAATAATTTCTTTATCAGGAAATAATTCAAGTGTTTGCGTGGGCGCCTCCCTGTCATGCATGCATATTTTCTGCAAAAAAAGGAATATGAATAATAAGAGAGCACATTTCTTTTAGGTTACAGTATGGGATCCACATTAAAAGCAAATCTTTACAAGTCTACAGCCGAGATAGATGCAGTTATAACCTGTAAATTGAAGGATTTGATGTTTTAAAATAAACAATTTGTTTCTCATTAGTTGTTCTTGATAGAGATTAAACAGATGTATGATAAAGTAAATAAAGTTCTAATAAACCTCTTCTGCATTAAATAGTAAAGATACAATGCAGGTCAGGTTACATAAATAATGTGCTTTGTTGATTATGAGAGAACCTGAGTTTAAACAGACGTTTTATTAATCCGTCCCTTTTTATCAGATTCAATATTTTAGCTACATCGTGGCAGGATTAATTTGTTTGTTTCTTTTTTTATGTAGGCTTAACTTTACTAAAATAAAGGAAAGAATTAATAAAATGCACAATAATTTCTTAAGGAGTAGATATCTTTTTTTAGTATTTTAATACGCTGATGCATAGTAGCCAAACCACATTTTTTTGGTTCTATGAAACGCAAATAACTTCAAAAGTAGCCTACTACATTGTAATTTGTGAATATTAACTACAGTTTGTAAGTTTTTTCTTTCATTTTACGCCAACTGCTAATATAATAAACCGCTTACGCCAATATGACACATCAGCAAGGCAAAGCTGACGGCTATTTGCAAATAATGTGCTTTGAAGAGTTTGTTTAATAACTTCAATAGCTGCAAGCAAACTCTACAGATGCGGCGGTGGCAGTGCCTGTGGCAGTAAAACCTCATTCTGGTTGGTCAAAGCACCAACCCAACTGTGGATAACAAAAACTAACAAAAACATTGAATCCTCCACAATGATTTAAGAGCCCATTAAGCCATCACATTTGAGAAGACAAACCAATAATCAGTGATCACAGTGTGTGCCCATTCCAAATACGGCGACCTAGACGGCCTTCATTGTAAATTGTCAATGCGCTGTGGTTATTTCAGACCTCTCAAACGAAGAATCACTAGAGGTACTGACAAATCTGACACATCCATCTTCAAAAGTGTCAGAATAAAAATAGCAAACCAGCGGCATCATGAAACACACTCTGCCTGCAGGGCACAGAAGATGAGACTGTCTGACACCAACTCTGCAGCCATTATCACAAATGATGAGCACACAGCCTAAAGAGGCTGTTTCAACAATCTTCTTTTGTTTGCATCATTATATATAAAAAAAAGCCAAGTGCTGCAGCTTGACATTGCATCAAGAACATTTATCTTAAACTATCTTAAATAGTCATGAAAAACATGGTCATTCAAATAAAAAAGGAATTAATTAGTTTTGAATGAATGATGCTTCACAGTGTAAAGTGAAATGTGCTGGTAACTCTAGCTAAAAAGGCTACTGGATCCTAAAATGCACTTCACTGTTTTATAGTAGTGGGATGTGTGACTGCTGTTCCACATAAAGTGAGGTCAATCATCATCTGAACAATGCCAGGTGCTTTAATAATCTAAACAGGTTGAGAGCGTGTGAGAATGAATACGTCAGTGTAGTTGTTCAATAACAACACTGTGAATAACACTAATAGCTCCACTGAGAGACAGAAGGAGATGCATTCAGGAGGTCAGACATGACACTCTCTGTACATTAGACAGCAGATTTAACACTACTCAGCATTACTACTGCATTAAAAACAGTTTTTCTGGACCTAAACATTCAAACACAAGCAGAAACAGACTCATAAAGGAGGGCTACAATAGTAAATGGCAGGTATTTTTGGTTAAAACTTTTCAGATTTGTTTTAGACTGATGACCCTGCTTTAAGTACAAATACTCCCAGTACTCCCAAATACTCTTCATCCTTCTCATCATCACACGCTTGAGAATTTAAAGCAGCAGATACACTTGAGTTTATAATAACCATATTGTTTCCTGTTGTGGACGCAAATATAGTTATCATTATAGTTATCTTGCTTGGTGTGAACAGGTCTTAAGGCTATGTGATCTAGGACCAGTGGTGTGTACTATTGTAAAGACCATGTGTTTATTTCTTACAACCTCATTTTCATCGGTGTTAAATTCAGTACAGCATCTATTACTACACACTGTTCATGTTACATGAACTTCTCATTTAAATACTGGCCTTACACCTGTGATGAAATTAAAATATTGATAAGCCCATTAGTATCTGAGAAGGATTTTAATATACATGCATCCCTAGTTAAAACAGCATAACACAGTTGAACTAATGGCCTGAGTTACAGCAAGGGCTACCTGTTCGTTCAATCAATTGAAGATCAGGGGATCGTTCTGGAAACTGCTCCATGAAAGAGGTCATAGTTTTGCCAAACGCATTTGGTGCTAACAGAAGCAAAGAAATTAGCTACATCACCTTTAATAAAAAAAAAATAAAAAAAAACCTGTCTTGCCTAGCTAAAAGAAAAAAAGAAAAAATTGTTACAGCTGCATTGCAGATACTGGCTGGGATCTGAGTTGGACCATAAAAAAGTTCTCTGGAAGGGTTCAGCCAAACAAAATAATAACTAAATAAAAAAATAAATAAATACGAGGGTTTTTTTTCCTGAGGTCTTCCACAGGCCTCCCCACTCTCATCGGTGTGGGCTTCACTCTGTGATCTTTGCCTCCAAACTGAGAACTGCACCACCTCCGCTTACCAACCGCCACGCAGATAAGGCTGCTTTGGCAACCACCCCAGCCTGGCCTGGCTAGCACTCTGATGTACCCAAAGCAAAGAGACACACGGGTACTGAGGAGGAGTTGAAGCTTGAGTAGGTGATAGGGCGAAGCTGGCAGTTGTTAGACAGGGTATGAGTGGATTAGGCTGACGCTTTGCCAAGGTCCCGCCCTGCCCTGCCACGATGCACTGAAGTGATTACAAAAAGACAACATTGTGCCGCACACGAAGGTCTGTAGAAAAAGTAAAAACGGTGCAAGCTGCAATAAATAATGCATTTCAAAAACAGGTCTCTCGCTTTCATTCAAAAAGCTACAGTGTAGGTCATGGGCCTGATCGGACATGCAGGATTATTGATCGGTCCGTGCTGGGAAGTGCTTGCACTGATGAACAGGATACTTTTCAAACACGGTAAATGTGACGGCAGGAGGCATGGCATGCTCCAAAACCAAGGTTAAAACAAGCCAGATGCTTTTTCAACAAGCTTTTCAAAAAACAGTTCAGTTGGGCCGACAGAGCTGGTTACTGCCTTACGGACTGTATTTTCACAAGGGCATGTGAAAAGAGTGCAATCGGCAAGAACCTCTTAAATTATTCAAGTCAAATGTATGGCTTCCATTTCATCTCCTTCATACCGCACGCTGCACTGAAGAAAAGAATAATCTTTCCCAATCCCAACCTAATTTTCCTCCAGTATCAACAAGTCAAAGGTACGAGGAAGTAAAATTGTTAAAATATGCTGATATTTCAATCAGTCAACAGTATTTCTGGTCATTCTTTTTACTGCAAATCAAACTTAGCAAAAACATGCAAGAAATCTGATTCTTAATAAGAAAGGTCACTGGAAGCATGATATTTTATCCAGGATGCAGGACAGAAAAACATAACAGGCAGCAAGCACGTCTGATCAATGTCCATCAGATTCAGAGCAGACGCCCTTACACATCTATGCACAACAAAAAAAAACAAATTAAAACAAATATATGACAAAAAAGTCCCCGCCATACCCAAATACTGCAGGTCAAGCACATCGGAGCAAGCAACTTGCTGATGCCGATTCATATTCCGTTCGCTTCAGTCTTTCCCTTTCCGAGTGCGAGAGCACTGTCCTGCCCCGAAAGTTGGATTAATACACTAACCAATAGCATTCGAGCCCATGTCGCGAATGTCCATTTCATTGGTTGGAGCTACTGAATGAACACGCCCCCTCAATGAACTGTGCTTTGTATCTGAACGAGACTAGGAGCTACATAAAACTCTTATTTTGTAATGAATGCATTTCGTATAGCTAGATAAAAAGAGAAGCATTTGTCAAAATGGATGGGAAATACAGATGTGTTTAATTGTTTAAAGAGATGCATAAACACCATTTATGTAGTCAGATTTAGTACATGTAATTTACGTGCATTCAATTTTATATTGATTTATAACAAATCAGTTGAGTGAATGATTCCGTGATTCACTTACAATACACAAAAGCACAACGTTAACTCCATCTACTGGCGTGAGGTAACCCCACTGAACTATATGAAGAGAATTGTACACATCAATGTACAAGTATCAGTTTGTAACCTGCAGAAACACAGTCACAAGAGATTTAATAGGACTGAATCACCAGAATTAATATTCTTAGTTTGGGACTCAAAAGACTCTAAACATTGAGAAGAATCAGAATTCAATCCACCACCACTAACCTGTAGTTACTTAAAGGCATATGAGATATTGACATTTATTTGAGAATTAAGTTTATATAACTAGGAGAGCCAGAATATTTCATGACAGCAACAGGGGGGGAAATAATTTTACATGAAAACACAGCAGTGTTACAAACGAGTCCTGGCCTACTTCTTACGACCAAATAAAATGATATGAAAAAACGTTCATTAATATTTTATAACTTCATAATAACACACACACACCTTCAGCTTTAACTTTTTTCCCAGTACCTCTTTCTCGACATTAAGAAGAGGAAGATGTCAATAAAGACTTAACAAATGAATAAATAGTGAAAGATGATAAAGGACCTAATATGAAATTAACTATATGCGAGTAAATTTCCTATGGGACCATTATGCACCTCAATTTCACGAATACCCACAAATGAACATCATTTCTTGCCCACAGTATTTGAAAACAATTGCTGAAACAACTTATTTGCACGCAAGAATCACGCAATGAAGCCCAACGCAATCAGCTTTAAGTGCTCTCGCAACAGTTGTCGAGCACGAGAAAGATTGTGCACATGTCACGAAACTCAAGATGACAGTTATAGACTGACACAGATCTGCACTAAAACGTGTCTTACCTTCAGATCGGGTCCGGAGATCCGACATAGTTCTCTGAACGGGCGGCATCGGTCCACCTGTCAACTGAACGCATAAAACTCCGCGTCGCGTTTCTCTCTTTAACGTTACCCGTCTAGGGATTTTAAGCGCCGGTGACCGTCACCAAAGTAGCTTTTCACGACTCCCGTGACCGGTAACCATTTATTTAGTGGTAGGATTCATGTTGTTCACGAACAACGACAGTTCCGCCCTCAATAACACGCTCCAGCATCAGCGCGCGGAGCTGAACGCCAAATCTCTCCTGCACGCGCATGAATCGATAAGCGGTTAAAACACTGAATGTGAGCGAGCTCTGCCTTGTCACAAATTGGACCGTACCAACTAAGAGCGCAGAGGGGGTCTAGTTGCAATATTTTGCATAAAGACTGATCATTCAGCCTCTGAAAAACATCGGTTTCTTATAGAATCAGTATTTGTGCAAGTCTAAATAAAACCAAGTCTCCATATATACAAAGTATGATTTTTACTATGCTAGACAAAACCTAAACCAAAATATTTCCCCCTAAAATGATCGCTATGATAAAAAGGTCTGCTGGAGATTCCCTCGCTGCAGTTACTCTCATTGTTTCGAAGGGGATTGCAGAGACAATAACAGCCCACTATTTCTTTATTTTAGGCCCTGAAGCAGTCACGACTCTGCAATTGCCTCTCATATTACCCTTGAGCCGGAAAACATTATGGCTTTGCTGATGTACTGATGGTTTGCTCTCAACAAGCCACATGTTGATGGACGGAATTCTCCATTCCTGCTTCACGTTCTTCTTCAGGCCAACTGCTATTAGTATTACTGATGTTTTTATAATGGATAAAATTAATTTAACAAACAAAGAATAGCACTTATTTAATTACAATTTAATTAATTTATAAACACATTGGCGTATTTTACATTCGCCTTTATTATGTAACTGCCTTAAAGCTTGAATGAGACACACACATCCATTTGTATATCTTTCATTGTATTGTACCAATAATATAAAATCTATGAAATTGTAACCCGCCGCACATAATAACTCGTCTTATTTCCAAAGCTTTTTTTTTTTTCAATCTAGTCGGCATCCACCCGCCTGCATCGGGATTTGGGTCCATTGCTCCTGAGGTTGCCTAGCAACAGTGACAAGATGCCTGCCTCTTTGATTATGTGCGCGGCGGTTTTATCTTTGAGCACATATCAGTCTAAATAATGACTCATCCTCTTAATACACACACAGGCACGCGCTCTCTCATTCACAGACAGATATAAATAGATCAAGCTTTTTATATGAATTCTGTTGAGCACACATGAACGTCCAATGTTCCCACCCTCCATCTGTGCTGATCAGACGAACATTTGGTATAAACGCTGCATGCAAGTCCCTTTCTATATAATTTTTGATATAATATAGGTAGCCTATATCTATGTGTATAGCAGCTGTACATTTATGTAAATTAGTCTATTTAAAAACAATTATATAAATCATGTTTTTATTATTTTATAGTGGAAAACAATATATTTAAAATTGTTTTTGATACACTTGAAGGCTGTGTATTGACAAAGTGTGTGCTAACATGATTGATAGATCTGATCTGTCATATCATAATAAAAAATAAAACTAAACTAAATAATAATAATAATGTGTTTGTTATATTTGAGATATATATATATATAGGCCTATGTGTGTGATTATATTTTTATGTACTTGTAATTAAATTAAGAAAATACTGTTTAATGAATTAAAACATTTTGACTCAATCATATTTCCTGCATGTACAAAATTTAAACTCTTCTTGCTGCATATCCATAGAGTGATGTCTCACTCTCCGCTAAAGAGGGCCTAGAATCTTCTGTGCTCATAGCAGTGGTCAGAGGGCATCTCTGTGATAAATGAGCCGGCCGCTTCACCAGAACACTCAGACCACACAAGATCTGCACTCACTGCAGGCTATGAGTGTGATCTACGCTTATAGACAGATTAGACTCACTGCATGTGGCTGGGACCATGAAATATTCAACAGTGCCCATGCATGAGTTTATAAATAGAGATTACAGTGCTGAGCACGAGATTATAGGTTTAAACTGTGTCATCAATATGAGTTCAAAATTAACTGGACTAGTGTAAAAATAAGAGGTTGTGCTTTAGAACAAAGATTCAGCCAGAAGGGGCACGAAGAATATCAACAGCAACACCTGTCAGTCAACAGTCAGATGGCACCATCTGTCCTGAGCAGCGTTGGCAGCCTATCAACCGATACGATCAAAAAAAGCCCCTTCGACTTGATGGATCTGCTAACAACAGCTGAGGAATCTGGGGTAGTAAAGCATGGGTACACTCTTAAAAGAAAAGGTTCAAAATTTAACCTTTTGAGGTTCCTGGAGATTGCAACTGGGAGAACCTTAAAGGTTAATTTTTTAACCTTTTTGAAAAGGTTCAAAATTAATCAATAAATAAATCAACACAGTGCATTCAATACATACTGTACACATTCTTTGAATAAAAAAATCATAATAATAAAATAAAATGTCTTTGTCATTATAATAAAGAACCCTAATAGAGAGGGTGCAAGTGTTCATGAAAAACTAAACTAAGCAAATCAGTAATTTTTTACCTTTGTGTGACAAATCAACACAGATTTCCTTTCTTCATCCAACTCAGTTACAATATCTACCCCGACTGCTCTTCTTTGGCACTTGTAGATCACTGTTTGTGCTGCTTCGTTTGATGCAAATCTTGAACAGATAAATCTTCCATCAACAAAATAAATATATACATAACTGAGATTTAAAGGTTGAATGTGGTATGAAGGAAATTTATGTGAAGATAAATATGAAGATAGCGTTAGGGGGCAGTTGTGGACTAACACATAGAGACTGTAACCAGAAGATCGCTGGTTCTAGTCCCAGGTCCAGCAGGGATTGTGGGTGGGGGGAGTGAATAACCAGTGCTCTCTCCACCTTGAATACCACGACTGAAATGAGATCATTGAGCAAGGCACCATTTCCCACAGCAATGGCTGCCCACTGCTCTGGATGTGTGTTTATGGTGTGTGTGTGTGGTTGTTCACTTCTCACTGCTGTGTGTGTGCACTCGGATGGGTTAAACACAGAGCACAAATTCCTAGTATGGGAAACCCCTGGCCACATGTCACATCCTTTACTTTCTTTATTAAACAAAGTCTATCTTCATGAAAGAACCTTTATATGCTGGGTTCTAATTTGTACCCTTTACCACAACAAAGGTTCTAAAAATAACTGCCAAATAACCAGTGGATCATATAGAACCTTTAAGTTCAACTTTGCACCTTTTTAATAGCTGGAAGTTCAAATTTGCACTTTAAAGTTCATTCTGGAACTCAAAAGGTTCAATCTCTTAATGGATATTGACTGAGGAATAATTAAAACCTGCATGTTTATTTTTCTCATAAACTCTGTTTGTCTGATTAAAATAAAGCAAATAAATTACTTTATATTATACATGTACAGTCATTAAATTGGTTATGTGCAATAAAGACTTGTAAAATGTAAAAAAAAGAAGAAGAAGAAGAAGAAAAAAATCCCCAGTAACCTCCAATTTCTATTTCTACCAGGAATATTAATTGTTTAATTATATATTAATTGTTGGTGTAAATTAGGTTTATGTTACATTCAGTTATGTTAAATATTTTTCTAGATTTCTGACAGAATGGCCTCCTTGAATCAACAAAGTATCATATTAAACTAATTCAGTTTATTAGAATATTAATATAAACTGATGTTTAGTTTTATGTGAGTCTACATGATTATAAATGCATTTTTACAAAGTACAATGTGCAGAAACGTTTTATGAGAAAAAAGTGCACTTTTAAATGACGAAACGACCTGATCTGCAGATTGGTGCAATTCATCGATCAGTAAGATCAGACTCTGCCCTCTGCTGGAGTAGGACTATCAGTGAAGCCCTCGCATGTTCAATTGCCTGAGAACACCTTTTCAATTACACGAGTAATATTTACCACTTCTTTATCAGTTGTACGATGCTCCATAATCCTCTTATAAAGTGCAGAGTCACGGGTAATGAATTTCACTGTTAAGCTCTGAAGTTCATTTATTTTGTTCATTGAACCATATGTAAAAAAATCACACGAAATACCCCAGTTAATCATGGGATTTAAGCCAAATTAAATCGCTGTAAACAACATGGAATTATATTAATCTGTATTGTTCTTTGCTGGGATGGTTGGGTCAATAATCTTCATGACTCATGGTGATCTTTGACTTAATATTAATAAATCATGCATAAATATTTCTTTCTGGGATTATTACTCTCTAAAATGCTTGGTGTGATGATGCTGATGACAGCAGTGCCGAAAACAAATAGCCTATCATTATAAACCCTGAATTTTAGAAAATGTGAAATTTCCTTGATTTTTTCTTTCAGATCATTCTAGAATAAAAATTTCCCTAACTGAAGAATATTTGACATCTTAGAAACTACATGATTTTGTCAAGTATTTGTTCTTATATAAAATAACCTGATCATAACCAGCCTGACTGGTTTGTTATCCTAGTTGCTTAATGCCAACAAGGATGTTGATCCAGGAACATAAAGAATAGACACAATGAGCCTTGAGCACTGATCACTGACACTGACGATCACAAGCTCTGACATGCCATCATTTAGTACAAGACCTGCCTGAGAGCCGGGGCGCACAAAATTGGCACTGACTTTACAGAGAAGCGGGGGTGTGATAAAAACCCTGCACAGGAAATGATAGAGATGCATTTATGAGGGTAGATTTAAATGATCACGGCCAGAGCATGCTTTAGATGAGCTCTCCAGGTCATGGTTTGCCATAGCCTTGTGATCTTGAGGAAACTGAAAAAGCCCCAGAATTAAATAGACGGGTACATTGGCATGTGGCTGGAAATGGATGATTTGTTGAACTTCAAAGTAAAATGTGGTCCAATATTCGTCAGGCTCCAGCAAATCACAGGAAGTAACTCACAGGATGATTTGCAGCCTCTAAATTATGCTGAGCCTTTGTGTTAAAGCGTTTGGTTCTTCTCATGCTACTGTTTGAAATGCAAAGAGCATCCGATGTGACTGTGTGTGTGTGTAACACAGATAACTCCTTTACAAGGAAAGAACCGACAGATCAGCGTGATAAATGAGAGGGCTAAAGGGGCTATCGCCAGAGGTTTGTTTGTTTGTTATTTGCCATAATTTTGTAATAAAACTTTGACATTTTGTGCTAGTGATGCTTCGGAAGAATATGGCTTTAAAGAACTGTAATCAGCGCTTAAGGTCAAGGAAAACAGTTGATGAGTGCAGATTTCTTTCCTGTGTTGTTGAATTTCATGATGAAAGAGGAAGTTTGGGTGGAATGTTTTTAGCCACCACCGCCTACAATTAAGTCAGTTGGATAAATACTCTACTGTTCAAAGGTCTGGGGTCAGTAAGAGTTTTAGCTATTCATTTATTTGATAAAAATGCTTTTATTTAGCATTAAACACAGGAGTAAATTCAATGATAAAATATATTAAACATATATTAACAGTTATTTCAATTTATTTTAAATTGTAACAAACCTTTGATGTCAGTCTACATGTAGCAATTAATAAAATAAACCCACTGACAGTTCTTTTTGGCATTTCCTTGAGACCTGATTTGACCTGAACTGTCTTAGCTAGATGAGCTATTCTCCTCAAATGGAAACACGTCATCCCTTCATGGCATGATATGTGGCTCTGAGAAATCTTTGAATGTATAAAACTTGAAGAGCTAAGATTCTCAGTTTCGGGATTGCTCCAATCTTTTCATAAGACCTGGAAATCCTTTTTTAGATCATATAAAAGGCTTACTCTGTTCTCCTGACACCACTAATACACATTAATGAACTAATATTAGAAATAAGGAAACTTCATTCTTAAAAGAGGAATGTTCATTTATTTATTTGTATTTGTTTATCTTTTTAAATAGGCTAAATATGATTTAATTCATTTTTACTTATTTATTTATTATTATTCAATTTTTTTCCCCCTTTCTGCTTTATATTCAAATGTATATCAGGTGTATTTAGGGATTTAAGGGGGTTTATATTAAGACAATCTGTAATTTTATATTTGTTTTTACTGTATACATGTATGGTCTCATTAAAATACCAATAAATAAATAATTTAGAAAAATATATAGTTTTTTGTCAACATACACTAACAAATATAAATTCATTAAAAATACTGGGTAAAATAGGGACAGAACCAGTAATTGGGTTGTTTTTATTCAGCAGTTGGGTTAAATGTGGGTCAAAACAACCCAATCTCTGTTTTTTAGAGTGTTGCTACCAAAAACGTACAAAAACCCACAAAACATTAATATGAAGAAGTATGATAAAAAACACCTTTCTCTAGTACAGACTGTGCAGACAGAACGTATAATGTTGATTTCAACGAGGGGAGTCATAGGGTGAGGGTTAGGGTTAGGATGGGTTGACTCCATCAGTCCCTCTGGAAGGGAGTCAAAATTCAGCACAACACTAACACACTTCTGCTTTTGTAGTAACAGAGCAGCTGTAGCGCTACCTGCTGCCGCACTGGAGGGCAGATGGGTGCAAACACCAGCCAATAACAGAACAGCTCCATTTCCCATCAAGCTCAAGCACAGCAGGTAAATGCATGCAGACATAGCACAATCTTCTAGGTGGCATGAAACTGCAATGCATTAGGAAGTGCTAAGATGCATTGACAACCACAGTATATAGTTAGCAGAAGCAGAAGAAGTCTCTCTGTCTTACTGACAAGCAATCATAAAAGATTTAGCAGACCTTCTATCTGGTGAAAGCCCTACAGAGCAAATCAATGTTCCTCTCAATTCATGTGTATACTGAGAAAATTGTTATTTTATTTACCTTTAAGGTAAGTGGTTGCGTTCAATAGATTTTAGTATGTTGACTAACTTTCAACATTTCTTTATTTTAATGTTTGCTAAAATAAATAGTTTGCAACCACTTATCTTATATACTGTGTATATTTATGTATATTTTTAGTCTATATAAAATAGTGTCTTAGCTAACTAACATAGCAAAATAAATGTTGAAAGAGCACTTCACACACAAAGAAGGTTATTTACTAACTCTGTGGAACTTTGTGCGTGTTATTTGCCCATACAATGAAAGCCAATAATGTTTAATTCATACAGTTTTGGGAAAAAAAAGTATAAATGAATGATTGACAGAAATGTGGTCTTTTTTAATACATAGAACTTTAATTTACAAACTTTCTGTTTATGAGTCAAGGCCATTCTCAGGAAAAAAAAAAAATCTATGGCATGATGAATTATTAAAAAGACTATCAGTTTCTTCATGGTCGGTTTTCTCAGTAACCATGGCAAGGCCGCATGCATTATTAACATGTACAGGAACACTGGTGGTGAGGCTGATGGTGACTCACAGATCAACCTCTTTCTGGGTCTGTTCGCTGTGCCTGGGCTCCAGGGGAAACATGGAGCAAAACCAGGGCTAACTATTTCCATCCACCAATGCAACTGAGGGATTAAAATTACCTTTTTGTTTGTGGACCATGTAAGCCGTCGCAATGGAGGAGGCTTCGTTGACACCGGAGGATGGGAAGAGGCAGAAAAGGGTGAGATTCCGGGTGGCCTCAGGGAACAGCGGGAGGGTTTTGAAAGAGATGTTTAAGAATGAAGGGCCGTCGGATTCCCTGGATTCAGACTGCACCAGCAGCTCCGAGGCGGACCGGGCCAGCACTCCATCCACCAGCGGGGAGGTGAACGGACACCTGTGCGGATTCTTGGGGTCGGAGTTGGACGACAGTGGAAGCGAGCCTGATGACTTGCTGATGTTTGCAGGAGGAAGAGACAAAGTGTTGAGTACCAAACGAGTGAATATCCTCAGCAAAAACGGGACGGTTCGGGGAGTCAAGCACAAAGTCAGTGCTGGCCAAATACTCTTTGATAACTTGGCTAAAAACAATGGGGTAAGAGTTTTTCCATCTCAAATCTTGACAGTGTATGTCAGTGCACATTAGCGCTGGTGAAATCTGACATTAATATTATCAGACTTTCTTTAAAACTGACAGCTGCTCGGAAGCTTTGTGTCCTCAACAGGGTCAGAGCGTCTTTTCTCAGCCGCTATTGGTTACAGGACGTGTTCTCTTCTCTCATGCTTTGGCCAGACAAATGAGCTGTCCCACTGAGCAAGATCATTGTACGATTAAAGATTAATGATGCATTTCTTTAAGTGTTTTGGCTAAGCTAATCATCTTAATGTATTTTCATGACCTCTGCTTTGTAAAAACTTGCTGACAGCTTTTGTCTGATATCAGATGTAACTCTATATATTGTTTTTATAACAGAGGGTAAATAGGGGATTAGATGGACCAATACAAACTACTATATGTAAGGTCATTATTTAAATAATGTTATACAAGACTTTTAAATACTGATAGAGCCCATAAGGGGCAAGGAAATTGAGATAGGAAGATTCATTATATTTCGATGCTTTTAATGTTCACTCACAAAACTTGCAAATGCAAAGATTCTTCCCAGCAAACAAAGAAATGTTTTGTTAACGCAATCCATGTGATATCAGTGGTTCAACTGTTATTCAATGAAGCTACGAGAAAAAACAAAACAAAAAAACTCCGGAATTTATAGCTATACATTTCTTTTTTCCATGCACTATTCCGGAGTTACTCTCAATAATGGGTAAGGATGGGATGAGAAGGAAAAGAGTTGTTGAATTGTCTTTTTTTTTTTTTAATTTTGCACACAAAAGGATTTTTACAGCTTCATAAAATGTCACATGGACTATTTTAACAAATGTCTTTATGGCTCTGGGAATATTTCAGTTGTGTTGCTGTCTATGGAGGATCAGAACGTTCTTGGATTTCAGCAAAATATCTTAATTTGTGTTCTGAAGATGAATGAAGGTCTTACATGTTTGGAACAACATGGTGACTAATCTTTGATTAATGACAAATCTTTTATTTCTGGGTGAACTAATCACTAATAAAAGTGTTTCTTGGAAGGAATATACCATTTTATTATTTTGCAAACATTATTTTACTGAAGAACGTGAAGTGAAAAATCATAAATAAATATACTTCTTGTGCAAGCATTTTGAAAACATTATTAAATACCAGATAACTAAAATTCTATTAAGATTAATGAAAGAATGTTAGTTTATAACTTTGAGAGGCCTTATAATGTTAGTGAATGTCGGAATATATATCTCCATTACCAGATTTTAAAATGTCAGGTCTGAGAACAGTTCCAGGATCTTTTTTTTTTTTTTTTTGAGATGACCCTTTTGGTTTTGTCATCTAGTGTATCACTGTAACACTGTATCATGTTTATCCAAGATGGCCTAACAGGAAAAACCACCACCATCTTTGTCAGCATGTTTTAAGTATGTCAATACAGCAAGTATATAAACTTTTTATGAGCTGCTTGATGTCAGATAAGCATGTTGAGATTCATTAGACTGACAATAAGTGCACATAATAGCATTACTGCTGTTTTATTGGCACTTCATAAAAGCTGACTCACGTTCATACCTGGCTTACACAATGCTGCAGTCTCTGATCTAAGCTTCCTGTGTTCTTATTGGAATTTGAGGATTAGTAAAATTGTCCTCAACTAGAAACATTTATTTAAGTTCCTGGTAAATACCACATCAGCCTAACTATGTATTAACTAAATGCTACAGTTGCATTAGAAAGTTCCAAGTCATTCAATAGTCTCACTTCAAAATGTGTGAAGGTTGAGTCTATTTTTGCTCTTTGCTAAGAAAAACACCTTCACACTTCATGAGAGCTGTTCTTCTAAGAAAGGCTGGAGGTCAGTCTCAAGAACAGTGACTCACAAAATCAATAGATGCTGCCGGCTGCCTCGTATTACCTGCAAAAGCTGCTGCAAACCTTTGTGCAGACTTTGAAAAATAAAAAACATAAAATACATTTATTGTGCTTTTCAATTACAGATAAAAGTATAGTTTTCAAATGCAGTATATTAAACAGATTTGTTCTCATTTCTGAAGGTTACTGTTGAAAGCGGGTACTTAAGTGTCAAGATTAGATTGAATACTGGAAAAGTAATGCCAGACTTCTATGTTTTCTTTGGCCCTCTCAGCCAGAATTGATTCTAGAGTTCGGGCGAATTGTAATCTACACCACCAGTTTTCGAGTGGTCAGGACTACATTTGAGAGATGCGAGATGGTCCGAAAGATCTTTCAGAACCACAGGGTGAAGTTCATAGAGAAGAACATCGCTTTGGACAGTGAATATGGGAAGGAACTGGAAACACGCTGCAAGCGAGTGGGAGAACCTCCCTCACTGCCTGTGGTGTTCATTGATGGACACTACCTAGGGGTAGGGGTGCTCACATCATTCTTTCAAATTTACGCTATATTTAATGCCACAATGCTAATGCTTGAACACTGAATAATGATTTGTATATGTTTTGCACGTTCAGGGTGCAGAGAAAATACTCGCAATGAATGAATTAGGGGAGCTTCAGGATCTCCTCAACAAAATAGAGGTAAATATTATATATATAAAACGTTCATTTGTTAAAGTATCGTATAATCCAGAGGTCTGCATAATTATATATTTTCATTTTTTAGCTTCAATTGCTCAAAGTAAAGCCTAAGTCAAATCTGGTTTATTAGCATTATTATTCTGTAAAAGGAAACAGAACCACTTGTGACAAGAACGGTTTATTATTACAGTTCATTATAGCTCTTTAAACATAAACTGCATTATATATCAGTGATTAATATTATTTATATTACATCTATGCATTTGGCAGGCAATTTGCTATACAGTGGTTTCTCAAACATACTGAATGTCAACAATTTTAACACAAATGAGTCTATTCTACATTTTACAAAATTTTAAGCCAACTCATACATTTAGAAGTGGACTTTAATGCTTACTTTTTTCTAGAAATTGTCAGTTTTTGTATAAACTGAAATGACCACTATGTAAATAGTTACATCTTCCTGTGAGATTGGGTTCCATCAATAATTGCAACACAAAACAAAAGCAAACTCAAAATAAGATTGTGCATTTACATAAACAGTGTGCCCAACCGCCGAAATAACAGATAAGACAAATGCAAGGTTGACTTAATCAAAAAATAAATAAAGCATCACTCAGATTGTATCTCAAAGAGATTGTGCGTATGGGTCAAGTGTTTCATTGAAATCCACTCACATTTGTCTGTTTCTCTGTCTGATGTAGAGGGTTCAGCACCCCGACACATGCCAGACGTGTGGGGGATATGCCTTTGTCCCGTGCCCTATGTGCCATGGCAGCAAAATGTCTGTGTTTCGCAACTGCTTCACAGACTCCTTCAAAGCCCTGAAGTGCACAGCATGCAACGAGAACGGTCTCCAGCCCTGCTCCAGCTGTTCGCACTAAGATCCTCTTCAAGTGCCTGCAAAACTGTTCCCAGCACCACCTCCACCCCATAAGCCATGTATAAAACAAGAGACGCAGAAAAAACTGCTATTTGTGAATAAACATTTTTTTTTTTTAGAAAACTCAATAACATGTCTACAGATGTACTTTTTTACCATATTTGCTATCTGATGGTGATTAATTATTACAGCACAAGGATTTGTTTTTTGTCACATGCCAACAGATGTCTGGCAACATTACCTAATCGGACGGCATGGACACTGTCTGTCACTGTAAATAAATATAGCAATTAGGTAAATTAACTAGTAGTTCAGAGAGACATATCATATTTCTAAACCTTATGATCCCGCCACGAGACAAAAATTCAAAGCATTACCTGGTGAACATCAAAACAGTTGACCTACAAAGAACAATCTAACAAACATAGGACTAAACCACAATTAAATATGAATTCATTAATAATAATATTTATTGTAGTCATTATTAATATATATTAAAAATTAGAAATATTTAGTTAAGTGTTTCTATTAAATATTAGTTTAATTATTTTCCAGCCAGTTAAGGATGTAGTGACGTACTGTAGGTTATATTTAATTATTCAAACTTTGGCAGGAATCGAATTGCTTGACATTGAAAGAAGATGACCTAATGTCTGTATTTGAATGATATCACATTTCAGTTCAGTTAGAGGGTTGATTAAACAAAGCGTCAAATCAATTGATAATTAAAAGAAGTGTAAATCAAGTGCATTGCAATAATACAAACAAACAAAAAAAATCAAATATAATTGAGGTTGGCAGAAATCCTTCACAAACAGCCGGGCTGATATGGAAGTGTGTCTCTGTGCTTTCATAGCCCTGTACAATGCTGCTTGATTCTGGGTCTACAAGGCAGCATTGTAAAGAGGCTCAAAGCTCAGAGTAAATCATCTGTTCATGATGTCTACTGAGGGTACATAACACCACTGGCAGTCTCTGAGAATCTAGCGAACGGCAGCAGCATTTCTGGACATCATTGTAAGATGCCTCATAATGCTGTCTAGGTAGGCAGCTCGTTGAGTTTTCCAGATGTAGCCAGTGTCACACTAAGGTTAGATAAATGACAATGTTGAAAGGTAAATTAACAGATAAATACAGCGTAATGCTTCCATTATTGCTGAATTAAAAGAGCTGGCGGACGTGGCCATCACGGCAAGGGCGATAGCGCCCCCTATTGGTGTGTTTGCTATGACAAGCATCAATAACAATACGAAAATTCACACGAATATCACATATCGACATTCTGTAAAAACAATCCAAACGGGCTAGTATGCAGAAACTGGATGTATATTACGGTTAAACTGCAGTAAAAAAGCAATACCAACACAATATTTTAGATAACATCCGATATTAAATATCTGAAATATTGCGAACAAAGCACAAATGTATCGTGCTGACTTTTTACAAACAAAAAGCGAATTTAAAAAAAGCGCGCGCTGCATAAACTCGACAGATTTCAATGAACCTTCGCAAAATCATTGATTTATTTTGATATATAAGCATCTCAGCGATAATATCCGTTTCTTTACAATTTGTCGAGTAAATATTTGTCATCAGACCAAAAGAAAAAAAATACATTTTACCTCCACAGAAACATCAAACCCTCAATCGTGGGAAGAAACCCGATCTTCAGCCGCGGCGGCGATCTCTACCTTTCTTCATGATCACCATCACAGATGCGCCACACGTTTCTCATGTCCTTCCGCGGCCGTGTCTCAAACCCTAGCGTGCGTCCTACCTAGACAGCGTTTTAGAACGCGTGGGGCGCAACCGAGTCAAACTATGACAACGCGTTCACATGTCGTCTAGGTAGGCTGCTCACTAGAACTTTTAGACACAGCCTATGTACAATGTCCCTGCTGCTATAGATGCATTCTGCACACCGCAAACTGAAATCACGGCTGCCATTGACCATATAGAATCCTATATGATGCGGCACATTAAGTGCGCGAAATCTATATGGTTCTATTTTGAGAAACCCTTTTGTAGTCTTTTTGTAGGCTGCCGCTCCAATGTCTAGAAATGCATCTAAGACAATCAACATGAAAGGCTATGATTAGCGATAAGTGTACTAGCCAATGACATTGACATTTTTGAAGAGCGATGTTAAATAAGGAATATATGTAAACAAATGTTTAAAAAAAGTGTCTTATGCCAATCAAGGCTGCATTTATTTACCATAAAATAATAGTTCTAAATATTATAAATTAAAATAACTAGAAAATAGCAAAACTCAGCAGTTTAATAAATTAATTGCAATTTATTCATCCTCTTCTTCAGTAGCTCCAAACAGCTCAAAGATCTAACCAAATAAACATTTAAAATATATATAGTCTTAAAGCCTTTTTCATAACTAATTTTCAAACTTTATACTTGCTAACCCT
>JAUCMS010000024.1:10609122-10622414 GCA_032357445.1 Enteromius radiatus
CCTTCACGTTTGGGGGGGCAGTCACAGCATTTAGGGGGGCATTGCCCCACCTTGCCCATGCCTATGTCCGGGCCTGGGCCTAAATCATTCTTTAAACATTAGAAAAAAATTAAAATAAATAATAATAATAATTCACTTGAACACACAAGAATAAAAAGGTTTTAAGATGAGAAACATATGCATATGCATAGTGCACATGTCCAGAATATACATGTAACACAAAAAATAGGACACATTTCTTGTAGTCAAATGTAGTGTAAAAAAATGATGTAAATACATACCATTAAATTACAAACAAACAAACAAAAAATAATGTATCTTAGAAATTTACAAAGTAGCATTTGAATATAAAAAATCATATAAAGTAAAAACATTTTCCAAGGTCTTGAAGACATGAGCAAAATAACAACAATGATCATCTCTTTTTGTCTGTATGCTCCTCAGTCCCATTCTGAAAAGTTCTCAAGCTCTTGAAGCCACTGCTTCTCCACCTTCACAAATAGAGATAACAAAACAGTTAGTATATGCATTGTACTGTATAGACATGTTTACCGATACTACATATCGGTTTGAACAAGTGGCATACAGTAATACATTTTAGAATTATCCACCTGTTCATTTTGCAATTTAGTCAGACTGAGCACTGAGGGTTTGTGTGCGATCATTCTAGTTGGCTGACTTTGAGGAAACTGTATGTGGGACTGGGAATTTCTCTGAATGTTTGCTGCCTCAAAGACATTGTTCATGAAGGTGTCTGAATTCTCAGAGATCGTCTCTGAACACTGCCTCTTCTTAGGGGTAAAGCTTGAGTATTGAAGTTCAGAGTACACCCTCTTAGAAGACAGTTCTGGTGGATTTTCAAACTCTAAAAAAAAGACATTTCAAAATTTAACAAACTCAGCCAACACTATTAATGATTTCTGTGGCTCTTCAAAGTCAAAAAGCCCCAAAACATGAAATGAGAACAATTATAATGACAAAATTCCTTTCTAGGATTGTAACATTGTATGACGGCTATTGAACTCATTTAAAAACGTACCTTCTTCCCAGCCATCAAGACTACTCTGTTCAGCGCTAACAGCCTCCACCACCTTGTGAGGACATTAAAATCACAAACATTCAAAGGCAAAATCATGAAAGCAGAAATGAAATAATCAAAAAGAAGCTTTCCAAAAGCACCTTTTCCTTATTACACCTGCGCCTTGGAGTAAAGCGCCCATCCACGATGCTTTGAAGAGACTGCTTTAGTGAGGTATGTAACTCGCTGGTGTTCTTGACCTAAAACAAAGTCAGTTTTAAAATATTTTATACAACTTTCATAAGTTAGCAAGCACTGTTCTTAAGAATAACAAGTGAAATGGCATAAAATAGGGTGTTTTGGAAACCATTATAAATTATAGCCATATATTATACCTTCATACTATCAAAACACACTCTTCGAAACTCTCCACTGCTGCTGCTGGCAATTATATTGTTCATTGATTTCAACACAATCGGTAAGGCGGAATTCAACCTCTGTCTGGCCTGAAGTACACACAGAAAAGATGGATGGCTTTAAACAATGAGTAATGGCTATACTGTCACTATTGTTACATGTATATTTGTTCAAAAATTTTAGGTCAGTAAGATTTAAAAAAAGACTTCTCTTGTTCACCAAGGATGCCTTTATTTGATAAAACAACTGTAAAAACTGAGTATAATCTAAAATAACTATTTAGTATTTTTCAAATGAAATCTTTACCATGTGTCACATGATCCTTCAGTAATCATTCTAATGTGATTTGGTGCTCAAGACACATTTTTATTATCATCAATGATGAAACAATATATATTTTTTCTTTTTCAGATTTCTTTGCTAAATCAAAAGATGACCATTTCTTTAAAATAGAACTCTTTCTGAATAGTAACATTTAGAAATAAAGTCAGCAGATCAATCTTACACCATGTTTTTGCCGAAATCTTTTCAGGGTGTTTTTCATGGTAGTTTGCAGCGTTGCCCTCACATTATCTCCGTTGTACCAAAAAACTGCATCCAAGTGTCTCTCAAAAACCTCTTCACTGCCTGACACATTTTAAAAGCAGAATTTCAAAATATTATCTCAAGATGTCTGTATGATAGGGAAAAGCCAATGTAACTCACTTATGAAGTCTGAGATCTGGGAGCGGAAGGGGTCTGTGTACTGAGTGAAAATGAAGACAGTGAGAGTCTGTTCAACAGCATGGCTCCATTCTGACTCAATGTCCTGCTCTGCGCCACTACTACATCTCGTTTCCTGGCTGTAATCAGTCTCAACAGAGAATTCTACATCAGAACACAGAGATCCTATAAAGAAAAAAGGCAGAATTAAATAATATATAGACATGCTGGAAAGCTGTCTGAACAACTCTAGCCCCAAAGCCAAAAGTGCTTTGTAGTACAGTGGTTTTTATGTTTTGCAGCGAGGCTTCCATCCATAAAACTATAACACATAGAGGGAATTTTTCCTCAGTATCCCCAATTTCTCTCTATTTTGGCCTGTAATTTACCCTGGATGTTTTGTGCTTCCATACAACAGACTCTAGAAAGGCCGAGATCTGCCCAGGAAAGTGAATTAGCCAGACTCTGGAGGAAACTCGTCTGCGTTTGTTGCATTAAAGGCATGCCGCATGGACTGTACACTAACATATGCAATGAATGTTAAGGATAACATTATTTTAAAACATCTTTTTTATTCATAAATATGAAAAATAATAACATAATGATTTTTTTCTTACCAAAATTATACAGCGTAAGATGCGCACAAACAGTTAAATTCTAATAACAATAATCATGTGAACATTACAAAGGATATCTGTATGCATGAGAGACGAGTGGGCCAATTGGAATACAGATCCATACAAGGAGCGAGTGTTGCCATGGTAGCCATGCTCATTTCCCCACACTGTCCAGCCTCTATCATGTCAGTGGGAAGCACACACCTTAGTGTGTTTCCAAATACTGGGTGCATTTGTGGACAGGACGGGAGACTCCGTACAGAGAATGGACTCCTTGAAAATAAAATCATAGAAAAAAATTAAAGTAGAGATTTTATAGATGTTAAAACTCAAAGACCAGTCTGAGGTGTTCATTCAAGTTCTATATAAGAAACAATTGCAGGAACTGACTGTCCGTATGCTTTAGTGTCCATAGTAATGCGGTGAGCCATCGCTGAAACCTTATTTCCTTTCTCTCCTTCACTATAAAAGAGAAATTAAGGCAATTACACCCAAAATGTTCTTAAAAATAGAAAAGAGTGGGTTTAATTAGTAGACCTGTAACATCATTTACTTGCAGAGGAGAATAAAAGCAACAAAAGAATAAAAAAGCTTTGACTTTTATTATTATCATCTACACTACTATAAATGATATGTAAATCTTGCCATATAGTATGATTTTTAATGCTTATAAAGTCTGTATTTATTTGATAAAAAGTATTATTGTAATTATAATATTTTGGACAATATATTTTTAAATATAATTTAAATGTCTGTGTCATATTATGCTGTAGAAATCATTCTAATGTGCTGATTTGGTGCTCAATAACCATTTCTTCCTGTTATCAGTGTTGACAGCAGTTGTGCTGCTTAATATTTTTGTGGAAACCATGATACATTGTTTTTTTTATGTCTAAAGGAACAGAATTTAATACTAATTATTTGAAGTAGCAATCTTTTGTAGCTTGATAAATGTCTTTACAATTTAAGGTATTATTTCTGAATTAATAGAAGTATTAATTTCCTAAAACATTTAAATACATGTTTATTTAGACAACCTGAAGATTTGCTTGTGTGTCGCTGAATCTGTCCTAATCTCAGATATGATTTTCACCTGTAATAAAAAGGCAGAACCAGACCACATGAGGAGACAGAATGCTATCTTCTCTCAAAGTTAATTAAGAATTCTAAATGCACAACAGTTTTATTACAAATATACAAATTTATACACATAAAGGATAAATGTTTTTGGTTTATGTCAATGTTACTGCAGGAAACTTTTCGTGTTGTTACAATAGTTTGAATGTACCACACTGGTCTTACCTTTGCATGAACCAAACTGAGTCTGTGCAGAAATGTTTGGATCTTTGACAGTTCAGCCTCCACTGACTGACTAGTAGCCTTTTTTTTTTAGCATTCCAGAAATTAAGATAAACAATTTATAATTACTATGTGAAAACATACTAAATATATTCATAATAGCAATGAAGACAAATAAATTGTACAAAAAATGTGAATACATACTATATACATATATAAAAGCACAATATCTGAATAATACACAACTGTGTTTTGTCCTGGTATATTATTCAGTCAGAAGGCACTCACATGGAAAGAATAGGTAAAAAACAAAGACCCAAAGTTTTCAGTAAACCTCTGAAGTTCTTCCTGATGAATACATTTGCAAGGTTGGACCTCTAAAGAAAGACCTTCTATAGCCTCTGTAAAAAACAACAACAGCAAGAAACAAAGTGAATCTGAACATATATTTACAATAACAATCAATAGTTTTTAGGCAAGTACATTACACAATCACCTTTTAAAGCAGACTTAGAAATTGTCTTACACCAAGCACCAGCAGCAGATACTGTAAACGAGAACATTTGTCCTGGTGAATTAAATATGAATTAAAGTCAAGCTTACAGAACTACAGAATCCGTCGTTACCGGTTAAAATCGCGGGAGATTCAGACAGCGCTCTCGCGACGACCATCAGGCCTCCTGATCGTTTACACTCACCATGAACCAAAACCAATAAACACCTCAAAACCTGCAGTTAAATAAAGTTAAAACAATCATACGAGCGACATTCAGTAACTTAGCTGATAAACACTAAGAAAACGCTAAGCAAACCCTGAAATAAATATATGTTGAACAAAACATTAACAAGAAAACATATTATGGATTTTAAAAACACAATGTTGAACATAACTTACCTGTCGTAATTTACAGTACATTTTCAGTCATCTTCGTCTGAAAGGGCCTCAGAAAAGTTCGCATCCGCTCCACTAGATGGCGCGAAAGCCTGCAGAAAGAGGCACAGACAGAACACTGTCACGTACTTTTTAGTGCTGCCCAGCACATGTAAATAGGGAAGCGTCTGTATACTTCTGTTGTTATCGTTTTCGTAGTCAACATATCCATTTAGCCTTTAACTGTGCAGGATGAGCGCGCAGCAGATGCTGAAAGTGTTCGTCACGAGACGTATTCCGCAGGAGGGCATGAAAATACTCCAAAAAGCCGGGATGTACGAAACTTTATTTTTGTCTTGTTTGCATGCATTTTATATATATATATATATATATATTTTGCGTGTATAAATGTCTGAGATGCTTTTCCCTGGAGTGTTGATAAGGTGAAATAGCTTATGTAAAAAAACTACGGTGGCCACGGTGTTCATTAACAGCGTGTGTGACTCTCAAGGAACTTTGGAGGAAGACAGTTTGCATTTAAAGTTTTACCAGTGACCTTGTAGCGTGCTTGGAGTCTGTGAATGTCACACTGTTTGATCAAGAGCCTTATTGCATGCTTTGGTATTTTCAACAATTGTAGAAAAATAAAAACGATTAAATTAATGGAAATAACTTGAGCAAAAATATACGGGCAGATTAATGTTGTTATGCGTCATGCCCAGGTGTAATTTGTCAATTTGGGAATCTGACGAGCCTGTGCCCCGGGCGGAGCTCCTGAAGGGGGTGGCAGGTGCTCATGGGCTTCTCTGTTTACTCTCAGACAAAATTGATGCTGAGGTCTTGGATGCGGCTGGTAAGGCAAACCTCTCCTCCTTACACTTTAAAACAACTTCAGGTGAAGATACTGATTTAACTTAGTAATACTGATAACACACATTAAATATTCCCAGGACCAAACTTGAAAGTGATCAGCACTCTGTCTGTGGGATTTGACCATCTTGCCATAGATGAGATAAAGAAACGGTAAGTTTTCTGAAAGCATTAGATAAGACCCCAGAAGTGAGACAATAGACAGTGGATCGATAATGATGGATCACAGTAAGGATGTTTATACAATATAAACGCATGTACTATCTTTCTTCACCCCAGTGGGATACGAGTAGGCTACACTCCTGATGTTTTGACGGATGCTACTGCTGAGCTGACGGTGGCTCTGCTCTTGGCCACCGCTCGACGTCTTCCCGAGGGTGTAGAGGAAGTGAAAAAGTCAGTCCAACATCTTTTCTAATACATTGTGTCATATATCACAGCTTTGTGTTATGTTCAGCTGACAAAATGTTCAGCTAAACTGGTTGGATGCCAGAGTTACTTGAAATATCTTCTTTGGTTAGTAAATGATGACAGAATTTAGGTGGACTATCGCTTTAATGTTTAATAAGCATGATCTTTAAAAACAAAGAGTCAGTATCCCTGCAATATCCCAGTTTTTTGGCATATTTTCCATCTCTCTCAGTGGCGGCTGGAGTACATGGAAGCCTCTGTGGCTGTGTGGTTACGGTCTTTCAGGCAGTACTGTTGGGGTCATTGGTTTGGGCCGCATAGGTACTGTATGAATTATTCATTTTATTCTCTCTCTCTACCATTAAATAAGCTACCTATACATCTGCTCTGTTATGTACACCATCTGTTCTTTTAGTAAAGTGACAAATGCAGTGACAATCATAGTGAAAACAAGTCACTTCACACATAAGCAGCTTGTTACCATATGTAGTGTTATCTCTCTGGATAATTGACGATGTCGCCCCATTTATGTTAAAACAACGAAGGTGAATACTTTAGACTTCATCATTACCGGGAGAATTACATTGGCTCTAATGGATTTGTTTAATTTGATTATTTGTAGGTTTGGCTATTGCAAGGCGACTAAAGCCTTTTGGAGTGAAGAGGCTACTGTACACAGGCAGACAACCCAAGCCTCAGGCCCAAGAGGTTGATGGAGAATTTGGTAAGAACTAGACAAGATAAATACATGTTTAATTGTATGAATACAGATGGAATAAAACTTTTTAGCGGGAAAAGGATTGTACAATGAACTCTTTTTTTTAATCAGTGCCTTTAGACACCCTGGTGAGTGAGAGTGATTTTGTGGTGGTGTCCTGTTCTTTGAGTCCTGACACTAAGGACCTTTGTAACAAAAACTTCTTCAGCAAGATGAAGAAAACATCGATCTTTATCAACACCAGCAGGTAAAACACACTGGTAAAAGCAGAGCGGCAGTGGAACATGTTTGAAACTTTACTGCTATATTTGAAGCATTGCAGTTCTTCTGTAGACTTCTTTGCAGTTAACAATTTCTCCTCAAATCAATACTATTTTCTCTCTCTCTTTTCTCTAGAGGAGCGGTTGTGAATCAAGAGGACTTGTTTGAAGCCCTCAGCAGTGGTCTGATTGCAGCGGCTGGCCTTGATGTTACAACCCCTGAACCTCTGCCCACTGACCACCCACTGCTGACCCTTAAAAACTGTGGTGAGTGCTCTTGTAAATCCACTTCAATTCTGTTATTTTTATTGCCACGTATTAGTAGAAAAAACTTGTCTTTCTTTGTCTTATAGTGGTTCTCCCTCATATTGGCAGTGCCACCTACTCCACGCGTGGTGTCATGAGTGAACTGACAGCCAACAACTTGCTGGCAGGCCTGACAGGCTCTGAAATGCCCAGTGAGCTGAAATTATAAAGCTCTGAAATGTTGATGCCATATTACATGAATGGAAAAGTCAGTAGAATAAATCTAACCATTAATGCACTGCATGAACCACATGAGATAAGAAGGGATAAAACATGTATTATGATAATCTCGCATGAATAATCTTAATCACGAATGGAACAAGATGACATGATTTGATATGCTAAACATGCACATTTGTTCTACTGCGATACTGAACATTCAAAGTAAAACACTCAAACGTCCTAATACACTCCAAGCTAAAGTAGAATTAATGTTATAGGTATTTCATTAGTAACAATAAAGGATTTATTGAAACTCTTGTATTTGACATCTCTTTTGGAAAAGCACAGCTTTTAAAGAAATAGTTGAGCCATAAACATTAGGATTTGAATGTCATGTGAAATGATACAGCCATTACATTGATTTTGTTGAAAACTTAATGTCCACAGCAAAATTAGTTTTCATCCCCATAACACATTTATAATAAAATCAAAATGTATAAAGAGAAACCATACATTTAAGTTTACAAAGTACATTTTTAGAAATGATTAAAGTTTAAGTTTTGACAACTCAATGGGAATAACTGATGAAAGATTTATTGCTTGTGAAAACATCTTGGTAGACATCTCTTGTTTGCCATAACTTTCAAATGAATGAATGTGAACAAGTCAAGTGCATTAAACTGAATCCAGTAAAAATATTAAATAAAATAAATGACACAAAGCGACACCATCTCTTCTTTAACTGCGGTGGTAAGTGACTCTGCAGCATCGTCCAGGTCCTGCATGCCTCATCTAGGAATGTTTCTGTATCCGGTGAAGTTTCATATGCTGTCAAGCTTCTTCAAAACGTAAGGTGCTGAAAAACAAAAAAAGTCACTTATTTCAACCATCATAAACCTCTAATTGTCATTAAGAGACGTTGCTCTATTTGACAGAGTTGAATAAGCTCTAACTATATGTTTTTGATTATAAGGCACTTAAGGTGACCTCTATCACTTAATGCCTTTGAGACTCCATTGAAATCATAAGAAGCTGAATAGATTATCAATTAACACACCTCACAATACGCCTCGAGAAAATAATAATAAAAAAACCTCAGAGATATTAAAAAAAAAACAAACACGCGCACATCTGATCTGATCTGACATACTACGTGCATGAAGCGCCTTGATACTCACTGACTCGCAGAAGCGCAACATATATCAAAAAGTTGCGAACAGACGTGATGACATCTTCGCGCATTTTTTTCTTCATCTCCTCCGGGTCCATCTTCGGCCCAAGTCCCTCGATTTTAAACATGATTAAGATGGAATCAAGGATTATATGTGCCTCAAATGATCGCTCCAAGCCACATTCAATCCAAAAGGCATGCGAGAAGGGAAATACGTCATGTTGGACCTGCTTCTAGGACCCACGCTATTAGCCTGCTACATGGCGCCTGGTGTAAAGTCAGGTATTTTCACGAACAATACATGATTAAAAAAAGCGTTCGTAATAACATTTTATGACATTTAAAGGTGCATATATACTACGAGTTTTGTGATATAAATGTTTAGACAAAATACATTTAAAATGTGAAATTTTAGTCAGGCAATATGAAAAACAACACTTCGTGCCACAGCTCATTGTTTTGATTTTTGGTGCGCGCTTGTTGGGAATTGCCACTATCTGTGCATAGTCTACAAAAGTAATATCTTTGATTTTAATTATTTTATACAGACATTATCACTGATATTCTGGCGTTTATTTGGTATCCGGTGGCACTGAAGCATAAAGATTGTAGCTGCATGTAATTTGCCTACAAAAAAAGTCCACATTACTGTAACTTAAAAAATCATGGAGCACAATGGACCGCTATCCAGTAACGCTTGTCAGACACGTCTGAAATGGGTTAATGGATCCACTGAGACGTCGTCCATTTGTTTACCCAGTAAACGTAAACGAAATGATGTGAATACTGTAAATGGCCACGAAGAGGAGGATGGTCCGAAGGGGTTTCCCTCGAAAGACAGTTTGAGGAAACGTAAGTATGGCTCTTTGTTCAGGACACAGGTGTAGAATAGGTTGCAGAATTTTTAACTCAGGTCTCAAAGTCCTTAAAAATAATACAAATATTAAATATAAGTATACTAATAAAAAACATAATATAAAATCCTGGGCCTTCTTATAAACATTCCTATATGTACAGTATCAGTATAAAGACATTTAGTCAATAATTGCTTTATTCATTTACATTTTGCATTTGTTTGTATTATACACACACATATATTTTTTTTATTTTTATGTGAACTAAAATCTGCACAGAAGCTAAAAACAAATTCCTTGTGTAACTAATTGTTTGCAGTAAATACTAAATAAATAGTAAATAGTGCAGTAAATAGTGAATCTCATTTTGGTCTTCTACAATACAGTATGCATAAAGTATTTTAAATTATTAACCTAAAGTAATATCAGTCCAGTTCCAGTTGCCTTGTTTGTGGCTACAGTGTTAAACATTAAGATGTGAGTATGTACTATATTAATAACATTTATGTTAGGACAAAATTCATTTGACTCCTGTGAATTACTTCTACAGGTGGTTTTGTCTTGATTGATGGTCAGAGAGGTGTGTTCTACTCTGAAAGCTGGGAGCCTAATGGCAGCACTTTATACCTGCCTGTAAGTGGCACTTTGTTAGCCAACATCAAAAAATATGATCAGATCAGCTTTGAGCAGGGCTGCTTTTGCATTGGCAATGCAGCAGGTGGATTTCAACAGAAAGTCCAAGGTAGGCCTCATTTATTTGTTTTTTAAATTAATAGTAGCATGGTTGCTTAAAGTCAGCATTGCCTGCGAACATCTTTTATAGTAATCAGGTGTTTAAAACTACAAATGTGTTTTTAATTATGCAGGTCAAGCGATCCACTGCTGGCGATATAGTGAATGTGAGCGAAAGCTTTTCATTGCACTTTCTTACTTGTTCACAAACTTACAAGTGAGTTCATTATTAAGTAATTTCATTAAAAAATATTTTCTAAGTATTTGCATACATGCATTAAGGTATGGCATTTTGTTTCTTCTTGTCATCAAATGTATATTTTCCTTCTTTGTTCTGTAGGTGTTCCAAGAAGTTGTCAGCGCTCTTGATTGTCTCTGAGTACACACAGTGCCATCTAATCTAAAAAGCATAGACCAATAATATTTTTAGTGTAGCCTAGACATTTCGCTTCCTCGTTACAAAAAAGTATTTAAAAAATTGTGATATTGTTGAAATATGTGCCTTTGACACATCAGTTTTAGTCAACTATGAAAGATATCAGCCATGTTTGATATCTAAAAAAAGTGTATTTAGTTAAGCTACAGTGTGTCAGTATGTTCCATTAATGTGGATACTGATTTGTTTTGCATGACACACGATATTGTAAGCGATCTTGAAGCCTCTGTTATTGCTGTGAAACCAAAACATGACATGAAAATACTGTATTTTAGAAGCCTGTGGAGCTTGTTGTTGATTTTGTGCACTATATTTGTACTCTAAAAATGTTGTATGTGTTGAAGCTTTGCTTTTGGTGACTTTTTATATTTCTTTTACAATAAAACGGAAGACTAATAACTTTAAATCCATTCAATCTGTTGCTGTTTCTTTAAAAATGAATTTTGTGTAGCATGTACTGTAAATGAGTTTGTTTCTTCACCAGAACAGATTTGGAGAAATGAAGCATTCGGTCACTTGCCCACCAATGGATGATCTGCAGCGAATGGGTACCATTAGAATGAGAGTTCAAACATTTGATAAAAATGTCACAATCAACAAGTAATCCACACAACTTAATCATTAATCATTTAATTAAAGCTGTTTGTAAGAAACAAATTCACCATAGACATTTTTAACTTCAAACACCAATGCTTCCAAATAAAATAAGTGGTATTTATCCATAATATTGCTTTCTCCAAAGAATAACTCATATTTTCTGAATCAGGAGAGAAATATGCATTGTTTACAAGCCAAAATAGCACTAAAGGAAGTGTTATTATGGATTATGGACTGGTATTTTGGCCAGAAGTGACAGTTTAAAGTAATTATGGGTGTTTCTGACAAAAGCGCAGCTATACACTTTAGATGTGATGTTGCATGTTACTATTTTGATCAGCTGTTTGGATTTTCATTCTGACATCACCCATTTATTGCAAAGGATGAGAGAAAGTAATTAACACTTTAACACTGTTAAAGTAATTAAATAAAATTTTTTTCCAAATCTGTTCCAGTAAAGAAACAAACTTCACTTACTCATCTTGAAAGGCCTGAGGGTGAGTAAATTTTAAGCATATTTCCAATGCGTATAATTTTCTGTTCCTATTCCTCCTCTGTATCCTTTCCTTTCTCATCTCTCAATGTTTATACAGCTAAAGTGGTGAAATGTTATAAAATTGAATTTGAAATAGGAAAGGGCAAGAGGCTAATATCATTGTTCCGTTACTCTCAAAATTGCTCGCCCTTGGTAAAGTTTGCTCAAGTATAGACTTCAGTTCAGTTTAGAGTCTGTTCACACTCCCCCTCCTCCATCAGTCTCAGCGGGTAGCTCTCCATAGATCATTCATTACGTAGATCCTGTGTGAGTCAGAGGCCTGCTGTCAGACTGGAGAAATAAGATGGAGTGGAGAAACTGGTTGCAGTTTATTTGTTCTTCGTGACTTTTCATGAGGTGAATGAGAGAATGTAATATCTTAGGCAAAAAAAGATTAGAAGCTATTATTCCTTTTTATAAAAGAAGCAAGTTAAAGCTTCATTACTCAAAATGCCATTCAATATTGCATTATAGAAAATTATACAGTGCGTACAATGGCTGTTAATGTTTTTAAATGAGTCTTTTAACAGAACTGCTCAGCTTTAATGGTAATTTTGAGAATACAGTAACTCTATTCGTGTTAAAAGCAGCTGGCTGATGGTGAATGTTCCCGTTATTATGGCTCACAGAGGGGTTATAAACACAGCTGGCAGCCAAGATTCAATCGCAATTTGGTGCAAAGAGACCTCATTGGCACCAGTCTGTGATGTGTTACTTGTAGAGCTAAGAACATAAGTGAAAACAGCACCATTAATACTAAAAATTAAGATGTACTATACGTTTTAATCTTTGTTATTAAAGTTTATTTTGATATACAACTGACAATAATGACTGAAATAACTTTTAATCTCATATTCAATCTAAAATGTCGATGTCAATGCAAGTTCTAAATGTCATTATAGTCAAACCAATTTCATGTAATAATTAATAGAGATAATATATATATATATATATATATATATATAATATTATTAATATCAAATAATATGGAAAATAATTTATAAACAATGGAAATTGAGAAATGTACATTTTCTAAAGAAAATAAGAGGAGTGTTTACACGTGCAAGCTCATAAAATTTCATTTACATTTTACAATTTTTTTTTTTACAATATGGTCTAG
Source organism: Enteromius radiatus (assembly GCA_032357445.1). Classification (NCBI taxonomy): domain Eukaryota; kingdom Metazoa; phylum Chordata; class Actinopteri; order Cypriniformes; family Cyprinidae; genus Enteromius; species Enteromius radiatus. The sequence continues at coordinate 10,622,219 of JAUCMS010000024.1, forward strand.
CAGGTGTAGTTCATCTCTTTGAACACTAGACTACAGTGTAACACAAGCCATCTCCCATGATGCTTTACCTAAACTTGAAATACAAAGTCTTTAAATACACACTGAACTCTCTCTCTCTCTATATATATACAGTATCTCACAAAAGTGAGTACACCCCTCACATTTTTGTAAATATTTTATTATATCTTTTCAAGGG
>JAUCMS010000024.1:10627858-10648906 GCA_032357445.1 Enteromius radiatus
GCTGGCAGAGGATGAGACACTGATGAGAGGGGCGGGGTTACAAACGATCAGACACGTGAGGGACAGGCATGAAAACAACAGAAAAGCACATGGACAAGGTAAACAACTACAGAACACGCCTATGGCGTGACAGTAAGTGCCTCACATTTTAGCTTTTTAAGGAAAAGCGGGACAAGTATAAATGATTTTCTGTTGTAATCAGCATGCTGTTGATTGAGCTTAATTTCTACCAAACCCCGGAATATTCCTTTAGATCTATCATTAACTGAGTCCAGCATGTACACAAGATGAAAACTGGAGACAACTAAAGAATAATGACACAACACATTAAACTGTCTGTCTCCTGATTATGTCCATTTCTCTGTGACAGGCCAATTGTGGCTTGCTGTCAATTTGTGGGAGATTAGCAAACTCATCTTTCTGATAAACTCTCTTTTTCCCTTTTCTCGCCCCCTCTGTTTCATCTCTCCTTTTGTCATTAATTAAGCCGGGGCTCTTCTGAGTGGTAACAGCCAGTAGAGATATAATAAAGAACTCTTATCACTTTTTCATTACGCTCCAAATCAGGCCTCCCAGTCAGCGGCTGCGGGATAACATATTGGGCCGTGTAATATTAGGCCATGGCTGTGGACAGATAGTGGCCTGGGGTTGGATCTGATACACTACAGGTTATCAGAGTGATAAGGTTAGAGCTGTGAGATTGGTCACCCAATGGTACAAATGCTGGATCACGTCAACAGCAATTATAGTCAGAAGAGTCTTCTGTTCATTAACATCCATCAATCCATTCATCCACTTTTTCAAGTCAACATTCAAAGTTACTCTTTTCCTGAAACGAGCAATTCCTATATCCTGTGCAAATTTCAACCTAGGCTCATTGAAAATATGTTGAACGCAAAAGAACAGGAACGCGTCACAGAGGAATTCCTTCTACTTAGCCTCTCAGCGGCTATAGGCTGTCGCTATAATACCTGTACCACCATAATAAAAACATGCCACGGTCATGTGTTAAGTGTGTGTTTTAGCGCCACTCTCAGGGCATTTCACTTTGAAATGTGCAGTAAGGTACATAATTACGGCTTGCAGAAATATAGAGGCATGTATTTCTGATGAGCCTAGGTTGTAAAATTTCGGTTTTTAGACATTTAACTGGCTAAGAATGTATGGAAAAGAACAAAAATAAGTTCCGATTTTTGATGTTTGCAAAACATTCTTCAGTTTTTACTTCAGTAATACTACGTTAAATAATCATTAAGACTAGGCTATAATACCAATCCTTATCGCAAAGTGAAAACATCAAGGCCAGTGGCAGTCTTCATGACAAATATTAATACTAAGCTCAGTAAAATAGTGATTAGGAAGCTGTTTGGTGTCACCTTCTAATTCCTTTAAAGTACATCCTCTTTTAAATCATTTTATGACTCATCATCATAATAACACTGTCACACATAGCTTTTTGCTCAGTGGGCTTCTTGAAAGATCTAAAGACGCACATGCACGTCTTTTGTATTGCCATGGTATAATGTGAGCATTCAAGCTCATTCACATCATAGACGTTTTCAAACATCCTTGTTCTACAGAACCCCGGGAAGATTGTTACTTTGCAGATAGCCAAGACACTAATTGTAAGGAGGATCAACTTGGCGACAGAGTCTACTTCACAGAACAACAGACAAATTAAACCACAGCTTCTACTTTTCTCTTATTTGACTCACTGGCTAACAACACAAAATGCGTGCTTGTAAATAACAGATGCTACAAAAGTTATAGTGAGTGTGCTTGAGCATATGGATGATGGGGAAAATGGAGTGCTTGTCAGTTATTGTAGATAAGTGCACATGCTGTTACCGACATCTCTTATGCTACGTCTGCAGCTGTCTTTGTCCATTTACAGGAAATCAAAAAAGAATCTTCTTTAGATTAGCATACTTACAACTTTAGCAAGGAAAACAGCTACATAATGTCGGACATTTTACACAGTGAAGAAATACTTTTTACTTAAGGAAAGAAAAACAGGAAGACGACTAAAAAAAATAACAAATCCTTAAATTGCCCATTATGCTTCAGCCGAGAGTGGTGCTGAGATGCCAGCTTGTTTCAAGTTATTGATCCAGAATATCAAAGTTCTATTGTAGCTCTGTTTTTCTCCTGGAAAAGCTCTATATTTTTTCCCTCTCACCTGGCTCTACATTTTCATTTCATTTTAACCAACACTATGAAAAGTGCTGCAATTTTGCCTTTGAGAAAGATTTGTGTTTGTGTGCATGTACAGATGCAATTTGTTTAACGGTTAGAAGCTGATTTTTGATTCAAAAATAAGTGCCTTTTTTACATCCACAGCACTGTTAAAAAAAAAATTGGGATAAGTCTCTTACCCTCACCAAGGCTGCGCTGATTTCATCCAGGCTACAGTAAAAAGTATTACAATTAAAAATTACTGTTTTCTATTTTAATATTTAAACCGTATCTGGCAAAGCTGATTAGTAATGCTCATTTAGTTTTCAGTGTCTTATTATTGTCCAGAAATTATTCTAATATGCTCAAGAAATATTTCTCATCATTAGTGCTGAAAACATTTATTTGAAATAGCAATATTTTGTAACAATACAAATGTCTTTACTGTTATCTTTGATTAATTTTAATGCCTCCCCAATGAAAAAATCAAATAAATCAATGGCATCAAATCAGCTCTAGGCAGGTCTTATACAACTAGTTTACTAATTAATACTTGTATCATTTTAGTACACTTTAAAGTGTAGTCTCAGTAAACTACTAGTTTGGTAGTTTTATAATTCAAGTCTACTCAAGTTTAACCTTACTTTATACTTTAATTATACTACTATGTCCCTATTTAGTAATGCATATATGTTTATATTTTATATATAGTTATAAGAATATCTGAATATACAAAAAATCAAAAGGAAGTTTTTTCTTGCAAACCAAAAATACTTTATTCTAGCTTCATGCATTCTTTTTTTTATAAACACTTGAATGTGGGTAAGTTTCATGAATAAAACAATAAAGAAATAAACAACATTTTAAACAAATAGCTGAAAAAGAACTGGATTCAGAATGATGACCGAAATGAGTCCAAAAGTCATTATTACCTCTTTAACATTTTATTCCATAATGTTACACAATTTTAATGATGTTTTATATCTGATCATAGATTACATGTGAAAGCATAAAAGATGTGTAAATATAGTATAAGTCAAGTATACTTAATTGAATAAAACTATCTTTTACGTATATTTCTTGGAAGTACATAAAGACCATTTCATTAAAAAAAATAAAAAATGTAAATGTAAATGTACTTTTCTAAATTTTAGTTTAAAAGAAGTAGCTACTAAGAGCACACTTGAAAAAACACTTTTTTTTGTAAGGTTATGAAGCTTTTCTGTACAATTCTAAATTGAGCAGTTTTCCCGTAACTGTATTACTTGTTTTTCTGCCCATTTAGACATCATTACTTAAGCACCGTCGACAGCGGTGCCATACATCATACAAATAGTGCTCCTCACACAAATCAGACTACATAGAGCAATGCTTCAATCAGTCATTAATGGGACATTTTAGTTAGGATGCTGCCTTAAGGTTTCGGGGACAGCATATCTCCATGTGTAACATTAGTCATTAGTAACTATGTCATGTTGTTGATTACCTGAAATATAAAATCTCATTTAGCCTTTCTACAGCCATAAGTCGAGACAGATGGAGGCTGTCTAAATTGCAGAGAGGTATTTTGCCCTGTAAAAATGATTATCCATTCTACACGTCAGGTATTTCTTCCAGCCATAAAATTTGTGGGATTTCAAATGAATTCACAGGTATGGAAAATGAAAAGCACATCCATTTTAAGAGCGAGCATGAATGTAGATTAACATTGCGGTGGGCTATTACTCTGACCAGTAGGAATTCTCCAAAGGAATAAGCTCCACAGAGGCTCAGCAGAGTTTCCCCTTCATCTCCGGCACTTGTGGCGCTTGGCAGCATGCAACAATAATGAAGGCAGCACCTGCTACGAATTCATTCATAGATCATCTGCTTCCTTTATTAATGCGTAAAGACTTTCTAGGCGGGCTGCGTACCTCCACATCCAACCTCTTTGATTAATGTTTCTTCTGAAAACCACATCAGTTAGAGAAGGCGCTATCTGGTATTTGTCTTTACAAGATCGTATCGACTTTTGTGAGCCCATGCAGAAAATGAACTGTCATGTACGCAACCGGTCACAAAATGAACGCCATTAATACCTCTGGACTAGCATGGACAGACTCGCCATCCCCCGCCTCGAGTGTTGGGAAAATAAGCACGTCTGTCTGGCTGCTGTGATGAGGGAGTGCTGACATCCATTCAGTCACATCAGAAGAATGGCTGTAATAAGACTGACTATCAGCACTTTTCTTAGAAAAACATATTAGAAGTGGGGAGATGATACAACAAGCTATTCCAGCGTGTGTTAGAGAAGCTAATGACATTATTATCAGCGCAAACACAAGCAACACAGAGACTTCCACTCCACGCAATGACTGCCATTCATGTCTGGTTTTCACAAGCAAGTTCAAAGCCAGGTCAGAGTGCAAGAAGAACAGAGATATTGCACAACAACATTTAATTTGATAAAGTTATAAAGGTAATTGATTTGTTTATTATTTTACATTCTGGCCTATAAAAATCTGCGTATGTTTGGCTGTAGAATCCAATCCAAGATCAAGTGTTTATTTTGATAGCCTCCCTGTCATGATTCGATTCATAAAAACTTAATTAGATTCTGAGTTATTAAGAGATTACTAATGTCCATATTTGAAATAACATGATACTGAAAGTTTTAACTGAATGATAAATATAATTTGTTCATGAATCATTGTAAGCCTAAACATATAGAGACCATTTATATATAGGCCTATTTCCAATGTGGAAAATGCAGCCCTGTATGTTTGTTTTAGCATGCAGAAAACTAATAGAAAGAGGTGCATCTTTTTCAGGGCTTTGCTGTAATTAATGGAGTATTTTGGTTGAGATCACGGTTGAATGTGAAACTACATGAGATAGATGTACGGCCTTGAAAAAAGTGAACTCTGCATTAATCTTGGTGCTGCTCTAACCTTGCATCCCATTTAGATTATGGCTTAGAAATTGTAACAGCCAAACATGATGCACACAATTTCCCAGTAAAATTACAAACTTTATGGTAATTTCGAGGCCCGACAAATAGCACAGCTCTTTTAGTGGAATGCACAGAAACATGATTCATTTTCTTCACAAGATGAGTCACTGGTTGTGAACATTCATTATGTCATGGTTGACATTAACTGAAACGTAAACTAATTTAACCTCCAGGGGCCAGCTACAAACCTGATGCACTTCCAGTGAAGCTTCACAAAGATGAACTCTGTTCGATTAGTTCTGGCCAGGATCTCCTTTTGAGCCCTTCAGTCAGCATTTGATTTATTATTTAACACCTTGATAAAGTTAAAGAAGCGCTAAAGAACAGAGAGAGGAATAGAGATAGATATCAAGATCTTTGAGAAAAGCCAGTAGACTGGGAAAGAGAGTAATACAATATTAAAGTAAGATTAGTAATGATTTATCATATAGGTATCACTTGTTGAATAGAGCAGCATTGTTGGGTTTTGGACACTGGCATCCATATCAGGCTTCTTATCTGATCCATAGCAGACTACCCTAGGACAGCTGACTTCCGAAAGCAGACAACGCTAGTTGATCATCTTTTCTTTTCTTGGTGAAAAACAGCTTGTCTATCAGCTAGTCCATCACCTGCTCTGACTAGCCTGGACCAGCATCGGAAAAAAGCTGCCTATTGGGAAGACATATAGCCGACAGAAAGCTGAATATTTGTTGGTGTAGCAAACATCCAGAATTCAAAATGTGAATATGTCCCAAAAGACCCAGTGTTTGGACACTGCTCTGGTTTTTAGTATTACTAGAAGACTTGATTTCAGTCCAGAACTCTGCAAAATGTATGCATGTGATTGAGCTAAACAGCCCTGTTCAATTGTAAAAAAACCCCCAACAACAATAACCTTACACGCATGAGAGATTTCTGTTCAGAAAGTAAAATCCAGCTGACATCTGCCTGAATCTCCCCTATTGAATTTGACACCTTTGGTGCACGATCAATGCCAAGGATCAATGTTTGGCCCCTGCTGAAACAAACATTTTCAGACCACCCCAATACATCATTTATTTCCATTCATGAATTATAGACTATGGATGAAAAAGACAAAAACAAAAAAGACTCCAAGATAAAATTCCTCCCTTCAAAACCACGCCAGCCTCCCTTTCATTATTCGTAGTTAGTACTAAGAGAAGCATTGTGTGTAATGAAATGCCCAACGCCTCAAAGATTCAGACAGAATCTGATGTTTACTTTTAACTACCGAAAGCCATTAAGTGCCTCAGCTGTAATTGGATTCTCAAAAGGATGCCTGCTTAGTGCTCATACCTCAGAGCCAACAGCAAATGCACATATATCCCACAGTCACTGTATGTTTAAACTCGCTTCTTTGGTCTTCACATTGTTGTGGAGCGATTTGTCTAGCCCTGCAGATGCACCTGCTGTGCTTTATCTCTGGAACGTGTGTCTAACCTTCCCCGCATGCACTTAATACCACCGCGGAAGATAAGAAGCATTTCAATGGCGAGCACCAGGAAAAGAACATAAGAAGTATCCGCGTTTTTAAAATGAGGTTTTTCTGCTGTGATACCTTTGGGGCTCTGGGTCCACTTAACTGCAATGTCATTAGTTAGGATTTAAATGAGGACTTTGTTGTTCCGCAGTGCCATCCATTTAGACTTTAATTACAAACAGAATGTTTGGTGACATCAGGGAACAGAATGCCACATTGCACGCTGGATACTTATTCCGTTGTGCTAGTTGTGTGAATTTTGGTTAAAAATGAAGCTAAACAGCATAATATTGATGTAGATGTATAGAAGTTGAGCCTCCAGCGAGCATATCGCAGTCACACAACCCAATTATGCAAACGAGTGTAAGGAATGGAATATCAGGTAAAACTGCATAGGTTGACATTGTTTATTTATTAGTTTAGACATTCATGAAGCATTACCTGTATCTGGAATTAAATGGATAATGCAAGCCTGCTCCTGTGAGAGCACCCGAGGGCCGTTTGCAATCTTTGAGAATAGATTCTCAACCGGTGGGTTGTGACCCAAAAGGGGCCAGAGGTGTTTTTTAATAGGGTCTCAGACAGCAGGGAAAAGCAATACTAAATGGAAATAATAAAATGCAACTAACTGTATAATTGTGTGTGGTTAGGGTAGTAAAATATGTTGCAGGACCTTTTTGAGGCTTTATTCAGATCCTTAGCGGTTGTGTCTTTAAGGTGGACTTTACTTATGTTTTTAAATTGTAATAATATTTCACAATATTACTATTTTTACAGTATTTACGTGTACTGTAAAATACAATCCAGCCTATTTGAGCACGAAAGACTTGAAAAACATAAACACACACAAAAAAAATCATACTTTTGCACAGTTAACTATTTTGATGTTGGGTTGGCACTTGCGGTTTCCAGTGTAAAAAAAAAAAAAACTCCAGTTGCAATAAGACACGTTTCCATCAGCGGGCACTTCTAAAAACTTTACACATTCAATCAACCTTCCTATTACATAGACGGCCGAAGTTCCTATCTGATCTTTCACTCAAACGCTCGGGCATCAGCTCGTGTGGAGAGTGTAGCTTAACCACAGACACACAGAGTAATCCATCATGCAGATAGATATCAGTTTGCTTTTGTTCACCACTGAGCATAGAGAAATCTAACCAAAACAAATGTAGCTTTTATACAAATAGTCATAAGCTGGCTACTGTGCCTCTGGGTATACGAGTACAAAATTTCCACAACTCACCAAACGCAATTACCTGAGATATTGTTTGTTTGCTCATGATTACAAATGCCACCACAACACTGGCTATACATCATCAAACCAGACAAAATGGCAAGGACCGAGCGGTGTTGGAATTCAATAGCGGTCTGTAGAGTGCGGAACAGTGTTAGCCTCAGATAACGTCAGTCAAAGGCTGCTTCTGCTTTATGCAGGCAAGCTTGTCTGACGCCCCTGAAATTGCAAAGAAGGATATTCAATAGGATGTGGAGCACACCACACGCTGCATGTAATGAGTGCACCAGGCCCAGTGTCCCAATGTCACCAGCAGAGCAAGCCAAATGTACCCCGGCCTCTGGAGAGAATGCATTGTGGCCCTTTGCCTTCCTCGAAAAACTAAATAAATAAAAGTGGCACTATTTCCATTTCTCTGTGATTTTAAACATATAAATCATAAAAGCACATGCAAACATAAAAAAGTTATGTTACTCTTTGAGTGCTGTTAAATGGCATTTTAACATCTCATAAGAAATGCATAAAATGTTTTTGTTGAAATGCGTAAAAATTTTAATGAAGCGAAATATTTCAAAATAGCTGCAGCTCTGTTATCATTAGCATTTAAGAGTCAACAAATTGACTGTTCTTTAAGTAGTAAAAACTAAGTATTTTCCCCTTACTGACTGTATGTGAATCAATATGTTATATCAATAATGTATCTGTGCATCTCTTAAAACGTCTCTCAAATGACATCACGTCCTCTTTTTTTCTATTTTGAGTAAAGTAAGTGGTGTGATGGGGCAATTCAAAATTGATTGACACAAATTATCCTGATTTATTTATTTATTTATTTTTCCCATGGGTTTTAATACTAAATCATTTGCTAAAAAATAACAATAATAAAATGCTAAAAATATTTATAAATACAGTATACCAGAATCAATGAATCAATTTATTCTGAATTCACACTGTAAGAAAATTCTGTAAAATGTACAGTGAAAAATTTTGAAACACAAAAAATGCGGTAACAACATTTTAGGTTTTGCGGGTTTTAAGTTAGATTTACAGTTAAATACTGTAATTTCATTAACTGATGTAATGTTAATATACCACCAAATTAAAGTACCTATATCTGTTTTGTACCTTTGAAATATACTGATAAGCACCAAATGCAGGTGGTGATGAGAAAGTCACGTGATGAACCAAAACCCATCACGAGCAGCTTTTAAATATGAACATAGAATACGCTCAGTGTCATTCACATTTTTTTTTACAGTGTATACATTTAAAATAAATAAATACATTTCTTTTCAGCCAAATCTTACAGTATGAACACAGATGATATTCTCAGGGAGTGACTGTCATGAAGGAGCTTCTGGATGCTGGATGACAGCAACTAAACATGACAAGTGAATATAGCAGCAGTTATTGACTCTAAAATGAGCATTCATTATTTCTGCATAATTAGCTGTGTTTAATGGCCGGTGTTTCAAATTAACAATAAAGGAAAACCCAACAATAGTGGCTAGCAGCCTAGCAGTTAACTGTGACAATCAATTTAATAAGGAATGAATGCGCTGAAACGGACACAGCAACTACGAATGAGTGTAGTTGATTTTAATTTTCCTTCACCGTGGTTTGTCTGCCTGTTCACCGACTGACCAGCATTAACTATAAAGATTAGCCACAGAGTATCTCATTCATGCTTTAATCAAGCTCATTGTTGTGGTTGTTTTCACAGCACATGTTTATTTCCTTCACCCATATTGTTGCCGAATAGCTTCCGAACACAATTTTATTTTGTAACTCTTTATTTCTTGTTCTTTTTTATAGTGCTGAAAAATTTGAATGTTTAGCCAAATGTGTGTGTTTATATATATATATATATATATGTGTGTGTGTGTGTGCGCATGTGTTTGTATTTCTATACATAATATACAGTGCACATGCATATATGTAGCCTATATATTCAGTATATATATATATATATATATATATAAAACTGCCAAATTACAAACTGATTTTAACATACCAAGTACACTGAAAAATCCAATGTCAAATGCATTTTCAAGGTCTTTGAATAAAAAATTTATTTCTGCCATCATTTACAAACCCTCATGCATCCACAAACCTGTATGATTTTCTTTTTCAGTGGACATTTTGTTTCACTCTGCTCTCTTCTATGCACTAAAGGTTGATGGTGACCAGGAGCTCCCATTTCTGCATGTGCAGAGGACATCCACTATTAATATGTACATCCGTAATGACTGCGAAGGCATTTGTCATTAGCACTTCAAGCAGTTCAGAACTCGCTTTTACCTTGTAGGATGCCCTCTGTACTCCACTGCAACTGCAGTCCGACTTCACTACTGTGTTAATTGGCAGACAGCGATCAGGCTGGTCGAACAGATGCCAGGTACATGCTATAAATAGATAAATAGGGCTCCTCTCTTATGATGCACTCCCAGCCACGCCACCTTGCTTGCATAATGGATTTATGCTAATGCAGCTCACCATGAGGGATGTGCAGGTAGGCCGGCACGCATTCCGCCTCCTGAAGTTAAAAAATAAAAAAATAAATCAAGACACAAGAGGGCATTAAAGGATGCCGGTATAATTTATCACACTAGAGTTGTGGATGTCGTCACAGGAGTGTGTGAGGTATAGGGAACATACATTTCTCCCACTTAACTTAGACTAAGATGAACTGAAGCAAATCTGTCGAGCCAGCCACGTTGGAGTCCTCCTTCAAACTTCCTCTGCAGCAATGTTGATAGAATGTGTTTTAAAAATTATTGATGCAGTCAGCCATTTTTGTGTTAATATCGTAGTTTGGTACTTGAGTGTAATTTTTTGTTACAATACTTCTCTTATACCAATTTAAGTGACAGTATCCTCAACACAGAGTTAATACTGAAACAGTGTGACTTTCTTTCTACAACTTTGAGAGATCTCTCCGCGTGGATATAAGGATTTAGAGAGATGGATTATTTTATTCTAAAAATCTTGAAGAAAATACAAATTATTTTATATTTGTAATTATTATCGTTTTACAAATATATGTACTATGGAACTGTGAATAAATAATAAAAGAATGCAGTATCTTTAAAAATGGTTTCCCTTAATTAAAAAGAGGATTAAATGAACCTAAACATTTTTAACTTTTGAAAAAAAAAAACAAAAAAAAAACAAACAAATACAATATAGGTGTAATATAAGCGCATAACATACTAAAACATTAGGCCTACAATTAAAATATATAAAATAAAAGCTAATTAAACATGACAGAAATAGAAAAATTCGAAAATAATATAATACTAAATTTACAGGGCTGTTTGTTTGTCAGTTGGCAGAGAGGGAACAGTCAGTATTTTTGCAGTTATTATTAGAAGTATATGTGTTTCTTTGAGTTCAGTATACCACATATCTACATAAAACGGATTATTCAGAAATCAATCATAACCACGAGCACATTACCATATTAATGTGTATTCAGTATTCAGCAGCTTGGACAATTCTGCAGACTATGCTTACATATATAGATATCTTTATAGTAGCAAAAACTCTGTTTAATTCAGTTTAAATGAGAGAAAGAGAGAGGGTACCATTTAAATTATGCTGCTAAATTACTACTTCAGGGACAATTTAATTCAATATAAAAATGTACAAGATTTATGAAGTATGAAAACTGACAGTTAACAGGTTTTACAAGCTTCACTAAATGTGCTTATTCAAGATTCACTGATTCACATCAAGACATGTTTTACAGCATTTATTCTTCTCTCACCTAATGTGTTTGATATAGTTTTTTTTATATAGAGTAGAAATACCAATCAAGGACAGGAAACAGGACAGGGCTGCTCTCTCAGTCATCACTGGTGCTCACTTGACTGTCTGTCTGTCAGATTCGACCTCTGTCTTCTAAGACCAACCTGTCTGACATCTCTCTCAGCAGATGCTTGAACAGAACAGGAGTGACATGTCAGATTAAGCTATGACAGTTGTCTTGTAGAGCAACTGCTTATGTTACATCCGGCTCCTGCTGCATAGTATGTGGTCTGGTGTGAAATCTGCTATGTGTGAATGTAGGTGAAGTTAACAATGTGAAAGACAGCAGGCCTAGTTTGTCAACCTCCTGTGGTGGCAGGTGTGTGAATGGCCACAGGGATATTGTGTAAGAGAAAAAACAAAAACAAAATGAAAAAAAGAAAAAAAAAGAAAAAACTGTACCTGCACCTTACTGATAAAGTACAAAAAAGAAGATCCAAGTAGAAAGATTTGACATCTCTGATTTTAAAGGCCATTAATCCTCTCTGTCATAACAGTTTCAGGTTAAATTTGGAGGGAGAGTCTTGATTGCTGGCTGTTTTGAGAACTGTAAGAATGACTCTAGAGAGTTTAATTACAATCTTTAACATAACATTATTAGACTGAAGGTGTCTCTAGGGTTTGATAAGCATTGTAAAGACTCAGCAGCGGTGCGGGGCTAAAACAGATTTTCATTAATATAAATTGAATAAAGGCAACTATTATCACACTAGGACAAAAATACAATTTGAGAGACTTATATTTTGCAGATAGATGCTGTATTTATCATTATTTCATTGCAGCACTACTATTAATGTTTAATCAGTGCTGTCATTTTAAATAATGTATTCTCATAATTAAATTATACATGTATTTTTGAAACAGAAAATAAGTTCACTGAACAACGTTTAAAGAATGAACAAATGCAATACATATATCATACAGTTTCGAGATTAATTCTGCCTATATACTATACATACACATTTTTGAAAGCTGTTGGATTGCCGTTTTGGATATCATATCGAAGTTGCTGGGGTTTGCACCTCACGTGATGGATTGGTACCTGAGGGTCACACATTACATGATATTTCATTACGAAGAATCCCTGACAGCTTCATCTTGTTTATAAAAACACATACTTGAGAAGTAATACCGATGCAAGGTCATGTATGAGTGGAATTTGCCCTGTATCCCACTTTCTCATTGGCTCTAGGTTGGAGTAGATGTCATTTCCAGTCAATACACCAGGGATCTTCAAATTTGGCTCAGGTAAACCATGTTCCTGCAGAGTTTTTTTCTCTAGCTCTAATTAAACACGCCTGCACATGTTAATCAGTGTATTCAGGATCATTAGGAAATAAAAGAGGTAGGTGAAAGCTAAACTCTGCAGGATAGTGGATCTCACAAGCCATATTTGAGGTTCCCCGCCATACACACTTCTTACTGCAAGACTTCGAGTCACAGACAGGTCTATGTAAATATGTATATTTAGCCTGCTAAATGTTTCTCATTGATAGCTTGAGCATGAGCACAAACCGATTTGCCTTAGATTTTTGACTTTTGTCCACAGCCTTCGGAAAAACATTATGTAGTGTATAACTGGCATAAGTTGAAATATAACAACAACAACAACAACAACAATTACCCAGATTGACAGATCTTTTTGAAAATGCAGACAGTAAAAAGTGGAGAGTAAATACAGTGGTGACCATTATTATTAGAACACTATTATTTTCACCATGCAGCTAAACAATAGTTTTAAATCATTTATTTCTATATTTTGTTGTAATGTGGAAATATCAGTTTACATCTGTAATTAATTGTAATAATCCAGTGAGGTTGAGTGTCTGAAAACAGCCAGTGCTCCACAGAGATTTATCTTACCATCCTTCAGTCTGTCTGGAATGATATGAAGAAACAACAAACTACCCACAAAGCAACAAGTACCGCTGAAAGTTTTAGGCAAAATCAACATTTGTTGTAACCATCCTTTGTGTTTAAAGCAGCTTTTGCCCTAGGTGCGTATTTTTTCAGGTTGCTTTGCAGGGAGGCCATTATTATTGACACAGTTCTTCTGGATTTAGTCTGTCTCAGTTCGTACTGTTACTGTGTGGAGCAAACTTGCTCCTTGTGCAAACAAAAATTACGCTGGATTACTACAATTAATGGCAAAGTGAATGATTGGAAATGTAAACTGATATTTTCTATTGACACACTTCAGCAGAAGATAGAAATAAATAACTTTAAACTCTTTTTAGCTGGTGAAAATAGTGTTATAATAATTTTGACCACTTCAGTAAACTGCAGGGTTTAAGATGAAGAAGAAGAAATGGAAAGTGACAATAAGGCCTTACCCAAAGCATGTTGGAGTTTCATCTGTCTGAAAATATAAACCTATTCAAAGAAAGGGTAAGTAAAGAAAGTGCTTGCCTAAAGTCACAATAAAAGAAATGGAGAGTGACAACAGGGCCTCACTCTGAGCATGTTAATGTTTAATGCCCGTGGCCTGGAAGTAGAGGGAGGATATTAGCACTGTGGTAATGACTGCAACCCCAGAGCCTGGAATAATGCCTGATGCTGCAGGAAGGGCCAGCCAGGATTACCTGCTGCCGCTGACACACTGCCCTTGTAGCCACCAAGTTGCAATTGGGCTGGAAAATGGCTCATCTCACACCCTGCCATCCAATTTCCTCTCGCAATGATAGAGAGGTGTACTCGCCTTATCCGCTGCCCTTCAGATGCTCTTCTGCATGTGCTAGCAGACTGGAACATTTGAACACACTCTAGTGCACGCTACTCCTGTCGGATGTGGAGAATCACGTTTGCAACGTCTGTGAATGTTGACATAAATCCATTGCAAGCCGGTCTGCTCTTCTGATAAAGTGCAAACACACAGTGTATCCTTGAGAATCTCCTGATTTGACCTCAAGTTGATGCAATTTCCAATGGCATCAATTCGATGAAAATATCCAGTGATCCGCAGTCTTTCAGGGACTGTCATGGTGGATGCTATCGAGGCTTGTTGGAAATCATTGAAATTTACAGCGTGTATCATCTTAGCTGCTCTGGGCATTGCTCTGTGATTGATCTTGAGTGCAAAGAACTGGCCTACTCGGCTTCGAACCTGGAAAGCAGCCTGCTCCTCTCTGATGTCCTCGTGATTGCTGATGATACTCGTTGCGTGATTATTGTGCAGAATATGTTTGTGGAGGGATTGTACAGTTGATGCAGCAGAAAGACTCTTTTGGGTCAAATCAAGATTCTCAAAAAGGTTAGCGGAAGAGCGATGTCTGAGATTGGAAATATTCACAACCAAAGCCTTTAAAATATGTGTCTTGGTTTTGTGGTTTGTACACATTTCCAGGCTCTTCTGTGGTTGGAGGGTCTGAGATAATGAACATCTCGGGAGGATTTTGTTCCTGTCTACTGGCAAAATGTGAGGAGCGGCATCTTTTTAAGCATGTCCTCAAGAGTGTTCTGTTTATGGCTGTTTTGTGTGTCTTGTAGCCTTTATGTCTCATTTCATGTGTCAGGACACCTTTGGCTTTGCAGTCTGATGACAGAAGTAATGATTGCACACCTATCCTCTGCTCTTCAAGCTGTCATCTCACAATGAGCGTTGTTACAAACTGTCAATCAAGTGAACGATTTGGTTTATTTTGAGACTCAGTTAAAATAGCAATAAATATAATATTAGTAAAAATTTTATACTGTTACTTTAGAAAATCTAAAAATAGAAATAGATGGGACTTTCAACGTTTAAATACTAAGCAAATCAGACAGTGTGTGTAACAAAGTTGTGCACGGATATTTAAAATCACCCTTTTTGAGCTTCTCGCATAAAAAGACAACAACATACAGGTTTGGAACAACATCAAGGTGAGTAAATAATGGCAGCATTTTCATTTCTGGGTGAACTATCCCTTTAATGATCAAGCAACACATTGCTTGCCAAGATCTCATTGTAATTCATGTGTGACAGTCTACATTGCCAAAGCAGATACTATCTACTGCTTTTGACTCTACTGCAAATTCACATCACATTTATTCATTTTAAAGCATTTTTCACTTTCATGTTATGATTGCCTAAGGAATCATGACAAAAGATTACGTGCTGGTCATTCTGTAACTGAGAATGGTGCAAAATCACCATCTATTCATTAGCTGTTGCTTGATAGAATCAGTATTATTAGTCTGTCTCACTCTTTAGCCAACTAAAAAAAAAAAAAAAATAGTTATGCATGACTAATCTCAATTTTAATCTCTATTTACAGATCTACAAGCAGTATAGGAATTTAAATACTTGGACGTGGTCAACTTGCAGTTTGGCATCATTTCTACTACATATCTTCTACCATCCTCCTTTCTTACTTTTTGTCTCTGTCTCTCACAGCAGTGTGGCTCACTCTTCCGGGGAAACTGAGGCATGTGAGACCATGTGGTGCTGCAGCATCAAAGAGAAAGCTGTCAAAAGACTGGGAAAGGAAAGCAGGAAGTAAAGAAAGATAGAGAAGGTGGCTGGGGGCTACTTTTGGCAGTGGGATGGGAGTATAAACTGGATGTTAAAAAAGACCTTCATAAATTGACAGTAAGACAAAATAAATCAGACTGGTAATTCTGTAAACGCATACAGACAAAATAATGCTATTTTTGATGCCCTGATTAACAGGATTAGATGAACGAGCTTCTCCCAAACCTTCATTTAGACCTCTATCTGATGAAAGACCTCAGGTAATTCAGTCTGTTTGCTTAGACGTCTGCTTGAGCTTCTGCCAGGAATGTGATTTATTATCCAGAAGGGTCCTGCCCACAGGTAACTTTAAAGCTACGTTGTTGATATAGTGTATATTCAGGCTGAGTGTCCTTTAATGGGAGTCAGAGGAACTCTTCTAACTCGCATTTGAGCCAAACAGCTGATCTGGGGGACATTCTAGTGTCTGTCGTCTGTCGTCTGGTCGTTAACCTTCCCTACGGAAAAAAAATATTTAAAATGGTAATACTCCTCTGTTAACTGCTATTATATGGTTCAGCAGACCAAAAGTAAAAGCTACAAGCCCCTACGGTGTTCAATTGTTGTTTGTGTGAAATCATATTACAAGCACCTTTGCTTTGTATTCTCAGCATTTCCTCTCTAGTCTATCACAATTCCATCATGCTCTTTACACACTCCTGTGACATATTGCTGTACCGACGCTGAGCTAATACACTCCTCATCCTTTTATCCTACCACTTACAGATTGTACACCTTCATAGCATAGAGCTGATAATCTACTGCCTGCAGCAAAACAGAATCTTTTTTTATTGAAAGATTGTAGGATTACTTGCAGCCACTTTGCGTTTACACTCCTGCTGGTGGCAATGTTGCCTTGTGCAGTTTGTTGCATATACGTGTGGCTTTGTGGAGGTTTTGACAGGTCACTGCTCTCTCCAGATGCCCTTTATTTAAAATGCAGCAATGGGGCAGGGAGTGCGTGGGCTTGTTGTATGACAGAGCCTGAGTGCAGCTATAGTTCAACGCACACATTCTCAGACAAACAGACACGCGCACAGACTGTCAGCGGCACGGGGGGGTGGTCAAAGAGCTATTCACTTGTGCACCTATTATACATCACTCTCTGTACTCAAGGCGTACCGGTGAAAGGGAGAGTGGAGGGGGGTGAGACAGAGTTCAGGCTCTTTGTTTGCCATGCCTTTTGCTCTAGAAGCATTTTCAGATCTAGATGTGGTCAGAGACTTTGAGGATCGAAGATCGAGCAACTCTAGATGTCCAGGGAAGTGAAAAAAAACAACAAAAAAACCCCACTGTGCCAGTGGATATCCAACAAGAATGGACATGCAATGCTTACTGAAGTATCTCCTTTAAGATCTATTGCTTTATCATCATATTTAGCCCTTATTATGGTGATATGTGAAGGTGAAATCATGGAACTATAATAAATCATGTAGTACTACACACCATATTCACATAGAATGATATTTAGATGGGAGTACTTCAAAGAATAGCCTAAATGGTATATAAAACGTATTATGGCTATACTGTGGTAAGGTGATGGAACTCTGATGTCATTCCAAGAATACCATGGCTCATTTCAAAATATCATGTTAACACCATTGTAGAGGTGCATCTCAATGAATCAGAAATTAATTTATTTCAGTAATTCCACTCAAATTGGGAAACTAGTGTATCAAATAAATTCAGACTGAAAAACAGACTGAAGTAGTTTAAGTCTGGTTCTTTGAATTATGATGATTTCTGCTTTCTAAAAAAAGAAACCACCACAGTACTTTGAAGTGCTAATACATGTCCAATAAACATGGAATTTACTCAGTAATGTACTGTAATGCACATTTTGTTAATGTTAGTTTTGTCACATTAAATATTTGATTATACAAAAAATGTTACATAACTTGGTCACATTTTGCATAAGTAAAATGAACAAAACCGTAATTGGTCTCTTTTGATATTATTAAAATAAAATTAAAATGAAATTAATTCAATTCAATTCAATTAAAATCTTTTTTTTTTCAACTTGATTTGAGTTTATTTGTGTAGAATCGTTGCAAAGCAGTTTGACCTAGCTTATAGTCACTGAAAGAAAACTGTGGACTGAATCTAACTGACATACATATTGTGTGTGTGTGTATATATATATATATATACACACACACACACACACACACACCTAATTTTCTTTTATTACTGTGCAAGACAAAGAACATCCCAATCTTTTAAATAAATAAAAAACAAAGCAACGAAACAAACACTTTCGAATTTGAATACATGTTTAAATCTGTAAAAAGATTCAATCTTAAACCATGTGTTAATTTACAGTATTAGGCTGACTGCATAGAGAAATTACACAAGGTCAAGTGTGATCTTTCTGAACACAGGATTCTGATAAATGGAATACATGTGTCAAAACTGACGTCACTTTGTGAACCAGGCAACACAGTGTGAATGTTCTGCTCACCCATGTCTTGATTATAGAGGTAAGTGAAGTACATGAATTGTAGAAATTGCTTGTGAAACTACCACCTGCCTGTGTGATTTACTGCCCGCCAGGACTTCGAACAAAACCTCAGTTCAACTGGGCAATAAATCGAGTTCGAAGCCATCACAGGTCCCATCAGATAACCATTAAGGAGTTAAACGAATCCTAGTTTCTGTCTATGCAAATCGTCACATGGATCTTTCTCATTAACAGATGAAGATTATTATTCTGACATCTACAGAGAACCATCTACCCAGAATTTCAGCTATGATCCTCTGCCTCTTCTCGGTTGTTTAACATATCTGCTAGTGATTATACTGAGTGGGCCCCCTTCAGTTTCCACGTCTTGCATTTAAGCGTCCGTGACTACTGTTCCATATCAACCTCTGCAGCCCAAATCAGCCTCTCTAAACACAGGCAGTCTCTCTCTCCTCTCCTGGTGGTCGCATCAGCAAGGCTCCCTAAAACCTAATCCCTGTTGTGCTTGACAGAAATGCCAGCCTCAAATAGAGTTTTGCCTCTGAAAGCGCCCCTGCAAAGCCCAAACATGGCTTTTATTTAGCCTTACAATTCCGACCAATCGTCCCCCTCTGAGCTGAATGGAGAGGGACAGGCTGACAGAAAGACTGAATGCAGGGCTCATAGAAACATGGAGATTAGGGCTTGTTCTCTTTAAACCGAAAGTTGTAATGTGCTACGCTTGGTTTGAATAGTCACACTGACTGAACACAGTCCTGAGAGCCGATCAATCAAGCGTTTTTTCTTATTCCCACTGTGTTGGTAATCAGAAGAGAAGGTGAGAAATAAGAGAGGGATGAATTAGAAACATACCCTAAAAGAAATGCAGGGAAAAAAGCTCATGATATTTTAGATCCCAACTGTGCTTATGCTGGTGGTAGGTGGGGTGCTGGGAACTATCATCAAATACCAAATTGCTCAAACTCATTCAGACTGAGGTACATCAACAACCAAGAAAAAAAAAAAAAAAAAACACTTATATTGGTAACTCTCTCGTTGAGATCAAATAATGAGTAAAATAATACTAATATTACCGCACTAATACACTCATATAAATAATCATTTAATATATAAAGTTAACATATAAAACAATAAAGGAAAAATCAAATAAATAAAAAAAGCTGTTTTAAAACTGTGTATTTCTTAAAATCATTTTAATCTCATTGCATATACAAAAACAACTGGCAATATTTATCTTATAGATCTGAAAGATACACTTTATTCAGAATTGTGAGACATAAACTAGAATTTTGTGTTGAAAAAGAGAATTGGCAGCTAGTTCCCTTTCGTACGGTCTCTCCGACGTCACGTCGGGGACCGACGAATAGGAATCTCGCTTCGAGATTGCAAATCAACTCTGCGTGTATAGAAACATGCCAATGAAAATTGGCACAAGCTGATTAGCAACAGCTGAACCTAATCACAGCGCTAGCATAAATAAGTCAGCGGAAGCAGCGTTCATTAGCCTTTTGCTTCGGAGCTGGGCTACATGCGAACGTTCCTGAGCATTTCAACTCACCCTTCGAAGAGGCTGGTGTCACTGCGTAGCAGCGACGGTGGTTCCAGTCGAGTGGCGGATACAATTGTTTGGCAAACTTTTGTTTTCTGGGCGTTCCATCTCCCTGTGCACTTCAGCTTTTTCACAAAAGAGCAAAAGCTAAAAGAGCTAGCTCGGGTGAATCGTCTTTTTCTGATGTGTTTGGGCGTTGATCACACTCGGGCAGTGTTTGCGGATGAGTCATGTTCTCATCCCCTCTACCGCTTCCGCGATCTGGAGCTCACGTTGGCAGCGCCCACGGAGCTTCCACTTCCGGGGCAGTAGGGGCTGGCCTTACTGTGACAGTGAGAAACTCTCCTCAGAGAGTGCCTCCTGTTGCACGCAATCCGGCGCCATTGGAGCCATCAACAGGGCATTTTGCTCAACCGGCAGCGGTCGCAAATATCACTGTTGATGCTCCCCCCGATGAGCAGATGTCAACCACTGCATCGGAAGGAGAGAGCGGTTCTGGTGATGAGGTAACAGAGACGGCGTCCACCGGGCATTGGTCTGTGGCTGACGCGGATCCAGAGCTAGTCTCTATGCTTGCCTGGGCCGCTAAGGGGGTCAGGATTGAGTGGAATCCTCCGCCCCGTCCTGAATCCTCAAGGCTGGATGATGAGCTCACTCGATCGTGGAAGGCACCTTTCACTGCCAGGAAGCGACCGAGTGGCTCGTCCTCCTTCACCACCCTTGATGGAGGATCGGCTAGAGGCTACACTGGGGTCCCCCAGGTGGAAAGGTCTGTTGCAACTGTGTCCGCAGGCTTCTTCTTCCTGGCAGGGCGAACCGTCGCTTCCCTCCAGGGCCTGTAAGCACTCATCA
>JAUCMS010000024.1:10658175-10670665 GCA_032357445.1 Enteromius radiatus
TGAAAAACTTGTTGCATCTTTCCCAAAAAGACTCATGGCTGTATTAGATCAAAAGGGTGCTTCTACTAAATACTGAGTTTACTTACTTAAGACTAATATATATATATTAGTCTTAAGTAAACGTTACAGGTGACCTTTGGTAAATGCATTGGTAATTATGAATCTCACATCCTTGGGTACTGAAATTCTTGAGAATTTTTCTTCCTGCATAGCTCTTTAGTGCAGATTTTAGTTTATATATAATATTCAGTGAATTTTTATTATTTATGTATTTTTTAAAATAGAAAGAAATCCACAGTTTTGGGTCGTACATTTTTTTTCAGTGTTTATTGAAGTTACTGTATGTTTTTGTTATGGGCTTTAAACCGGCCCACATAATGTTATCTTTTAAAAAACAAACATAAGAATAATGAAACAAATGTAACAGGTTTTCTTGCCTTATTCTCTTGAAGGCAATATTAGTAGATCTAAGGCTGCTTTAAACTTTGAAATTACAACCAAAGCATTGCTCCTCTCCTCCTGCCATTAAAGACTAATGCATGTGAGCAGTGCCCTAACCTAAAATAAATTAAAATATAACATCATCTATTCCCAAACCAAACACGCAAATTCAAAATGACAATGACAAAAATTACTGCTCTTATTTTTTTAAGCAGTCTTTCTTTTCTATTTCCCATGCAGACATTATTATTCAGTAGCTTTGCAATGAAAACTTGAAACTGTTTTGCTTTGAAATGCTTAAATTTGCCAGGAATAAGTCTTTTTCTTTGTATCTTACAAAAAGTGCCATTGTCACAGTCAGCTGGAGGTGCCAGCCCAGATCAGGGGATGGCATTTTAGCTCCCACCGAACTCTCTGTGTTTTATGTTTGTTTTCATGGACTCATGTCACACAAACTCATGTCTCCACCCTCGTCAGTTGTCATGGTATTTCATTGTTGGCTCCACCCACTGACCTAGTTTCTTTGTGTAATTAAATTCTGGTTGTCTGTATGTGAATTTGCTCATCAATGTTGGATGTACCGTGGGTTTTCCCAGTTGTCAAGCCCTCCGTGATTTCCCGTGTTCCCTGTGTTTTCTCCGTGTTTCTCTGCCTTCCTGGATCTGGACCTAAGCCTGGCCTTGGACTCTTGCTCTAGCCTCGCCCCTCTGGACTCTGTTCGCTTCATCACCTGACCCTTGCCACGTACTAGGATTATTCTATTGCCTTAGCCTTTGTTATACCCATTTGCCATTGTTGAACTTCGCCTGTGACTCTTCTCTGTGTGTGTATAATTAAACGTTTTGCATTTGGATCCGAACGCATTCCCATGTCTCAGTCGTGACAGCCGTATTGTTTATTGAAGTAAACAAGTGTCTTTTAATTAAGCATTTTCAGTTTCAGAATGGTGATCTATTAAAAAATGTGAATCATGCACTCTTAGTCATCATTATTTAACAGTTGTCAAGATATATTCTTGCTTCTGTTTGTAGTGGGTCCACTTTGTAACTTCAAACAGGATTCTGATAAAAGATGGTTGGCAGTACATATTCTTCTTATGTATTTTTAATGAAAATTTTCAAGAAGTTGTTCTTTTTTTTCTTAAAGTCTGTTTATTGTGGTTATAGGTTTTAATTATATATCATTAATGTCTCTTTTCTGCAACTTTATGACTTAGTTTTAGTGTGATACCCTAGATACAGTACTCTATATGGGTCAAACAGGTTGATATGTGTCTGTCAGTTACATAACAAAAGTTCAATAGCTATCTCTATACCCTTCCATGGCATCAGTTACACAGTTATTGTGTTACTCTTAAGCATCTGAATGTTTAATGTACTCTAGCATGGAAGATTTCTGTGTTAGCTGTTCCTATGAACTGTCTCATTTCATTTTTCTTATGTCATGTTTTCCCACGTTTTCTAGTCTTAGACAATAAATTGCATGTTTGTCAGACCTTGGCAAGTGTGTCTTGATGATATTTCAGTCAGGATAGAATGTCTTTCAAAAGGGGGTTTTGGTTACCAGGCAACAAGTGCTTGAACCAATCAGGAGAAGGTAAACACTGATAGTCGTATGCTTAAAGTTTTTCTCAGCTGGTTTGCTACAGATGTCCCTGTTCTGGTTTGTAAATGACAATGTTGTCTTAGTCTTATTTTGTGCTTGACTGTGTTTTTGACATTTTTTATATGATGAGAGTAACCAGGTTTACGTTAACTACTGATTTGATCATACAAAGGCATGATTTTTGCTAATGTCTTTTTTTTTTTTTTTTACAAACAAACTTGTCAAATTAGAATCACTTTTATATAGCAGTACATTACCCATGTGTATTTTATTTTGCAATTTGATTAATCTAGCTTTCTTTTTCATGGTCAGACAGCTTACCCTGCTGAAGTTAGAGGTGAGCTCTTTGAGAACAGAAAGCTGCTTGGGGGCGAAAAAAAAAATGTGTCTACAATTTTATTCCCACTAGGTCACTATTCGTTTTCATTGAGAGAAGCAGGCATAGAAGTGTACTGCTGTGAAACTGGTGTGTACCAGCGATAGAGAAGCGGGTGCCGCCCCAGAGATGTCACCACCCGAGGTGTCCGCCTATATCACAAACCGCCACAGTTAACACAAAGACATGACCTTTAAAATATAGCATAAGGCATTCTCCAATTCATCAGAGACACTCTCACAGTCATAAAGTATATTGCAGATGGTCACAAAAGTCTGATCTCATAGGTCAAACACAAAACTAATAGTGCCAGTTTTTACAGTATTTACGTTAATCTCACTTACAACTGACTCATCTCTCCAACTCTCGCCCCAATCATCGCTGAAACTCACCAGCTGGTAAAGATAATCAAACTCTTCCCTCCTCATCTGCATTGTTCTCCCAAAAGCAGCGTCACATCATATGATGTGATTCATTAGTTATAGAACATGGCCACTGCGAAATACATGAAGTCTGAGGAGCGTGCAGTCATTACTTTTCTCTATAGGTGCTTTTCCTGCCTGTTTGTCCTTGCCTACAGTAGATTGATTCTGCAGACAGTGTGATAACACAACAACAACAACAACAACAACAACAGGAAAGCCCATTAATTAATAATCATTTATGCCGAGCTGCATCTCGGCGCTGATAGACTGGATACGCAGAGGAAGTGAACAGGTATTGTGCTAAGCTTTAATAAGTCTCATCAGGAGAAGTCAGTTATTATTGTGGACTCAACAAACCGTTGAAGCATTGGATGTGGAATTAAAATGGGTGAGCTAAAACTTTGCAAAGTAGAGAAAAAGAGAAAGTGGTCACTTCAGTTCATTTCTCTTTAAAAATCGTTCCACATCAGCGTTACAAAAATATTATTATATAATTTACACTATTATATAAGTTAATTTGAACAGCTGTTATTCAGCAAAATAATTAATGATATGGCTAATTTGATTAATTTGTTTCTTAATTAAATATATCTTTGCAGGTGGTGTTAATGATGTTGATCTGTAAAGCTAGTAAAGCTTGGGATGGGTTAAGTTATCTCCCAGTATACAGAACTAGGGCACAAGCTATTTTAACTATATGCTTGACTAAACAGATACGGTCTCAACTTGGAGCCATTGTTATATAGGAGTCAAATGACAAAATGCTCTTCCTTCCCTGGTGTTGGAAGTCTCAACACTATCCAAAGACTAGCACTTTTGGAGAAAGCGTGCGTTCCTTTTGAATCTTGACAAAGCCATGTACTACTACTAACACTTAGGTCCCATCTTTGCATGTTGCTTAGTAAATGTGAGATACATTAAAGAGTCTATAGAGGAAAGAGGATTTTCAAAGCTTTGTCTTTTAAAAAACAAAAACAAAAAAAAAAACACACACACAAATCCAATAATTGCACACACAAAGTGCCTCTAATCTCTTGAAAATTAAAAGTACTACATTCCAAATATTACAAATGCATCTCACAAGCAAACATCTGCATAATTTTAATTCTTATATTTTACATTTACGTATTACATGGAGAATTGTGTGTTGTGTTTTGCAAAAAGTGTTTTATGAAACTGAAAGCTCTAAGGCTAAGAATTAGTGTATTGCAGATTTGGTATGTGGTTCTGGTATTGAGTGTTAGGTTTCAGAAACTGTGCGCCAAGTAAAGATTTTGTGTGTTAAAGACAGAAAAAAAAACAACAACAAAAAACAGAAT
This sequence comes from Enteromius radiatus, assembly GCA_032357445.1. Taxonomy (NCBI): domain Eukaryota; kingdom Metazoa; phylum Chordata; class Actinopteri; order Cypriniformes; family Cyprinidae; genus Enteromius; species Enteromius radiatus. Next base: position 10,662,342 of record JAUCMS010000024.1, read on the forward strand.
GATTTCTGAAGGGTGTTACACTGAAGACTGCTACAGTATGTAAATGGCTGCTAAAAAGTCAGCTTTGCCATCTCAGGAAAAACAAAATATTTAAATGAAATACAAAAAAAGGGGGAATATATATATATATATATATATATTACACTTTTTATAATAAAAAAAAAATCATAAATTCATTCTTATACCTGCAAAATGTTCTCCTTCCACTATTAGGTCATTTGCTCGCCTCCACACTTGTTTTCTGACCTCTCACAAAGCCTTTTATCTTCGGATTTTCACTGGGCTCAAGCATCCTTATGAAAATATGGAAATGTAATTTGTCGAGTGTTCCTTGTGGAAACCATAATCCAATTATGAAGTCATATCAAAGCAAAAGTTCTAGCTGCAGAGAAAGGGAGAGAGGGACAGACTGAGCAAGAGGGGGGAAATTGCTCATAAAACCTGCATAGAGGGAAAAAACTGATCAAAAGAAGTCTTTTATTCCAAGAAAGAAAAATCACATTTGGTTCACAGGCTTGTTGGGTGGTATTGAGAATTTGGCTGAAAAGGACATCTGTGTCTCAGACATCAATTTGAGTACTTACGAGCCAGTGACTCATTTGTTAGAAGACTTCAAAAGGTTCAGAGACTTCCCTGCTAAGCTGCATATTCAATGAATGTTCTGACTGAGGTTGAAGAGGCCGTGGAGAATTCTTCTGCACTGTATTGTTTGTTTTTGTGCCATTGCAATGTTAGCCTTGAGACTGAATCTGTATCCAGCGTAAGTTTTCCAGAGGCACAAACCAAGAGTCCTTCATTGTCAGCCCCCATATGTCAAAAGCTCAAAGTGTGCTTTGTGCCTGACTGCTGTCACAGTCCTGGCATCAAGGTACATATACCAACAAAACCTCATTAGCAGAATTGTGTTTGTTGAGTTTGTCCGGGGGAATGGGATTCTGTGAAGGAAATTAGATGATTGTGGCATCATAACAGCTTTAGAGTGTAAATTACAGTGACACACGATTTCTGTTATGTGACACATGAGAAACAGGGAGAAATGCTTTGTGACGGGGTTGCCGTTAAAATTTCTTGACATGACAGCCATTTTCTGCATCGTTTCATCTGGGTAGCACCAGTTTTCTCATACCTCGTAAATAGAGGAAGCCATAAAAATGATAAGACCCGCAGCGCTTTGATGATGAGTTTGAATTTTGTTTTGTCCCTGAGTGATTTCCTTGACTTGCTTTTAGTTTTACGTCCATCAGGTTGATACTTAGCGATTAGAACACTGAAGTTACTTTTAGTCCGTTAGTTAGAGATTTAAATTGGCCCTGTCAGCTCCCATCACTGCAAGCCTTTGGGTGATTAACATTGTTTAAAAAGCGCTTTCACACAGGGACTGAAGACAGGCACAATGAGATTATTCCTAACAAAAGGATGAATAAACAGGAGGCGCCTGTGTCACGCATAGAGGAAAGGCTGAGCGATGATGATGGTCCAAATACAGGGTCAGGTCATCATCAGATAAGCAGTGACATGGCTATGTACAGTAACACAGTAGTGTTTCGCCCTATCCCATAACGAGAAATATATATATTTAAAAAAAAAAACGTTTTAATCTAATGTTAAAAATGTTCGGGGTCTGTAATGTTTTTGGCAAAAAATTTCAATTAAGGCAAAATTAATCTGTTAAGAAATAATGCTGCTAAATATTTTTGTCTAAACTTTTTTTTAAGTTAAAATAGTATTTTTAAAAAAAATAGATATACAGTAATACACATTACCTTAAATAAACGTATACTTAATATTTTTATTATAATTTTTATTATATATAATTTTAGTATACATTTTATATATATATATATATATATATATATACACATATTAGTGCTGTCAAACAATTACGATTAAACGATTTCCCAAATTTTTTTGTTTGCATAATATATGAGTGTGTACTGTGTATATTTCTTATGTATAAATACACACACATTCATGTATATATTTTAGAAAAATATGTTATGTATGCATATTACATATATTTTTTTATATAAATTATGTGAATATAAATATAGACATACAAATAGATAGATATGATGGGTAGATACATGTAAATATTTTAAACATATATACTGCATGTATGTATTGTTATATATACATAATAAATATACACAGAACAAAGATATATTATGAAAACAAAAAATGATAATCTAATGAAAAAAGGCGATTAATTGGCGATTAATTAAATGTTTAGCATCAACTACCCATCAAAACTATATATACACACACACACACACACACACACACACTTATTATATATATTAAGTTAAACTTTTTACTATTTTTAGGGACAAATCTGTCTGAATATACAGATAGGAAATTAAAATGAAAAGCATGCATTTTTAATTTAAGCAAAATAATATGCATGCTTACATGCACAAAAGCATATTAATATTTTTCTTTGTAAATGTAGTCAGAAAAAAATATTTTTTTGCTAAAAATATAAAACATTTGATATGATTGCAATGAATCAAAACAGGTGGCAGTATGGTTGCCATTGAGTCACTATCCACAGACATGACCTTCAGTGAGTATTTCTGCTTTTTAAGGTGCAGCAAAGATAATTGTATTTTGCAGTGCAGTTTCTCTCACTTCTGAACAAATACGTCTGTAAGACAACAACATAATATATGAGAAGCAGTTTTCACAGTGTGTGTGTCTGCTGAGGGGACAACTCATCTACTGCATTATGAGCAATAATAATTCAATTTCAGTGTCCTTTATCTTGGAGCGTGTTCTTGAATGGGGGGTGGAAGGGTGTTCCTAATCAGTCCAGCTGACCCATCTTGGCAGTTCCCGGTTACCCCAGTGACCCTTGTTGGAAAATGACTTATGGGGGATGAATTTACGACTCAGTATGCCAGTCACAGCCTGATGGGACATTTAGGGCAGACAGGTCTCGCATGAATGTTCAGATGTCTGTTTTTACCTCGAAATGACAAACTGTACATATATCACAGCTGTCAGACAGGAGGACAGTCATGAAATATAGTGAAAGGTTACACCTACATATTCACACACCCTGCAGGATCTTCAAACCTAACAAACAATAAAGTCAGTCAAGGTAATTTGTAAATACTAACACAGCTTTTGAAGACATTTTTCAGTAACCTAAAGTATGTTATCAACCAAGAAACAGCCAGTTAGCTATCAAGAATGTTCTCTATATTTCTCTGCTTGATTTATTACCTCTTTTCAGGTGTTTCTTCATCTAGTGGCACTTTTTGTCATCCAGACTTATAAATGAAATATCTTACTTTGACCACCAGTTTCTGGTCAAAATTGTTAATTTTGGTGGAAATGATGCAGATAGTGAATGAAAGTGCATGAATGTTCCAGAATTCCTCCTACACAAGGTGAACAGACCTTAAAAATTTTTCTTTTTTTCCCACCACAGTAGAGAACACCTTTCTCTTAAATGAGAAGTTGTTTCTTATCTGTTCTAACAGACGTGCAGCAGACCCAACTTGCCAGCACAATTATTTCACCCCACTGCATTTGAACTGTCACAACTCCATACACTTTCTAAAGCATTCAAATGAATACTGATATGCATGTTCGTTCAATGCAGAAGGCTGCACTGATCTCTATGAACTGTTCAGTGATAAGGCAACTTGCCGTCTTTGCTCTTTAATTTGAAACAGCAGCTTTAGATAAGGTCGTAATGCTATATGGTTTAATCTCTCAGCGACAAGGGGAAGTAATACCTAAGGGTTCAGGACTGTCGTCTTGATTATCTCCCTGATTTTGGTATTTTCTCTGAGGCAGTGGAGTTATTGTGCCAACTCAGAGTTGATCTGCAAAAATCAAATCTTACAGCACACGTTATAGGGCAACTATAAAAGCTAATCAAGGGCAACTGTCATTTCTAATAAGCTGTTAAAGGTGAACCACCCAACTGAAAAATTCACTTTAGGACGGTTGCGGTGTTTTAGAACATGGTAGTTGTTTTCTAGGTGGTCTAAGATGGTCATTAGCTGGTTGAAAAAGTTGTTTCTTACAGTAGAACATGATGGCTGGTTGACTAATTAATGACCAGCAAAACGCACACACACGTGTAGGCGTTTTTGTTTTTGATCTCAAAACTTTATATAATTAAATAGTTAGTTCTTGCTTGTTTGCATTTCTTTCAGACAGTGTTTTTCTGCAGCTTACATTATTATTTAAGAGTGATTTGTTTAAATGTTTTGTTCAAAACACTGATTCATTCAGAAACAAGACAAGATGAGTGAATTCACAGTCACACAGAGATTCATTTGAATCACAGATTCAACTGGTTGGTTCAAAAATGAATCATGAAATAAACCATTCAATCAATTTGTATGTTCAAATCATTCACTGATTTTTTTCTTCAGGAATTCAAATGCATTCAGGAATAAATTAAGAGAATTGTCTGTGTGAGTGAGTCACTTAATCATTCCTGTTGACAGATTAATTAAAAAAAACAATGATTCATTCAGGAGTGACACTCCAGTTGACTGGAGTGAGTCATTTGAATCAGACTCAACTAATTTGTTCAAAATCTGCGATAGTTTTATTCTACAAACAACCGTTGCGTTAGAAAGTTCTTCACAGAACTGCATTGGGACATTTTAAAGTGCACACATGCAACATTTCTTAGTAAAACAGATCAAACCTTGCAGTTTGCAGTACGAGCAACAAAACTCTACGCACGTCCTCAGTCCTGCCGCAGTTCACATCAGCATGGCTGAAACAGTCGCTGGAGATCTGGGGGTGGGTGGGGGAACGTGGCACAGGATAAAGCTAACAGCATTTGTCCGATGAAAGAAGGGCAGCCTGTCAAACGTTTTGTAGATTAATCAGCAATGACACATCCAAGGGGTCAGCGGGAGAAGAAGGCCTCCCTCGGGCTCCTCAGCTCTCCTAATCAAGCGCTCTGTCGGCTTTCAGAGCTTTTGGTTTCTGACTTTGAGGATGAGGCAGTAATCCAGCCTGAATTCTCTTTAGAGAGCTGTGCTACCTGGAATTCAAAACAATTATAATCGACATCCTGCTGAGATCGGATCAGGTTTCGAGCATGTGGTCAGGAATCTAATCGGATTCCCTCCCCACAGGTCTCAGGCAATCAGCTAAGACATCTGAGAACTTAACACCATTTTACAGGAAGGGTTAAAGAAAAACTGAACAGCATGTTGCTTGTACTACCTATAAATTGCAGCGGAATACAGTACATGTGAAAGAATTATGTAATGCAGTACATGTGCCCTAGAATTACAACAGAGAACAAGAGTTGAACTGTAGGTTGGGTTTGAAAAGCAGGTCCCATGATGTGACGGCTGCTCTGGGGGCAACACTTCACGCTGACCTTCACAAGCTAACATATCCGAAGCTAACATATCCTAATTGCGTGACCATCGAGGCTGTGGTTAGCTGTTGTTTCGTTATGGAGCTGGGTTTGAATACTTTCTCTCTCTCCTTGCACTTTGCAGTTAGATTAAAGCAAGAAGCCAATAAATAAAATTGAGAGAGAGAGAGAGAAAAAAGCCATTTGACTAATGGATAAATTGAATATTTGTCAAACAAAAACATCTAATAGTTTCCTCAATTAAGACCACAGACTAATCCATGCCGTTTATCACAAATATGTGTAATGAGTCATATTGCAGCATTCAAAGTGGCTGCAAGAGACAGAGGAGAATTTCAACAAAGATAACAAAAAGAACTAATTGTCAGTGCTAGAGAGGAACAGAGCAATACGCAACAGCAATTAACTCAATCTCTTCGAGGACTACAAAGAGAAGAACAGGATGAAAAAGTGTCACTGAGTGTTGGAGTAAAACAGCAAGTCAGTTGTCGCCCCAAGCTGTAAAGAGAGGAATGTCCTTACAATGCTAATTATGTCAGTGTTCATTTTGTTCTTTTTTTCCCCATACTTGGCACTTGACAGTACGGAAAGGGCAGACAAGAAGCGAAATGAGAATTATGGAATATCTATATGCTGATTTTGTGTTCCAGGAATGGAATAGACTAAAATTAATAAATGAAACATCCTTATATATATATATGTATATATATATATATATATATATATATATATATATATATATACATATATATACACAGTACACACAGTTTGGGGCTGGTGAATTATTGAGGCTAGTTATTTTATTAATTTAAGTATTTATTCATTTAGAATTTGCTCACCAAGACTGCATTTTGTTTGAGAACACAGAAATAAAAGTACTATTGTCAAATTTCTTTACTATTTAAAACTGTTTTCTATTTTAATACATTTTAAAATGTGTAGTTATTAACTCCTCTTACAGAAAAGCTGAATTATCAGCAGCCATTACTCCAGTCTTTAGTTTTGCATGAAGAAAATGCACATTTGGTGCTTTTGGAACATTTACAGATGCTTTAGTACAGAAACATATGTATATTTGCCAAATTCAAGATTTTATGTATTATATATATATATACACTTTTTTAATTTTTTTTTTAATTAATAGAAATGAATAAATCATCATTTGTTTAAATAGAAAACAATTCTATGAATTCTAAGAAATGTCTTTACTGTCATTTTTTTACTTAATTCATCCTTGCTGAATAAAATGATTAAAAAGTCTCACTGACCCTAGATGTTATTCTGCACCAGTTGTGCAAATGTCTATGGATTACATGGATTTGAGCTAAACATGGCCTAAAATTGTATTTTGTATACTTTTAAGTTCTTCTTGGACTAGTCAGTCGTAAAAATCTCTGGGACAAGATATGCCCAAACCCAAATTCCTAAGAATTGTCCTTCCACTGAGTAAAGCTGGCATGCCATCAGAACTCCAATCAACAGTCGTGATAGAATCTGAACAGCTGCGAGTCAATTTGGATTAACTCCCTGAGTCTCTCTCCTCGTGAATTGGAGAACCATACTTCCATATGATGCTCTAATCCAATGCAGTCCAGGAAGATCATCATGCTGGGGGAGATGCTGGCTGGGACATCGGAGGAGAAGACAGTTTGCAGTCCAGACAAAAATACACAGCACTCTGTGATTGCATCAACTTGAGCTTGAATTGAACATTTTAATTAGTTTTAAATCAATGGCTCTGCATTTCAGATCAAACCGAATGTATATGAATGAATATATGTATATATTGTTGCATTACATGTCCAATTGCTGGCAGTGTAAACATCACTTTACACCTCTTAACCACAGTAACTGTTACTGCTCTAATAAAGGCTAACCATTACAGACACGCAGTCTGAAAGAGATGTTCTCTTCAATGAACAATGGAGCCCCATCCCCACCTTGGACAGGTTTTGGTCACACATGCCACTCCTGAGACTAACAGTCTTTCATGGAAAACCAGCCATGCTTGCTTTCAAATGGGTTTCAGAGCATCTTGTGACACCTTCCCACCTCCTATTGTGTCAGCAGCCTGGGCAGACAGAACTTCCATTGATCCACTCCAGAGCTACGATAATTGGGCCATTAAGACGTCAGAAAGACAGCCAGCATGTTGCTTAACTGAAGCTCTAGGGTAGTTATGCTATACAGATCATAGTCTCTTATTTCATAGTATTTTCTCTTATTTCAAATTGCATCACAGCTATATCTATGATTTTAAATAACTATTTCAAGGTAAAATATGGTGAGTGACATGGGACATGTTCAGCCATGACAAAATATAGTGAAATGAACATGTCACCGTAGTAAAATGAGGTGCTAAAGTATGTTTTTTGTGGTTGCTGTGCTTTAAAATGAAAATTTTATAATCTTAATTCAAGTGATGAAGGATTTTGAAAGTCTGACATTAATCAGTACTGTAAGGTTAGCCCTGCCTGCTCTGAATGTAAAAAAAACAAAAATTTTGAAAAGTAATTAAAAAGTAATCAAGCAGTGCTGTCAAAAGATTAATTATGATTAAATAAAAGTTTGTGTGTGCATAATGTATGTACTTTGTATATTTTGTATATCTCAACACATGCATCTTTTAAATATATTTATGTACATTATAAAATCTAAGAATATAAATATATGAAATGTATATACATTTAAATATTTAAAAACTATACACTCAGTGTGTTTATTTATATTAATAAACACAGTATGCTATGCCTATCGTGATTAATCAGTTGACAGCACTATTACTTTAATAAAATAATTGAACGCTACTACAATTTAAATAGGTTTAACTTGTAATCTTCAACCTTTGGTAACACTTTATAATAACGTTCAGTTGCAAGGCATTAATAAGTGATTAGTAAATGATCAACTAATCATTTACAAAATATTCATAAGCAATTAATAAGTGATAAGCTAGCAATTT
>JAUCMS010000024.1:10670765-10715676 GCA_032357445.1 Enteromius radiatus
TATTCACTTGTAAACGATTTATAACTCTATCTACAAAACATAGATAAACATTAATATATCACTTATTAATCATTTATAAACACATAGTTATGTTTTGTAAATTATTAGTTCATCATTAACTAATCACTTATAAATGCTTTACAACTGAACGTTATTATAAAGTGTTACCCAACCTTTTACATTTCCAAAGTAACCTTTTGTTTATTACTCTTGAAAAGGCTTTCATCTTGCAATTTATAGTTTTCATAAATCATCAACATAATTTGGGTTAAAAACAAAAAATAAATGTGAACTGCCAAATGTCTGTACAAAGGAGGCTTGACATGCTCAATGTCATAAATATGGTATTGTTTTAGTGTCCAAAAAATTGTTAACATTTTTCGGTCTAAAACATTTCTTTTTTTTTTTTTTAAATGTTTTATTTTTTTATTGTGAATCATATTATCAAACTTTTTAGCAATTCAGTTTAAAAGAATGCTTGAATATTCCATGTACTGGCATTAAACAAAAAGAGTCCTGATTGAACCTAACCGTTAACAGTCTCTGAGGCCATCTTTACCTCTTCACTCTCTGTTCAGCTGGATTTCAAAGATTAGTTTGTGTCCTTGGAGACAAGCAGTTCTAGCGTTCAGCAAAGCAGTTTGCAGGGATCCTATTAGTTAGACATTCTTGGATAGGGTGAATTTGAAGAGTTTCACTGTCCACATGGATTCGTCCCTTAGGCACCTATTTTCAGTCAACTAGCTCTGCACTTTCCTCTTTTACCAATATTGGGGTGTCGTTTAATGTCAAAGTCAATCTTATCGTATGAGGGTCTCTGTTGCTGGTTCCCTCTGTAAAGGGATTTTGTCTTGGCTTTGCTTCATTTTCTTAGTGATGCGGAAGTAAGGAAAACAGGTATATTTATAGTGGGAAGGAAGAATTTGATTGTGCGATCGTAACGAGGAGATTGATTAGATGATGCGGTGCCAGCTGTGATTAATTCATCCAGCGATCCTCCCGAAACTATGTTATTGTCAAAACACTCACATAGAAAACAGAATGTACATTCTGAAGACGTGAATGCCCCTATGGTAAGATGTGTCATCTCTTTATTGCTGTTCTCATTTTTCCTTTACTTTTTATATGGACTTTTATCCACTGCTCTCGTTTAACAAAATGACTAGTATTACAGAAAAGGGGTATTAAAGTATTTTAAGAAGCAGCCCCTGCTGAGTGCATTTGATTATTACTTCACTTTTCTGTTAGTAACAAAAAAATGACCTCTACTCCATTATTAAAACCATTCTAGCAAATGCAAAGCCAGTTAGATTCCCAGGTGCTGATATTTCCACAGAAATGACTGAACCGGCTTCTAAAATGACCAAAAGTTATGTTAATGAATGTAAAATGTAGGAAGTGGCAGGAATGCAGATTATACACGGCACATTATTCTATAACACTGTCATCCAATGAGGTAACTTTGACTAAATTTTGAAGTATTATCCAACACTATGGCAAATGTGTTTTAGAACATATATTAAATAAAAGGTTGATGTGATTCTAAGGATCAACTTGAACCATGAACTGTAAAGGGACCAAAGCGTCATTGAGAATTGCACATCTCTTTTCCTTCCTGACTGCCAAAAGGTCATTTTTCTCCCAGATGCATGACAGACGACCCTCGGCAGTCTCATGTGGGTGTGATAGAATCGATACAGAAGTTGAAATAAGGCCATAACCCCCTCCGTCTAGCTTCACTGTTGTGGACGACATGTGTGACCCGTTGAGGGGCGTTGGGATGTTGCATAGCCATCACATCCCCTTCCTCTCAGTCCAGCTCTTTTAAAAGAAACACAAAGAAGCAAAGAAGATAAAAACGGTGCTCATTAAGTTTCCATTCAGGGCTTATTTTTCCTGTCTCTAGCACAGAACAAGCTCTCTTGTCTCGCCCCTGACCCCCCTTTTTGTTTTCTAAGTTCTCCTACTCACAAGGCCTGTCATATTGTGCTACTCTCTGTGAATCACACAGAAAGCTTGATGTGAGTTCCATTCACTTCACATGAAAAGTGATTGTCTCTTGGCCGGGGAGGAAAGGGCTGAGTGCATGCCTGGAGGAAACTTGCCAGGGCTTTTGATATTCGTCAGATATCAAATGCTGATCGTGGATCTCCGACGGCTTATTAGTAAGAGCTGACATTTGATTGTATCTGAACCCAGCACTATTGTCATGATCATGATGAGGAGTTTAGATGAAAAGAGTAATTTCAGGTCACATCTCTGTAGTAGGACTCATAAAGCATCGGTCCCCAGATAAACTTGAGTAATCATTGAGCCTACGAAATTCCAAGAATTGCTTTTATGATAGAAAGAAAAGAGGGAAAATTCCAAAAGTAAGGGAGTGTCCCTGTGACCTACTCACTCTGAAGGACAGAGCCCTTGAAGTGGGGACTTTGGAGGGAACCGGGTACTTGCATGTCATAATGAAGCTGTTTGAAACACATTTGCAAATTATACAAGACAATGTAATTTCCTCACAATCTTTACTTGGATTGTTCCCATAATGATGTAAGGTGGCAAACACAGGAATATTATTATCCTGTTAATATGTTGGAAATAATGATACATTTCATAATGAAGTTTTTAAAATATGCTTTGTGTGTGCATGTGTGTATCCCTTCTCTGCTTTTAGTGACCACGTACCCTTTGCTAACAGACTTCCTGAAGAGCATTCTGTGAAGTGATTCAGGTGTTCAATTTCGTTTTGGAATAACTCTATAATGGTTTCCCTCTTTTTGAAATGTCAATCGTTGTTTATGTGTAATATAGTAATGTATTAACGGTGGTGAACAGAACATTATTGTGCTATCCCAAAAAACACACAACAACAACAAAAAAAACCTGCTGAAATGCTCTGCCCAACTCAATCCAAGCAGAGTCCCTTGCCACCTTCAAGAAAAAGCTAAAAAACACATCTCTTCCATCGTTTTTTGGACCCTCTAACTAATTCACAATTCTAATTTATCTATTTGTTTTATTTTTGCTGTGGCCCTTTAGGAAGAGTTTGACACCCCCGCTCTTACACTAGCGTTCCCTATTGGTTTTCTATTCTTTCTACTTTTTTATTTCTATTTATTACTAAACAAAACACCTTGCTACGTGTACTGTGTTAGGCTAACCAAGACTTGTCATAAAACTTGCATATTATTGCTCTTTTGTTGGTTCACATGGTTGATGATTTGTAAGTCACTTTGGAAAAAAGCGCCTTATAAATGTCTATTCTATTCTAATCTCATACAAATTCTAGAATTAAAATACAGGTCCACCATGTCATGATGACTGAAGTTTTCTAGCACACATAACTTTATATTAAAGAGCGAGAATGAAGGGAATAAAAAAAAAAAAAAAAAACAGAAAATCATACTTGGGGAGATGAAAAAAAAAAAATATGGAAAATATAAACAAAATGAAGAAAACAATTTAAAAGCCTTCTAAGTGCCGGAGGAGAAGGCAGATAATGAACACATAGAGCAATAAACACAGAAAGCAATACCTGGATTATACGTGGCCTTGCAGGCTGCTGTCCAGTGGTGTTTATTATTTAGCAGGCAGGTTAGTAGGCCTGCAGCAGCAGATTAGATTGCATTGTGTGCCGTGCAATAACATAGTGAAGACAGCCATGGGCCTGTGTGGTTTTGCACGATTCCCTCCATGCAGAGAGGAAGCGCAGACAGGAAGCCATTAGTCAACTTACTGCTCTGTGATTCGCATGTCAATACTTTGCCCAATTATAGCCTAATGCAGAGCTACGTGCATAGACGATCATGTGGGAACTGTTGTCATTGGAAGATTCTGCAAAGTAGACTTTGCATATTATGAGAAGGCAATGCAAATCTTTACTTTGTTGCATATATTTTATTAATTCTGTTGTATCATGATCGGTGGTTTCTCACAAATATGCATCGGCTAGGCACTGAGTCGGTTACTAACCGCAGTTGGCTAAACCTGCCAGAGGCTCTGCAAAATGTAAGCCTTACAGAGATATGTTGGAATTCATGCTTATTATATTTGACGTGTGGATATCAATAGAATACAATCTTGAAATTATTCTTGTGATTATGAATGTGGACAGTATTTTGTTTAATATAATGCATTATATAGATTTATTTGCACATTTTAAACTACGTGGTGTCAGACTAATTGATATATTATGATATCACAGACCACACTTATTCACCAACAGTGTCTAAATAATCCATAACTCAGTATTGGTGGCTGCTGTATGATTAATTACTTGTGTTAAAGGTACACTCTTTTTTTTACTTTTACTTTTGAGGACTTTTTCCATATTTTATTCTAGCAGTATGGAGAGAGACAGGAAGTCAGAAGAAGATTGAGGGTACACTGGCAAACCAGTGTAGAACCAAGGTCTATACTGTATTTTTAATATAGGGCATAAGATATAGGCCATTTCCGAGATGCCAAAATAAAGGCTGTATATATTATGTATATGTATTTATACACACACACACACACACACACACACACATGTGTGTGTATGTGTGAGAACATGGCCAAGTCTTTTCTGCATTCTATCCTCTATCAGAGCTGTACTAGACAACAAAAAGATGGTTTCAGATAAGTTAATACATTTTACAAGATTGCTTTTTGTTTGTTACATAAATTACAAATTACATAAAACAGCATGAAGAACAACAATTTTGCTTGAACTACCTTAACTGAATAACTCTTATCTGTTGTGGTGACAGAAAAATGCAATATCTTTAATTTGTTTTGTGATTTATTCATAGGCGTAACTAGTGCAAGGCATAATTCAGTCACCTCCAAAGTATGCTTAAAAATTACAAACATTACTAAAGAACCACTTTAGACAGTTAAAATAAAACAATACACTCTAAAAACATAACAGTTCTGAGTCGTTTTGTGTTTGTATAGACATAAATGCATTTAATTAAGGTCAGTCTGAGATTAAAAGTGACCTGCGTTTCCTACAGTACAGATTTAAAAGAGATGTACTGAAAATACTGATTCAATAATGCCAACACAATTGAAACAGAAGCAGCTCTGAAAAGACATTAGTGATAATTGATTGTCTTCATTGTAATTCTTTATTTATTCACTTTGTTGTAGTATTCATCATTCAGTTGAAATCAGATCATTGTTTAGTCAGTTCACTTCAGTAACTGTAAAAAGCCCATCAATTATGGAATGAGTTAATTGATCTATAAAACAGCTCTGGAGAAAACAGTGATGTCAAAATCTGTTTCAGTTCACTTCTCTTCCAATAGTGTCCATTCAGTTGAATCAATAATATTGCCAAATGTGACCCTGAACCAAAAATCATCCATATATACAAATCATGTGAATAAATTAATGTGTGTGTGTGTTTCTGTGTATGTGTATATATATATATATATATATATATATACTGCTAGAATATATGGTTTGTTAGGATAGGGCAATATTTGGCCAAGATACAATGATTTGAAATCTGGAAACTGAGGATGCAAAACATTTTAGAACACAATTTGGAAGAAAAAAACCAAAGCATGCTCCACTACTCCTGTCACTCAAAAATGAAAATGCTATAATTATTCACCCTCATGTCGTTCCAATCTTAAACCTTTGTTCATCTTTGGAAAGCAAATTAAGAGATTTTGAGCTTTCTGACCTTGCATAGACAGCAATGTAACTGAACCGCACAAGCATGTGTCGTGGTACTCTCATGAATGGTGGCAGATGGTTCCTTTGTGCACAAAAAGTAATCTCTGAGCTTTGTAAAATTACAGCCGAACTGCTAATGTCACATTAATTATTTTAATGATGTCTTTATTACTTTTCTTGGTCTTGAATGTGTCAGTTGCGTTGCTGTCTATGCAGGCTCAAAAAGGTCTTTTCAAAGATATCTTAGTTTGTGTTTAAGAAAGGAATGAAGCTCTCAGGTGTTTGGAATGACATGAGGGAGAGTACTGTGCTAATAATTTAAATAGTTGTTTGCACAGCCAAACAACAGGTGAACAGGTTTGTTCTGGATGGTAATTACTTTCTGCTGAACATCTCTGTGCATTGTTTTTACTGCAAAGACAGCCACAGTCCACTTCTAAGTGCTTATAAAAGTGTAAATGCATGCTAAAAGAGTAATCCACTTTGACTTCCTGCCGATCTGACTGTGACTGTGATCTGATCTCTTTCTTAAGAAGATATTTATCAACCACAACATGCTGTTCAGTATTCCCATAAGGGGAAGACAGACAGATTGTTTTATTTAGTAGGGAGTGTATATAATTGTTGTGCCATGCTCTTTGTGCTTTTTTCAGACTGGAAAAACATTTGCATTTGCTATCATAGATGAATATCTTAGCTCATGAATTGTGGCACTATTATGACAGCAGGCAACACGCTGCCCACAAATCTGGAAGATTTTAAGAGTGCTTCCTCACTCTCCTGACCCTAGTCATCATCTGAGTTTAAGGTCTGGAGTATGGGATGCTTTAACTGTTTCCCACGAACATTGCTTTGATTTAAAAGGACCTTGGTTGCCATGGCAACCTGCAGATAACTCGTGTGTCTGGGTTGTCAGCTTTGATACCAAGTTAGACTTTCAGTAATACATTAGCAGACTGACTTAGTTGAGCATAACACTTAATGGAAAGGCTGTTTGTCCTTCTTAATGAGTTGATTGTGTCATTATATCAGCTGCTAATTAGCATATATCAGAATCTGTGAAGAAGCTTACAAAATTAACTTTTTATTAGCAAAACAAAATATAAATTATGTCATAATTATAAATAGCATTAAAAATAAATGCTAAACATTTGCTTAAACATGCCCTTAAAATACAGTTGAACATGCAGACCTTCAAAAACACAGTAGGGAATCAAACTAATAGCCATTTATGAGGGTTATACAAAAGGGAACATTTTGTCAGATCTATCAAGAGCACCATTTCGGTGACCTTGGCAGAATGAGAGTCTTTAAAGATCCATTTAATTGATGTCTTCAGTCTGAAGTTCACTTCAACTCATAAAACCTGTGACCTTAGCTTTAATTATAGACCTGAAGTTTTACTCCCCTCTGTAATAAAACCACTTCATGTAACTCAAATGGTCACATAAAGCACCATCCATCTCATCCCATTCATTTAACACACATCACATGGAAGAAAAAGAACTTCAAATCAGATATGTTTTGCGTTATACTTCTCTGCCTCATGCTGAATTAAATCAAATCAAATATTAGCCTCAGATGCATGTCTGCCTCAGACAAAAAATAAATGAATTAAATACACGTCTTTTAAATTACTTTAAATGGAATCAAGCTTTGACTGAATCTTTAACCCATGCAGCTACAGTACAATCCATGCCCACACATCAAGCAAAAAATAGGAGGAAAATAAGCTTTAACTTTTAAACGTAATTTCTTACAATATTGTATTTTGACTTAGGCAACCCAGTTCATGAAAAAAAAAAAAAAAATAGACCTTTCTCACAACTTCCGTATTTTGCAATACGGAAATACGCAACTGCTGTGTAAACCTATTTCCACCCCAGTATGCCAGTAAACAAAGATGGCGCAAGCATCGAGCTAGAGTTGTTGTAGTGTACCGGGCTGTTCTTGCAATGCCCAAAAGCAGCCTTATTTATCTTTCCACTCCTTCCCTGCTAACGAAGAAGGAACACGAAAACCTCTAGTTTATGAGGCTCCTCGTTTTTCCTCTGAGACGGGTAGCATCTAGCCCTCACAAAAAACCTGCCCGTCTACTACATTTGATAATATGACAAGCAAACACATGAACATAAACACAGATAATGCCAGAGAAAAAAAATAAAAAGTTAACTGATGATGACAGCATAGGCTATCGTCGCTAGCTGCTACACACAAGACGTTCACTTGGACCAAAGGCAGGCAGTGAATGTCATATTATTTGTAACATCACAACCACAACTGTTTTATTGCTTTAATAAAGTTGTACATGTCCTCTATACTGTCCATACATAACCCTAGCCCTAGGTCTAAGTGGACACACTAATAATTTGTTAGCCGGAATGCTCTCTAATGTTAGCTACGTTACCTGGGACATTCTAAAACGCTTAACGTGGCTTAACGGATGCTGCCTTAACAATGACTGGGAGAAACCACACTTCTGTCAAATTTGATTTATAGTAAAGACTTGCCACTGTCAAAAGAACAAGCTCTTATTCTGCGTATAAAGTGAATAATGTCACGTTTAAGCGTTCACCCCTATATAAGTCCATTATTAGGAAACTGCTTAACATGGATTAACCTTAACAATGATCAGGGAAAACCAAACTTTTATTTAATTTAACTCAAATTTTTTTTATAATAAAACTTGCCACTGTGAAAAGAACAAGCTTTTATTCAGCTAATAAAGTGAATTATACATGTTTCCTTATAATGGTTACGGGGTGAACACTTAACATGCTATTATTAACTTTTTAAACTGAATAAGAGCTTGTTCTTTAGCAGTCTTTATTATAAATAAAATTGGACAGAAGTTTGGTTTCTCCCGGTCGTTGTTAAGGTACATTAAACCACGTTAAGCTGTTTCCTTATAATGGACTTCTATGGGGGAGTAAACGCTTAACGGGATATTATTCACTTTATCTGTCGAATATGGGCTCATTCTTTTGACAGTAGTTAATTATTACAGGTTTGAAAGAAATTTGGATTTCCCTCTTCAGTTTTTAGGTGCATAAGCCACGTTAAGGTTTTAACTATAAACGTTTTAGAATATCCCCTTTACTTACCTTGAACGTTATGAATAAACTCTTTGTGGAAAAGTGTAAATCCTTAATCCAGTTTGTTCCCCTTTGTGACAGAGTTTTCCTACGCGACCCTTGTCAAGTCTGCAAAGGTAAACTTTGGCAAACCCGTGAGGGAAGTTGTGTAGAATCTTTCCATTTTTAAATTACCCGGCTTTCTGCAGTGATGACATTAGACAGGAAGTGAGTGAGTGAGCGAGCGAGTGAGAACGGGAAAACTTGGGTAGTCGCGGCGGAGGAGGACGTGGAGTTGAGAGTACCTGAGTCGTAGTCGTCGTCACTGGTGGAATCAGAACATGAAAGGACAGCTGAAAGTCCAGGAAATGCGGATCACGCGTTTGTTCAGGAACACCGCATACGATCCAGCAACGCGCTGCAGGTGGCATCTGTGTCAGAGTCATAAACCCGGAATCAGCAACACTCCATTAAACTACCAGGCCACGCTCAGCAGATTGTTTCACGAAGAATCCAGCAGAGCGTCAAGTAATTCCTTTATTTGACGTTATAAAATCTCTCTTGTTTCAACTCCCGCGGCAACGCTAAGGCAAACACTCCGCACAACATCACATACTGTACCACTTTCACTGTTCACTCTCTGTACTGCACACACTTATATTTCCTCTTTCCGCTTCTTCTATTTAAAAACATTCGTGATTGGTCAAACGTTGACGTGCATTTCGTTTTTCGTCAAAGTTAAAGAGTTAACGTTACATAATTTAAAAATACGAAAGATAAACTGAAAAGTAAGAAATGTTACATAAGTAAACCACCAAAATATATTCATGTCACATTACCACTCATTGAAAAAAACAAACAAATATACTGTTTATGTTAATTTCCTCAAATTGCAACAACTGAGTCACATATTGTAGGTATTCAGTTGACCGCGGAGTATGAGATCTTCCTGTCTGTTTATTATTTCTTGAGACCAGCCAGAGGTCCCCTACAGGGCTGCCTGAGTCTCCATATTAACTGACCGCTTTGGCTTTCTTATTACTTATGCATAGGCCTATACTTTCCTCCTCATTTCTTCTTACCTCTAGGGCACTTGACCCTTTGGGCTGAGTCTTCAAAAGTGATGCAAGACCCCACAATTTGAAATGCATGGTGCTTAACTGCTCCCTTTGCTCACCTGCAAATGGAACACCAAGGTTGTTTTTTGCACCAGACCCTCAATGATAGATGCTTTTTTTCTTCAATTGTTCAAGCACAGGTTTTATATCAGTAATACTTGACATAGAGACTTGCAATGTATTCAGCTCAAAAAGGCTTCCAAAGGCTTGGTTGATAAAAAATAAAATAAAAGCTGGGCTTACATATTGCCTTGTTTACAAGTGTTTTGACCAGTATTGTTGCCAAGCACATAATTGAAATGTATAGACACTGAATTAACAAATGCAAAACATAATTTTGGATGGCGGAATGCCTCATTGTTATGTGTGCATTCAAAAGCAATTGCATTTAATTTCATGGAAGCTTACCCAGAAGCAGTGTCATAGAAATCACATTGCAGTGATTTAGTTAATCTATTTCATAATTTTAAAAACCAAATATTAGTTAATTATTAAATATTAGCCTTTTGTCAACCACTAAAATATTTTTTGTTAGTGTTAAATGCATTTACTTCTTGATATGCACGTATATTGTTCTCTCTGTACATTGGAGCATTTTAAATGTGTTTAGAGACATGCTAAAACAGATTTCTGATGAATATTACTGATTCTTTGCCATAAAATATTCATGAACAACATGCAAACAGACAACATTTTTGTAATCTCGTTTGTGTCCTTATGTAAACCAAAAGATTTGATCTGTAAGTGGATTTTGAATGTAACATTTCCAAAGACAGATTTATATCACTCTTTGTGTTATTAGCATTGAATTGGCACCACCAAAATGTAGACTTTGTAAAATGTAAAATGCTTTGTGCTGTGTTAATGGTACCTGTGGGATCTGAGATTTGCACACATCCATATTTTAGAGCTGTCAGCATCACTTTCCATCACCTGCAGACCCTGTTTACACCTGATGTTAACATCTGTCTTGGGTGATCACGACTGGTCGTTTGAGACAGATTGTTGTTTACAAACGTGTATCGGAAATACGTCTTCTGTGACCACTTGTGAGTCTTGTCAAGAGGAAGGTCTTTTGTGGCTGCTGAACTAAAATAATTTGCTGCCAATGGTGGAGATTTTTCAGTAACTCTTTCTGCAGGTACACCATTAATTTAACTGATTTGTTCATTCAAGAATGAACCAAGCGAGTGTTAGTGTTCTTAGAACTGAGTCATCGATTCAATAAAATATTTCAGTTTAGATTCATAAAGGGTGTTGCACATCACATCTATCTGGAGGATGTCTAGGAGCAAACAGGTATTGATATTAATGTAGCATTTTAATTATATAATTAATTGGTTTTAATAAGCAAAATAAATTGGTGTCAATATATATCCTCAAGATGCAAGACATCCATAGTTGTCCACAGCAGTTCCACTGGGTCTCATTTAACCCAGTTATATAAGCAGCCCCTGTCCTCCTTTTACTAGAATACTGAGTGTCAAATTTAGTTCCAGTGTTTATGAATTACTAATATGTGCCCTGCAGGCTTTTTTTCTTCCATCTATGGCCAGCAATGAACATGAAACAGTAGAGAGAGATGGAAACAAATGGAGAACAAAGAGCTGCCGATTCACCAAACTTGATTTATTTAGTTATTATTTTATTTTTATGTCTTATGTTTTGGCTGGTTGTACTCTGCCGATACTGTGGTCCTGTTTGCCAATAGACGTTGCATTTACAGAATTTGGCAGTGGAACCACTCTGAATGCTCTTGTATATTAAAGTGGCTTTCATATTTTTTTTTTTTTTATGGTCAAGTGTTCAAGTCAATAGATGTGCTAGATTGCCGTGGGTTGTGTATTCATTCTAATAAAAAAAATAAATAAAGCAATTAAATAAATAAAATCTCAGCTAAAAGCATCATGCATCATTTTTTGGACTCTGTGAACTTTCCTCGCCTCTTTATTAAATTGAATAAATGCACCTGGACACCATTTTTAAAAAGCTTTTCCCATTTCAGGCATCTCAATATGAATAAATATTACAACTTCATGCCTTAAAATGAAATGTTAACTCTCTACAAACACATTTGGCAGATAGGCTCTGTGGCAGATTTGTAAAGGTTATATTTTCTTTTCAAATATTTTTTTTTATCTCAGTAATAACATACAGCTGGCTTCTTTGTCTTTTAGCTGTCTAAACTTCTCTTTAATCATGTCTAAGATATTTAGTTCATACCCTTCTAACCCAGACTACTAAGACATTTCTCATATATTCTTTTTGATGTTGTCAGGATAGCGTTCTCAGTGGCGTTGCCCTCCTCCTCAGCTATGTTACTTCACACACTGAAATCTCAGTCTTCCTCTCACAGATGCTGCCTTTGAAATGGATTTTCTTTATGTAAAGAACGGTAAGCACTGTTCTCGCTGCAGGTCATGGAACAGGTGGAAGAATTAAAGAATGCAAATATTTAATGTCGTCAGTGATTTCGGAATAATAATTTTGGGCTGAACAGAAATGTCTCGGCACAAGGTTCAGCACAATACATCAAAATTATGCAGAGTCATTTTAGACAATTTGATTTTGCATTAAAGCAGCAGTTTTGCTGCAGGGTTCAGATTTTATATTGGACATCAAGGTGCGACCCAGGACTTTTTTGCACAAGCATTAAAAAAACAAAAAACAAACAAAAAAAAAACAGTGTATAATATTGCAATTCTCATTACAATTCTAATTTATTATTACGTTATTTGTATTAATAATAAATATTATTAATTGAACAAATGTTTAACCATGAACTGAAAAATATACACAAAATTATGTGACAGGCTGAATGAGAAAGAAGATTTGAGAAGCTTTTTTTGCATTTTAAAAGCTGAGCAAATATATTTACATATTCTAACTACACATCACAATTAGATATTTTTATTGCATTATCTCTTTGACCCTGTGCAACTTATTTCTTTGAAGAAAAGTTTTATAAAAAATAAAAACGTTTAGCAGCATAATGTTTCATTTCTAGTACTTTGCTGTACATTTAGTTCATAACAGCACTGCACTTAAGAAATTACCTTAACTATCACCTGTTAATTGCTTTTCAGATCTGACATTTGAGTGGCACAATAGGCAAATTGCCATTTTATATTACAGCTGGACGAAAGTGTTTCACACAGATTGAAATGCAGAATTGTAATCGCAATTACCTTAACTATCACCTTCCATGCTTACTTTATTGTAGCACAAGTATTTGTCTTCTTTAAAAAGACAATGAATGTGATTTACCATACAATACTTCACTCTCTGATAAGACACCATATTGTGTTTCCTGTTCATTATTTGAATGAGGATTTATGTGAAGCTAAACACAATTATGCACCTAACTGCTAACATAATCAGTGCAGTAAACCTGTGAGCCAGTGATTTACCCGGCCTTACCGCCTTCTATTAGATTACAGCCTATTGGTTGCAGGAATGAGCGGCTACAAGTTATCAAGGCACATCAGATTTCCCAGGCCCTCAAGTCTATGAAACCAGAAAGAGGTAGATATTTAAATCCTAATGTCACATAGCGTGAGCGTAGAAGTACATGCAACTGTAAAACACATTCTCGCTTTCGCTTTTATTTAAAGAACAGCAAATTTGCATGTCTGGTTGAATTGAATTGTCTTTGGAGACCTTGAAGGCTGACAGGCAAGCGTGTGTAACAAGTTGTAGAGCAATTTGTGTTGCTTGGTTTGAGTTCTCAGTGGTGCGATTACTCCTCCTGACAGGTCCAAATAAAGACGGATTGAATAAACATGTTGGAACCACATCACATGACCTGAGCAATCCAATCAGATCTCAGCAGCACAAATGTTTCTGTAAAACATTTATGCGTGCATGGATTCATAACTGGACTCCTTTTGAAAGTTGTGTTGGCTTTAACAAAACCATTAAGTAGTATCTTTTCAGAATGATCCCTTTAGCATGAAGGGCTGTAAAATTGCTTTTCAGATCTGACATTTGAGTGGCACAATAGGCAAATTGCCATTTTATATTACAGCTGGACGAAAGTGTTTCACACAGATTGAAATGCAGAATTGTGGGCCCTGACCAAATTGGCGTGGAGTTTGATGTGTGACCGTCCTCCTTTTCTTGTCACACACATCAGCCTCCGCCACCCTTCCTCTTTTGCCTCAGTACATCCGTTGACATCTTGCTTTTTGTTGTTTTTCCATCAACAGCCATGAATCTCCTCAGTCAATATCATTCCCTTTAACCCCGCTCTGGCAATATCTGAGCATCTAAATCAATTGTCAGATCATTTGATAAGAATGCAATCAGATCTCTCAGAATTGGTCTTAAAAAAAGACAATGCCCTTGAAGAGGAATGTAATTGCAGAGGAATGTCTGGCTGTATTATGATTGATGCGGCTATTCTGCTTTTGTTGATAAGTAGCAGATTGAAGATTGGATAACAGTCACTGTTGACACTTCTCTTTCACCGAAGCGACAGTGTCCCACTTTCCTCACAACAGAATACGACAGGTTAGAACTTTTGCTATAACTTTGATAAAGTTAAACACTGCAAAACTTTTTTTAAATTATTATTATCCTAGATTTTGTTTAGTAGAAAAAGCGATGGTAGTGTTAGGAGTCTCCTAGGTAGGTCTTCAGAAAAATGGGAACAGGGAACCTGAGGTAAACAGACTTCTGCCCAATTATAAGACAAGTGACTAGACTTAATAAAACTCTCATATGGAACATTGATCTTTCCGGGCAAAGTTGAAGGCCTTTACATCTGACTAAGAGCCATAAGGATGATAAGGAATATTCCGTATAATTAATGTACTGTATACCAAGCAACATCCAAAATGTCTATTATTATCTTTTTTTTAATATTTATAAAATGCTACTGACAGAACATTTTAATCACACATTGCAATATAAACAATTAGTCATTATCAGTACAGGCTATTTAGATGTGTTTGATTAATTAAAAAAAGAACCTGCTCATGAAAATCATTCATTTGGGAATAGGACTGGTTGTGCTTTACATTTTTGATTTAAACAAATACTGATAGTCATTTGTTCTGGGGTTGGACGAGCTGTACTTTGTGTTTTATTCACTAGATCTAAGTGTCACTTGTTCATTGTCTCACTCTGTCGACTATCAAACAGTAAACAATAGAAAATGTTTTCACCTTTTCTAACTCTACAACTCAAAACAATGACTCACAATCACTTTTCTGCAACATTTGTTTCATGAACTGTACACTATGTACCTGAAACATTCTCTTTCAGCAGCTTCTGTATTCCATGAAAGTAAGATAGGAATAATAATGTAATACTTTACCTGAAATTTACCTGATTCACGCAGAATCTGCACTACATTATTCTGTCATCTTCAGATTGTCAGTGGTGCCTCATGCAAAATGTTTTTTTTTTTTTTTTTCTGTATGACATCTTGGAAGATATTCCTCAGTACCTCAGTCACATCCCTACAGGGTTTCTCTAATTAAATGTGCACTCTAATGAACAAGCTGATGCATGTGCTTTTTTTTTTTTAAACACAAAGCCAACCGACGACATTTATAAAATAGACATTTTCTGTCAGAACTAAATATCAAAGAGGATTAAAAAGATATTTATACATTCAAATGGTAACTGGCAGTGAATAGATCTAGAAAAAAAATGAGTTCATGGAGTAAAACTAATACAAAATACCATTGAACTTGCTGCGCAACATTCATATAGTTAGCCAGTGATTGCTGCAGTAGTTGCAGCACGCTTCAGAAACCCTCCACCTTCCTCAGCTCCACCTGTATACATCTGGTATGGGGTAATTTCATGTATGCTATATATGCAGGGTTATTTAATTTATGTTATATGTGCAGCAACATTATTTCTTATGTTTAGAGCAGCATGTGTGTGATCTATTATATCAGCAGCAAGTCTTAATATTCCGCCTATGTTTATATCCACAGTATATCTATACTTAAAGATCTGATATAATGGTACTTAATATAACTGTGATGGTATTTAATATAACTATACGCTATTTATTCATCCAATATGTATATAGATATTCTTAAGATTCTCAAAACATTGCAAAATCTAGTCTGGAAGTCCAATTTACTTTGATGATGCATACGTTTGAGGGCGCAACCTGCAAACTGGCATCAGGAATATTGAGACCAAAGATCAGACCTACTGTGACTGTGGGATTTGCCATGTTGAACTTAAGACCGTAATATTTAACATCGAATTTAAAGTTTGAGTTAGACATGTAGTTGAGAAAGGACTTTGTAGAGACTTAATAGGTCACAGATGATTAATTTATGGACGTCTATGTGTGCTGTTGTGAGCGTGTTTTTGTGGAGCAGTTTTTCTAATCCCCTTGAGTTGAAAATGGCAGCATCTGACCCATTAACCGTAGTCAACCTAATTTTAGTTTTTCTCAGGCAATAGCATGAGTGTCCTTCTTTCTGTCCAGAGGGACCGCAATAACACAGACCAAAAGGAGTGAAAAGGGCCAATGAAACAGTTTTTGCATATGGTCCTTTGGGTTTGACTGAGATTAGAGAAATTAGAATATTCCTAATGTTGGCCAGTAACCCCATAGTGCCCTTAGGGAAATCAATAGAGTTACACAACAGACCAGGGTCCCAAATTAGGTATCCCCTGGCAGTAGTGGGAATTCTGCTTTGATGGGTGGCTTTCTGGTTAGTGCACAGCCTTACAGACCTGGTTTTAAGACACAGAGGCACCACTTGCTCACGTAACTTCACATACTTGTGTTCTGACTTTCTTTAGAGAAAGACAATGGGGAAAAAAAGAGGACAAAAAGTTCTAACTAACAATTAAGGAGCAATAAAAAACATCTCTCCCTTGTCAATTTGTATAATTAGTGCTATCATCCACTGTGATTTTCATGGCTTGTGTATTTCTTAACATATTGTTCATCTGCGTGATAGTTGTAGGATGGATGTGGCATGATGGATGTATCTTTCCTACTCATTTCCCCCATGTCACAGGGTTAACAGCTTTTCTCTAGATAACATGTGCTTCTGCTGTGGAGATAATACATGCAAAGTATCTTAGTTCAGTAATATTCACTTCATCTTATCCTTACATATATCATTTTCTCTGATTTATCCAGATTCTTTAGTTTAACCTCAGATTGCCTAACAATGTTTGGACAGCAGAGTTATATGCAAACCACTTAAATTATATGTAATTAAATTGTCTTTCAAAGTGTATAAAATATACCATATCTGAAGAAACACTGCACTTAGCAGAGTGAAATATAGATTTAAATATAATACATATGCGATTAAACAAGTCTAAATACAACATCAGAATACAAATCAATATTCTTTATTCCACATACATGTATTTTTTCTTTTACTTTGAACTGTTTACAATCTAAATGATTCAACAACAAAATGAGAAACTACCACAACAAAGTCAGAATTTCTTACTAGGGAGGGAAAGTAAAAGAAAAATAATAATAATAAAATATAAGAATGGTAGCTTGACTGTAAATGGAGACATTTTGTATTTTGTACCAGATGAGGGGTTAGAGTCACAGAAATGGACAAGAGCACAACTAAAAATGGCGTGTATTAATTAATGTGTATACTTGCAGCAAAATCATAGGGGAAAAAATCATGAATTTAAACCATTTGAAAATCTTCACCTTGTATTATTCAGTTTGAACGTAAAGGCCTTTGTTAATAAATAATCTCTCTTCTTTTTTTCCAGATTATAAACAAATATAATATTCTTCATATCAGGAGAATAACTTGGGGTAGACAAACGGCACACATGTTCCCTGGAGTAACATTTCACACCCGCTAAAGCCCTTTGTCCTCTATCCTCAAAGAGTTTGAGTAGCGAGACGATGGCTTGGTCACACAGTATTTCCTTCGAATCAAGGGAAATGTAAATTTTGGCGGTCATTGCATTTTGTAAACAATGCAACAAAAGAAAGTGTTTATACATGTTAACATACACATACATAACTGAGCATTACGTACATATATGCAGGATAATGAGGGAGAGAACAGATTCCCGATCATCTGTTGGTCGCAGTGAGAAAGCATGTGCGAGCCTCGGCAAATAAGGGTAATACTTGAATTTTACAAATCTGTTCTGTACACAATTTGTGTTGGAGTGTCGGTGAACATCCCCTCTTACCAAGAGGGTTTCATACAAATTGAAGTGGTTCATTATTGACACATATTACTCGCCTTGCGCATCCAGTTAAGTCCAAGCTTAACCAAAACCTGGACTGAACCTTAGGGACTGTTGAGTTTCCTGGCATTGGTCTGAAGGAGTCCTGTTCCAGGGAGCTTTTGTGAAACAAGAATCAGCGTAAATTCCCACTGGTATTACTTCCAACATCTTAAATCATTTTCATGTTAAAGCGACGTGGCCCAGCACCCTGGTCCGCCTCCTCAGCAGAGGTCCCATTGGACTTTGAGCGTGGCACGTACTCAATATCAATGTTGTTTTTATGTTTGCCTTTTCCTCGACTCCATACAAACAGGAGCAGGAAGCAGAAGAGAACCACTCCTAGGAATGTGAAACAGCCCATGGCTGTAGAAACTA
The DNA here is from genome assembly GCA_032357445.1 of Enteromius radiatus. Classification (NCBI taxonomy): domain Eukaryota; kingdom Metazoa; phylum Chordata; class Actinopteri; order Cypriniformes; family Cyprinidae; genus Enteromius; species Enteromius radiatus. The sequence goes on from JAUCMS010000024.1 coordinate 10,689,202, forward strand.
AGATAGTCTTTAGGTCCAGGCCAAAAGTCACATTGGGGAGGTTGGTACCATTGGCAGTGGCATTGCTTGTATCCGTGTAATGCTGGGTCCTGTTGGCATACAGCGAACCCAGACTTTTCACTGCCAGTGATACCATAAGAGTGTCATTGCCTGCCGAGTTAGAGGCCACACACATATACACACCGTCATCCTGAACTTCCGCCGCCTTGATATCCAACGAGCCGTTGTTGTGGACTATCACCCTGCCATGGCTCCTGTTGGTCAGGTGCCTCCGGCGTGGGGTGACCCAGGAAATAGTGGGGCGTGGGGTCCCCTCTGCGCTGCAGTGTAAGCGGGCTGATTGTCCCTCCTCCACAGACACCATCTGAGTCCGGTTTTCCCGGATCTTCGGCTTGGTGCAGGTCACGTAGTAGGATAGCAGGTTCTCTTTGAACTCCTTTAAGGGGCGTCCGTGAATTCCTTCTGGAGCGCTGCACTCAGGCTGGGTGTCTCCAAAAGAAATGGAATGGCGCCTTTGCAGCAACCACATGAGTCGGCAATCGCACACCAGAGGATTGTTGTTGATCAACAGCACCTCTAGGCCCTCAGGAGAATGGAATACACCCCTCTCCAGGGTATCAAGGCGGTTATGGGACACATTTAGTGAACGGAGCCAGCGGATGCCCTGGAAAGCATAAGGTTCGATGGACACCAGTTGAGACCCAGCCAACCTCAGCTCACGCAATCGCACCAGGTCCTGAAGCAGGCCACCCTCCAGCGTCCGGATACGACTGTAGGAGAGGTTAAGGTGTGTCAGGTAAGGCAGGTGGCGAAGGGCCTGGTAAGGGAAAGTGGACATGTTGGTGTTGGTAATGGAAAGCGTGGTGAGGTTGAGGCCATGCAGAGAATTAGCAGGGACTGAATCTAACGATGGCCAGTTGTCGATCTCTAGGTGACGGAGGTGAAATAGCTTCTTGAAGGAGTAGGGGTGTAGAGAGCTGATACTGAGGTAACGCATATGTAGGCTCACCAGGTTGTGCAGGTGGGACAGAGCATCCGTGGGCACTACCGTCAAGTTACAGCGCTCCAGTGTTAGGCTCTCCAAGGACAAAAGTCCACTGAAGGCCCGATGGGAGATGTAAACCAGCTCATTATCTCCAACATCTAATGACCTGAGGTTGCGCAGGTCCTGGAACATATAGTCCACCAGAATGACAACTTTGTTGTCACTGATATCCAGGTTCGTCAGGTTGGAGAGGCCGGTAAAGACACCTAGAGAAAGGAGCTTGATACGGTTGCTCTTTAAACTCAGAGTGTAGAGACTGTAGAGTGAGTTGAAGGCTCCGGGCTCAACGTAGGCAATGATATTCCCACTCAGGTCCAGTTCTTCTATGTGTGGATAGACAGAAAAGTCATCAGGGTTGACGGCCGGAATGCGATTCTTGCTGAGATCAAGGATTCGTGTCTCAGTTGGAACCCCATCAGGGATGGCATTGTAGCGCTTGCGGTGACAGATGACAGAGCGGCTCTGGGCGGAGCACTCGCAGCGAGCGGGGCAGGCCAGAGTGGAGCCCACGAACACGGCCACCAGGGCCAGCCCCAGCAATGGCTGCCAGCAAGACACGGCTGTGTGCAGCATGACTCGACTCAAACAATCCACCATCATGTCATGGCTCTGCAAGAGACAGAAAAACAAAAAGGTCAGAATGCGAAATAGCATGTTTTGGCATTGCATAAAAGTAATATACAATACACAGCAAAACACTAAAAATGTCTAAACTAGGTACTTAATTCAATTTATCAATACTGGTTAGTGTCTTGTAACATTGAACAACATGGATTCATCTAAAATGGCAGGAGACATCACTTAATGGACCTGATATGACTTTGTTTGTATTGCACATCAAAACTAAATGATCAGCCATGCACATACAATGAACACTGCCTCAGTTATTGCTTGTGGGTTTGTATGTGCATGGATTGATTCTTTATTGTTTGCACATGAATTCCCAGCCCTACAGGCGTCCTGCTGTTTTTCTTTCTCAGTCGGTTCAGTAATTTTGAAGATTTGGACTTTCTCACTATTACATTTCTGTGAGGTTTTGCAGTTTTCCTAAAGCTACTTTTTAGATCGAAATCTTTTTCACAAAACCTATGCTAATTAATAGCTGTACACAGCATTATGTATTTCAAAGAGCTGTTCAAAGTAATTGTTTAACACATATTAATTAAATGCTAATTTAATTATAAACATTCATAGAGTATTACTTAGAGAACAAAGACCATCATTTACACAATTAACTTAAAAGCATGGTCTTAGTTTCAAAGTGGACAGCAGCATAAATGATTTTGGTTTTTGAAAGATTTCATTCATTATGTTTACAGAAAATCGGATTTAGCCTTGAACATATGAAAAGTTTGGCTTTATTTTTCAAAGAATATACATCTACATTAATCATTTGTATAGCACAAACATATACAGACACAAGACAAATCACGATTATAGCGATTTCTAAACTGCACTCTGGCGCACCATAAATATAAATAGTTGGAGGGCACAATCCACTGGTGCAGACATTATAGACGCAATTATGTAGATTATTACAAAGGCGGAAAAGATGAGTAAATGAGGCCTCAGAGGTTAATAAAACACATTTACTGCTTTTTTAGACATTCACCTTAATACGACCTCTGCACAAGACTGAAAACAAATCATAGTTAAACCATATCATTTTTGTCCTGACATCAGAACCCATCCACATTCTGAATCTGTTTATGCATGTAACCCCACCTCTAAAGGAGATGCTGACTGCACAAGAGGCCAACAACAATAAAAGTGCAACTTCTTGTTTTTGAACCACCTTTTACTGTTTCTTTTAAACTTTTTAATGCTGGATTCTTTCCGTTTTCACTCTTGCCTGTTGCTAATGTTTGTCAGATATTGTTCTCAGACCTTCTGAGAAAGGCCTTGATTGTAAAGTCAACATAAAAATCAAAATCAACCTCTTTTATTTTCTGTGTAACTTGGTAGTCTTCACACTGTTCAAAATATAATAACTTGTGTTATGGATCATGAAACAACTTCCTAGAATTCTTTAAAACAGCTTTACTTCTCAGCTGTACCTTTAACTCCTCCTCTTAATCTATCTGGCTCCACCTGACGGACAAACTCAAGCCCCACCTCCAATTTTTTCTTTCTGAATATCCTGGAAATATATGTCAAATTAGAAAAATGGGATGAAAACAACATATCCTGTTGACGTTGGAAGCCTTGGCAGTGTGATTATCCTTCTCTCTTGTTTGGAGATGTTTCTTTGTTTTTTTTTGGTTTTTATCTCAGCATACTCAGCATCGTGTGAAAAATCTCACTGCAGTCAAGTCACAGTGGTGTCTGCCTGTGTGCATCAGCAAAAACAAGCACTCACACATGATGCATGTGGAGACACTTTCATAAACGTCCTGCAGTGTGACTAAATGTGCATGTGTTTGTTTTATTGTTTATGTAAATATGCAGTTTCACAGTCACATTTGAAATTGAGATGGCTGATTGTGGGTTGATGCATTGAGTGTTGAAGTCACAGCTACTTTTTCACTTGCACTGCATCTGCAACTTACTTTGAATTATGGGATGTGCATGTCAACTTTCAACCTCTAGAGGGCAGGTTTGCATAATAGGGTGATTCAGAAAAACAAATGAGAACATACGTAATAAACAGATTCAATCAAAAAGAGTGCCATTTATTATAAGTGGTGTTCATTTGTAAATTTAGACAATATTTCAATTAACTATAATGTAATTTCAACATTTCATGAGAGCTGGATTAAAAATGAAAATTTTTCCCAGTTATTTGTAACCTGGGCACTGTAAATTCTACATAGGTAATTACAATAAAATTAATTAAGACAATATATCATTAAAATTAACATTAGAAAGACAAAACTTTGCAGCCTTTGGTAGACAGTACAAATGGATGAGTGTCAAGAATGTTTAATGAACTGGAGTTTAATGACGTAAACATAATTATTTGATTGTTCCTATGCATTTGGCAAAGATAAAACTATGTGATGTTCAAGTAGAAAATGCAAAAATGACTACTGTATATGCAAAGCTCAACGATGAGTAGTGTGTAAGTGTGTGGGAGTGTGTTGGTGAAGCAGACAGATTGTGAAACAGGTTGGGAAAAGTGCACAGACACAGCATCTCATCTGGTGTGTCATGGGCTGCACAAAATTTAAAGAGAGAAAAAGAGCTGCAGAAACCCCGCAGGCACAAAACACAGCCTGGTCCAGTCTTAAAACCTGTATATGCACTGTCATTATACGACATAAAATGCTACTCATCCGCAGAGAGGAAATCGCATTTGTAGTCTCCTTTGTATACAGTCTCCTCTTGCACGTAATAGATTAATTGGGTGTGGGTGGTGGAGGTGAAAGAACATGCATACATAGGTCTAAATACTGACAGCATTTTCCCTCTAACCCAGAGAATGACCAGTGAAAAAAAAATTACACAACTGTTCCTTGTTTAGACAGAATATCTGCTTTGCCTGACCAAAATACATGCTAATCATCACAAAAAATGAATCTGGTGTCCTGTTTATTTCTGGCTTTATTAGCGTTGCCAATAATGCCCTGAAACTAAGCAGAATAAGAGTAAATGAGACTTAACAGAACACATTCTCCCTCATAGCCAGTCTATGTTTAGGTTCTCACAATGAGCAATTTGAAGCGTTAACCTTGTGTGACATGTGTCTCTAAGAGAGCAGGTGCTCGGAGTGAGGAAACACAAACATGACATCACTGTGTTTATATCAAGAGTCGTCTTAGATGATTAATTAGTATTTTCTTTCATTAGCATGCACATACACACAGAAACTGACAGACCAGCGTATACAAATGCCGTCTTTACACATCCAAAGACACTTCATTACTTCCTATTTAATCAACAACTTTACCTATGTTAACCTTTCAGCGATCTTATTGGTTATTCTCCACAAGCTGAATTTAGATGCTTTCTTTGTTAGGTATTCAATATCGTATCGATCACCACTGTCTGGGAGTTGTATATGGAACCAATTGGTTTTTTGTCAAATCCATACAACACATTTGTTCGTGGCTCATGCCTCATGATATTAACACATTTGTAAATCTCAGGTAGTTTGGGTAGGCTAATTACAGCATTCCACACAATGGTTTGGATCTTATTTTGCAATGCTATAAATATAATGCTATATTTAAATAAGTAAGTAGGATTGGTGTGAATTAATCCATTGGGTTTAGATTGGACTGTGAAAAGTTCTCAGTATCTCTGCTGAAAAAACACAACTAAACAAAACTAAGCTGGGTTAAAATGATCTCTGAGGCTGTTTAAGCTGGCCTTCAGCTGGTTTATCTGTTCTCCCAGACTGAAAAGTGCTCAAAACCCCTTTGAAACAAGCCAACCGGCCAGCCTAAGCACGCTTGGAGGCTAGCAAACTAACTTGTATTAACTAATTCAAGGTGTTTTCTTCAACAAGAGGTGTTTATAGAGGAGAGGTTGAAAACTAATTTAAACAGCTGAAACTGAAAGTCATTATGATAACATTTTATGAACACTACGTTTTTAGCATGGTTAAAAAGTGCAATAATTAATTGCTCAAGACATTTGACTCTCAATCACTTCATAATGCATGACAAAATCAGTGTATAGCAAACTAAATGCGGTCTATGAAATATCTAACTAAATGATGTGTTATCTTAAATAAGTCGTAATGCATTTTGCAAGCCATTTTATCTGCAAATTCATTTCATTTACTTTTCCATATGCAGACATGTGAATGCATGCCTTTGAAGAGAAATGGGGAGAAAGATAGCATTTAAACACCTGGGACATGTATTTTGTCCTGGCCTGGCTGTGATCGGCTTAAAGTGTGTGAATGGTCCTCCCTGACTCTGTCAACCAGACTAGAACCGAGTCTAATACCCTTACTTGGGCTCTCCAGCATTTTCCGGTCTTTTGCCCTGGCAGTTTTAGGCTTTAGATAACAAACTGGACCTCTGTGCAATCAAGCAACAAATGTCATTTTAAGCCAGGATGTGCTCTATCTCCACTCACAGACTATCTTGGTCCTTCTGATGTGGACCACCTAACATTATGGCCACACCCTGCAAGAGTCCTGTGGGTATATTTTGTTTACTTCACCGTTAAGAAAAGGCATGATAGTTACATCATGTCTTCAAACAGGCTGTGAGTGAAAATTTCACAAAAATAAATATAATCATAAATATATATATATTATGTATAATGCTTTGTACACAGTGGTTTGCCAAGACTAAATTTAAGGAAACTGTAAGCTCTGCACCAGAGCTTGAGATTAATGCATATACACAACACACCTGCCTCAGCTGGACACAAAGCTTTAAAGAAACAACCACCTCACACAAACAGATGTGTTAGAAGTACAGCCTAAAATAGCAGGTGTTTTTTCCTTCTCACACTTTTAGTGTTTTTCTATGGAATAATATCCCAGACTTTTTTCAATCAGCGTCAGGGGTGGGTCTATACTGTGGGGAGTGATTGTGATGTCACTCGTAGTCGACGACCAAGAGGGAGAAATTTGAATAATGGAGGTGAAATTGTGGAGGAAGTTATGATGCTAGCGCAGCAAGTTGACGATAGTTCATACTCTGTAGATTTTCTGTTGCTCAGAAGTCATTTAGCTTTGGACAGGTTAAATGAGTTTGTCGTCCCTGACGAACAACAACATTAGTAATGTTGTCTTCGCCAACAATCACGACGTCACAATCACGCCCCACAGTATAGACCCAGCCTTGACACTGATTGACAGGTTTCCACGTAATGCATTGGAAATTCAAATGCAAAAGGAATTGCGATTCCATTTGAGTTTTGTCCGGTTACATGTGCAACACAGAGAGAGTGAAAAAGCAGATGTGGTAATTGATTTTGCTATTTAAATATGACAGGCTCATAACTAAAGACATTGGAAATGCAACTGCAAATGGACTTTGATTTTTCATTTGAAATGTGTTGGTCAGTGTTCGACCGCAAAGCAGAAAAGCAAACGACAATGCAAAATTTGCAATCGCATTTGAATTATGTCACAGTTTATGCATCCACATATGGAAAACGCAATTGCAAATGCAATTTGAAAAAAAGTCCGGGATATCATTCTATATTTTTCAGAAGACAACAAGTTAAAACAAAGGCAGTGAGATTTCTATCTTGGTGAGCATAGCTTGTTTGCTTTATGCTTACTCTAATAATACAAACACATGGATTTCACAAACAGTGGTTTGTTCTAGGTTAAAAATATTCCAGTAAATATAGTCAGCATCGGCATGGACGTCTGCTTTCACCAGCTCTGTCCCAGCAGTAAACTCAGTGTTCACATCAATATAATAGTTAACGTTATTAAATCATTCCTTTATTGTAATGGGACTCATATCTTCTAACGATGCTACCCTGAAGGAAAGATGTAATTAACTCAGAGGTTAAAACAGAGGAAGGGTGAACATCTAGCCTTTAACGTTTTAGTGGGCTCGTGTGATATCATCACAGCCACTGATAACGAGGAGTCAAAGAATAATCCCTCAAAAGTTTCTTGCAGCTCGCCTGTGAGAAGAACTCGGGAAATCTTTATCAAAATGTCATCTTCTAAGCTAAGAAAGGCTACAGAAGGTTTGCAGTATAAGGATATTGTGAAGTCACATCTATTAGCCACTTGTTGGGGGTTCAATATTGTTAGCATTTGAGAAACTCTCCAGAAGGCTGTTAAACGCCACATGCAGTGGTTCAAGGAAGTGGACAGGAAACCCCAGTGGCCCCTTGACCAAAAGAAATCCATTTCTCCTGCTATTGATTCAGATTTACAAAGTGAGTTTCCACACATAATCCAATCACAAGCACCTCTGCACATAAATTGAAAATACCAAGACCAGATTGACTAATGCAGAAATGACAGTGTCATTGATTCCTAAATACACAACTGTTTAATCCAGTGTGACCGACAGGTCGAAGGGGAAATGTCCTTTAATCCAAGATATCCTCAGCAAAGCAATCAATTATACCGGAATTTGTTTTACTAACAGAAAGATGCTTTGATAGGTAGGGAATTTCTTTTGTAAACACAAATATTAGTTTTTTAAATATCTGACTTTTTTAAAACACAAAATAATCTATATTTTAAATAAATAAATACCAAGCCCAAGTATTGTATAATACTATTATTACTACTAATAAAAATGCTAATTTAATGAAAAGCATGTCAGTATAAGCACACAAATGCATTTTATATAGTAGTATGAAAGTATTTTTTTTAAATATATATTTAGTTCTAAACAGTACAGAACTGATGGGATGGCAAATTGCATCATTTTTGATGACTCCGCTTTTCTAAAGATGCCTCTAACCTGGAGCTTGATTTATTTATCTGTTTTGTGAGGTGAATTTCATACTGTGTAACAAAAAGCCCCGAAGAGCAATTTGCAGTTTTTCACCACCCCTTGTGAGGGGCTCCAATTGCTGCCACAGCACAATCGGCCGCCCCCGCTGAGAAAGTGAGGTGGGATCAACATCTCTGACTGTGAGAATCAAAGGCAAAATCTGAAAACCCCACTAATTATGCAGCGACCAGCCATACACTTCACACAGAACTCATCAGGAGGAACGAGCCTGCGTTAATTAGTGATAAAGCAATAGAGGAAGAGAGATGCTTCTCTTGTTCCTCTCACAGATAACCCTTTGTTAAGAGTGCAGCCAAGAACTAGAGTGAACCTCAACTGCTATTTCCTTACACTCATTCTCTCCTTACTATCCAGTTCAGTGAAGCCTGCAAAAAGTGATTTTTTTTTAAGAATAATATTAGTTAAACATAATGGTACATTTTTAATTCATTGTTTTGAACAAATAGTTCCCATGAAAAATAAACTGATGAAATTAAGAACTGATCCGAGTCTAACATGCAGAATTCAAAACCTGCATCGCATTTGGCTACAATTCCTTTTTTTTTTTTTTCAATCACGTCAATGCACCAATTTAGGTTTATTTAATAAATATTGTAATTAAGTCATGATAAGACTTAGGGATAGGGCTGCGACATGTATAACCAATCAGCAAGTCAATAAAATGGATAACAATCGATAATGAAAATAAGTGATTTGGTTATCAGTTAATCATGTTTGTGTGCAAATGCTAGTCACATCACTTTCGCAGTAGCTGCTGTGAAAATGTTGCACAAACCAAGCTATTCTAGATATAAGAATCTTTTATATCACGTCTATTAGCAAGGCTCTACTAAACTAAGACTTAATTCTGTAAATTATGTGTGCAATAATTTTGACTAAAATAAACATTTATGTTAAACATTTCTGTAGAAATTACAGTATTACTCACGGCTGTTTGCCAGTAATTTACTGTGTAATTAAATTAATGTTATTTACTGGCAACAGTTTGTTCAAAGACAAATGAACATTAAACATTAACAAGTCTTTATCTTTACAGGACAAATAAAATAAAATAACAGCCTCATGCAAAGCGTTTCAGGGAATTAGTATCAGAAAAAGGTTGATGAGGATTTCTGGTTCCCAGAATGCTTTTTATGAGGCTGTTTTTAATAGTTTTATTCTGTAATGATAAAAGGCTTGATTATGTTTAATGTTCATTTATATTTGAACAAACTGTTGCCAATAAATTTGATAAAGTTACTGGGAAACCAGCTGCATAAACTACAGCAACTTCTTTCACTTTGCCCATTCAAAAAATCTATTTGTCTTAGACAAGCATTAATGTTGAGTTCTATCACTGTATATAAAATTCAACCCGTAAGAGTGGCTAGTGGGAGTGACTGTGTTACCCACCACAGCTGAAATCCACCTAATGTCAAGCCCTGCTGACTTCCATAGAAACAGTTGCTAATGAGGCATCTACAGTATGTATACAGTATATATATATATATATATATACACACACACACACACATCTATGGAGCAGAATGTAAACTTCAGCTGTGAAAAGCCAAGATTCATAAAAAAACCCTTATACTTCCTTCTTCTGTAGATAAAGCTGTATAATGAATGATTCACACACACATAGATGTATTTAGGCTGATCAGGGATTGGCGTATTCGCCTGTGAAGAACATTCTGACAGGATTCTCGGGACGCCTTTTTTTTTTTAAATAGTGTAAAAAAAAAACAAAAACAGGGTGGATTTTTTTTCACTATAGGATGGATGTATAAACACACTTCCAACACACATTCATCTACAAACAACTTGTGAATTTTGCATCTGATGACCACTTGATTTCTAAATTATGGCTCAGTACGTGGAACTAGAAATCCTCAACGTTTTTAAACTATAAAACTAATTCAGCCGTAAAGGTTTTAAACACAGTATCTCATTTCATGTGGTGAGATTATTGAATTCAGTTATACTTATGCTCATGGCAGATCGTTTTTCTATAGGGAACTAGACTCAAGCATAGTTCCCTACAGTATAAATCCTTTTTGTATAAAGAGTCCTGCTGTGAGACTCAAAGGCAAAGTGAGGCTGGAACACATTTGTAGGTTTGTCTCTCTAGGAAGTGCTAAACAATGAGAATTAATGGCTTCTGGGTGCTGTTCGACCACTATTCAAAATGATAAAGTCATAAGCATATTTTCCTCACGGTTGCTCAAGTTAATATAATTCATCAAGTTAATGTGCTATATAAAATGCTGTTAAAAGAGGATAAACACACACTAGCAGCTGAACAGGGGGAGGGAGCGACAGACAGAAATGCAGAGTGCATGCAATAGGCTTCTGACTTGAATTACCTTTTAAAGGTAATAGTCAACAATTGAACGCTTGGCACAGCTGGTCCAGCAACACAGGCACCGCACAGGTCACCTTGCACCCTGTTCTTAAACGTATTGTGATTGTGCAATTTGTAGTGGAGGGCCTCTTATGAACATCATGGCTTTCTCAGTGCTCCCTGAGAGATACAGAAAGTAGAGTAAGGCACTTTCCACACACTCTCATGTTGCTATGACTTTAGAAAGTAGTAGAGGAACAAATCCAATGCTGTCGTTATGAGAACTGTTATGTATTTTATACAAAAACCCAACTATACCTAAACATGAAAGGTGGCTGGTTTTAAAGATGTTTTCTTAAGGACTTAAACCAGCAAAGGACCAGTTTTAATCAGCTAAGGACCAGCTTAATCAGCACATGTGTTTATTTTTTTTTTCCCAACAGAGATATGGTCCTATAAACAATTCAAAAATAAAGATATAGGTGAGATGAAGGCCGGAACAATTGTCTAATGTTTTAGCATCAGCGGTTATGTTAATATTTCCCGAAGGTAGCGTAAAAGCTGTTTGTAATTATAGACAGTAACAAAGCCAGCCAGCATATCCAATACTTCAGAAAATCTAAAAACGGAGAGGAAACAGATGCCTTCTGTTCTCAGCGTGAATACATTTGGAGTGTCAGCAGGAAGCAACAGCAAGCGTGTGTATAGCCCGCGTGGTCTCAGAGAGGCTGGGGCCGCGTGGGAAGCTGAAGTGTGTGTTATGAGGTCAATGTGCGCACACTCACTCGCTCAAGAGCTTTAGTCACAAATGTGGGCTAGACTATATTAGGAATACATCAGGGGTGTATGATCACAAACACTTGACTTTGCCTAACAAGAGTGACAGCACAGGAAACCGGCAACCTCCCCACGTCCCAGAACAAAATAGTACAGACCTGATTTGAATGCAGTTCGATTTTTGGAAAGTTGTGATTATGACAATGAAGCCTGTCGCATAAAACAGTTTTCCTTTCCCCTAAGATTTATGCACACATGTGAGAAGAAAATCTTTCAAATGACATCTTGTAGAGTCTGAAATTACATTTCCAAAGGAATGCACTGCAAAAATAATGGAACAAGAGGCATCAAGCATTAATGATGCTTCAAAACAACAGCTCTCAAGGTTGCCTCCTCAAAACAAAGCACCCGCTCCATTTCTCTCCCTCTCCCACATCCTTTACACACGACTAAAATGAGAAACAGCCAGTTAGAGATATCCAGTCCCATCCACAGCCATTATCATTGCTATAAGAAGTGCAAATATTCAGAGAAGCTCATAATCAAATGAAAGGAGCAGCGTACCAGCTTTTCCGTCTCTTCATCCTGCCCAAGCAGTGCCTTTGACAAGCTCTCACTAATCCCAGCTGGAATCCAGCTCAAACACAGAATGGTCCTCCATCTCCATCTGCTAAGACTTCTCCTCTTTTCTCTCCTCCAAGCTCCCTCCCCCTCTTTTCCTCTCCCCCCACCACCCTTCAACCCAAACAGACAGAACACTTAATAAAAACATAACCTTTATCCTTCCGTCAATGCAATTACTAAAGTTAATTAGTCTAAAATATCTATGTACGCACATGTTTGGGTTTGCGTATGTATCAGTATGTATACATATAGCCTATTATAAAGAATGAATATAAAATTATAAAACTTAAAGTAAAAATTATCAAGTAAATGAATATTATATATAAATATATATATATATAAAAAACAGAAGAAATTATTTATATATAGGCTAATGTTTAATTTTACAGGTATTCATGGTAAGCCTCTTTAACAGCATTAAGAGTCAATGGTCTTCTTAAGATTTATGATGTCAGGCTGAAGTGTGTGAGGGTCTTGTTCATCTTTTTTTTTAATGCATGTTGCTGGCATCAGAGACATTCTCTCTGCATATCAATCACTTAAACAGAGATTAGCATTTCATTTGAGAGCCATTACCATAAAAAAAAAGTTACGTTAAACATATTCAATTATAGTCCATCACATCCATGAGACAGCTGCTTTTTAATGATCCATGAATAATAGATATTAATTGTATCAGTAAGCCTTGATACCTGTGCAGAGTAAATAATAAGGCTTAATGCATTAACATGCATTAACATGAACACACGTCTGCTTCTTAGGATAATGCCGGTAAGACCAGGTCCATCATCTAATAATTGAATTTGCTATCTTTTTGAACACAGTGCTTTATGTCAAATGAAAGTAAAAGGGGCACAGGGATTTTGGTGCTGACATGACAATGACAGATGAATTGTCTTGTTGACGTCTCATGTGATTCTTCTACATAAATTAGTGGCTGATATGTTACAGCTCATAGTTTGCTGTATTTTTTCTAATGAGGGTTACTGAGATAATCAACTTTGTTGAACTCTATATAATGCAGTATAATAATAAAAGCTGTCACAGAAGTCACTCGTCATGTCTATCATCTGGTGGGATGAAGTCACAAAAAGTCAATATATTACAGCCAGTAGCTTCAATACAGTATGTGAAGGAAAACAGCTGCACCTGTCGCAAAAATCCAGTGCTGGTGTGGTAAGTACACAGGCTTGGCTTTTTATCTGCCATCTGTTGGCACTTTATTGACAGGGAACTTGCCTAGTGCTCAACATAGCATAGTGCACCACAGTAGAGCTCATGACTGTTTCAGCATGACTGTGATAAGCTATAATATTAATGCTGTTTTCATTATTGGAAAATATGGAAAATAATATGGCCCTATGGCAGATATACAATATTAATGAGCTACTACAACATTCAGAAATGAATATAAATCTTTTTTCCATTTCAAATTGTAATTTAAAACAGTTAATCTATATGGCATATAAATAACAAATGTTTATTTTTCAAAACTTTCAAACAGTCTCCTTGTTTCCTTTATGTGCTTCATGTTTACTACCTCCCTTTACATTCATTTCAAATGCAAGCTTTCTCAAATCAATTCTGTATTGTGAACAACCCTGTTCAATACTGTAGCATTCAGTAGGATCATGTGTTCCTGTGCCATGAATCTGTTAAAAACTGAAGCATTCGCACAATATGGCCATCGTTCCCTTGTGTCTCATAGTAAGTAGATTAAAAACAACCACTCTTTTTGAAAAGTGACTGAGTGATGAGACTTAAGGTCTTTCACGCTGCCCCCTTTCTGGTCCCGGAGGAACCAGAAAACCCTTTAGAGAGACCACACATGGCTAATTCTCTCTGCTACTTTATAAGCAACGAGTTAATGAACCCATCAGAGGCTGAATGCATGAGTTCCTCTAACACCTCTCCATATTTTATGTCTCTATCTTATTAGGTGGCAAGGAAGAGCCTCTCGAGGGAATTAGGTCCTATTTGCTGTCCAGGAGATTGATTAGTTATTGATTATACCAGTTTGGAGACTGAAATGAAAACAAATGCAAAAAGAAGATTATGGGCTGAATTTCCAGATTGCTGATCCTTGTCTTTGTAACTGTTCGATCAATATGGCAATATTCCCAAGTTAATGCACCATGACAACCAGCGTGCTTGTGATTATGACTGGGAATGATATCTAAAACAATACATATTCAAATGCAATAGACAACGAGAACAAACTGTGTTGTTTTGTGCCATGCTTTAAAATAATAGTCCCCCTGAAAACGACTACATACCCTCATGTTGCCTCAAACCTGCATGACTTTCTATCTTCTGTGAAAGAACCAATGAAGATACTTTAAAGAATGCTGGACCAAAAAAGAAAAAAAACCCTGAAAAAAATCTAAAAATATTCCACATACTGTAAAGGAAGGAAAGTCATGTTTGGTTTCAGAAAGATCATACATGTTTGGAATAAATAAATAAATAAATATGAATATGAATAAGGTGTAGTTCGGCTTGGATAAAGAGAAACTCTGTGATATAGGAGAACATTTTATTTGATGCTTGAAGCTCTATTCAAAAACATATGAAAAATACAACACAATTTCAGGTTCAATTAAACTCACTTTGAACTTGCCTACTCAATAAAATGATAACACAGTGACTCTATATGTGCATAACAAGATTTTGTGCCATATAAAGCAGTGGCATTTTCCCATCTGAAGATATGTTATCTCTTCATTGTGATAATCTGTTCCCTATTGCTCTTTCTTATGTCTCTTCTCTGTTCTTGCTCAGAAATGATCCTCAAATATGTATCTTTTCCTTTTTTGGCCTAATTCCTATGCTCGCCTCTGGGTTCTTAAGCACTTTCACATCTCTGTATATTTTATGTGAGTGTGCGAGTGAGGAGAGAAAACCAATATGAAGCAAAACAACAAGAAGTATGAAAAGCAGTGAATGTGAGCATTTAGAGTTACAGCATCAAGACAAATACAGTCAAAAATGAAGTGTACTTATCTTTTGTACGTCGTAAATCATGAATCTGTTTAAACCCTAGTCAGTGTCCTTGAATACTGCACATTCTCTGCTATGCACCATGGAAATCGTAATTCTCCAGCACTCTCGAGAATGTTTTAAAGCTCACGGTGGATGAACAGAGAACAAAGTTTCAGCAGCCTTGAGCACTGGAGAAGTCACTCTGCATCTGCCTATATATCTGAAAGAAACATGTTTAACCCTCGGCTGGTGGTTAGCTTTGTTAAAATGGTCACATGCCGAGATTCAGACTCTCAAACAGTCAAACATATCGGTTCACATGTGAAAAGCAGAGGCGGGTGTTGGGTCTGTAGGTGAAAGATAAGGTGGAAAAATGGGCTTCCCTGCAAACAAGCCTGTTAACAAGCCTTCTATCTCAGTCGTTACCCATGGCACATTAGCGATTTCTCTTTCCTTTTCTGGCCATGCCTACTTTACTTATTGACTCCTGCACTGGCTTCATTAGACGGACCTGATAGTGTATGGCCTTCTCAGGAGTGAACTAAATGACAACTTCCAGCTTGCAACAAGGGAAGCCATGGATTTTTAAATGAAATGGATCGCATTGACGGACAGGATGGATCAAGGCAAAGAAGGAGAAACACAATGAGATAAGTGGGGGGAGAGATTTGTGCCGCTCTCACCATCTACCTTCATCCGTAGCATCCACCACATATCTTTTGTCACAGAGCCAATGCTTGTAAATGTTGGGCAGATAAACCTCTCCATCACCCTTAAACGCATTGTTTTACTGTCAATCCTCTTTATCCTCCCCCAAATCCCTTCCCAATTATTCCCATTTTTGCTCCTCCAGGAATCAGGCAGAAAAATGTCCCCTAATGGCCCTTATTTAGGAAAATGGCATAACAAGTAAGGGCCCCTCCCTTCCTGGCATATGCAAAAAAAAATAAAATTTCAGCAACAAGCTCGTCAGAACGCTTGTAATGACAGTCGCTCGTGTCACAGTCCATCAAAATAACCTCAAATGACACAGTGGAATGATGTCTGCAGGGTTTCTTCCAAAAATATAAGTCTCTGCCATTGTCAGACAGTAGTCCTGTCTGTATAAAACTCATAATTGCCCGGTTTGGGACCCTCAGTGCTACAGTATATGCAGCCATAAAGACCAATTCACAGAGGACAACAGTTGCCTTGGGGGCCCTTGTTTGTGGAAACTGTGTAGCTTTACCCTTGTTTTAACTCAAGAATAGTGTTTTACCGAGACTATGTAACATGCTTTACTCATTTTTTAGCCACTTAGGAGTCTTGCTCTCACTTATTTTTGCCATTCAGGATCTAACAAGCAACCAACAATTTATTACCTATCCTACCTTAAGTGTCAAGCTTGAAACTGAAGGACTCTTTTCAGGTGTGATCAGGGCTGGTCACTTCCCAGCCGAGATTCTTAAATTGCTTTATTAAAGGACCTTAGGTTCCAGTGGCCTAATTACCATCCAGATGGCTGGTATGCACAGAGTTAGTGATACCCCGCAGCCCATCCCGTACTTATGTTTAATTAGCATTCTGTTTTAAGGCTAACAGAGGGGTTGTGCTGTGCTCATGATTCTCGGCAAAGGAATCATATGGATATAAAGGAGGAAATCACATAAAATATTTAAGGTAACAGTATGTTCAAATTTCAAAATTTAAATAAAAACACCAACCTAATATTATAAAAAAAATATTTGCATACATGCATGCATACATAAACGCTTGTCCAAAATTCACAGAAAATAACCAAATATATTAATTTATTTATTTAGAATTAATTTCTTCTGCCACACCATGTCTTCGGTTCTCATTTTAAAGTATTTGTAATCAATACTAATACTAATCCTAATAAAACTTATAATATGTAATATTATTATTTGCACCATGGCTCTGATTTAAAGGGAACGGCTCACTAAAAAGGAAAATTATGATTGATTATGAATTATGAAATCTTTATGAACTCACCCTCATGTTTTTCTAAACCTGTCTTATGTTGAACACAAAAGAAGATATTTCGAAAGAGTTGTTTGTCCTCATTGAGTTCTATAATAGCGAAAGAAATAATGGAAGTCAATGGGGACCATTAACAGTTTGATCACCAGCATTGTTCAGAATATCTTCTTTTTCTGTTCAACACAAGAAAGAAACTTATACAGGCTTGGAATGACACGAGCGGGAGAAAATGATGACAACATTTAAATTTTTGGGTAAATTATCCATTTTAGCAAAGATACAATGTCTGTGAAATGTGCCTATAGTTTACATTTAGTATATTTCCATGTCTAAAAGAAAAAACAAAAAAACAAAAAACTTTCCAGTATTAAGCATTTCTGTTTCACTTTACATTGAGGAATAAAGGAGTAATGTTTTCTAATATAGGTAGGTCAACATCTCCTTGCTAAGTTATAACTTCATACACTGGATTTATAATAATAAATCACCTAGTGTAGTGACTCAAGTTCAAACAGAGGTGCTTAATAAAAAAAATATAAATAAACAAGACTACATGCTGGGCACAACAAGGTGGTCAACTCCACTTAGCCTTCAAAGAAAGCCATAGTTAAGCCATCGGTGCCTGCAAAGAAAATACTATAAATTTATAAATACAGCTTAGAGTAAACATAGAATGAAACATAGAATTTTTCCTAAATGGGTCTGGGTCTCTTAAGACTCCAAACCTGGTTCACATTTACTGCTCATCAGGATGGAATAGGGCTCTTCTCCACACAGAGCTATCGGCAAACCCATCTCGCTTTCATCTGAATTGAAAAGAGCTCAGTGAGCAGCGGCGAGAGAGAGTGCTTCTCGACAATCTGTGCTGTGTGCTCACCGGTGCTGTGGCACATCCAAGCAGGTGATGGGAACTGAACCATTTCAAAGTGCAGAAATGAAGTTGGCACTGGAAGGGAATTTAATAAGTTGCTTGAGGTTCAGAAGAGGACCACATCGTGGACCCCTGCCAAGCAGCGGCCCCACACTAAAGCGTGTGCAGAAAACACCTGGGATAAGCTGGAGCTGCGAATTTCTCATCAACAAAACCACAGCCAAGATGGAGAATGTGTGAGAAACGGCTGACCTTTATCCGCACGACGAAGCTAAAATAGAGCTTCACTGTAAAGGAAGACTACTATGTCTTTCCACCAGTGCTAAATTGGACATACTGTATATCACAAGAGTCCCAAGAGCCCCATTAACATATCCAAGACATCTTATTGTAGAAGTGAGGGGCTTCAGACGTCACCTCACTTGACAGACTCTGTGTGCAGTTTGCTTACATGATAGGATGAGGACCTCTCCAAAATTCAGCCCCATTTTTCCTTTCCTTTCCTTTAAGCGGCTATCAAATATGATCTCATTAGTATTCGTTATACTTATATATAAATACAGGGCAGTGAAAGCATCTAAAATATATGATATTGACTACATTTTTAATAAATGAGCTCAAACATGTTTAAGCCATAACATGTATTTAATGCATTTAATTCTTTTAATTTGAAAATATAATGGTTTCTGTATGATTTCTAATGAGAAGTTGGAATCAGTGTGATAGCATGTAGCCTAAATAATAATAACATTTAATTCAATGTGTTGCTTACCATCTCTTTATAATCATCTGTGAAATCTACTACCAATTTCTAAGTGAATGTTTCTGCACCATTTTTTTTTTCAGTGCACACAAATGAAATGTGTTGATGTTATACTGCAACACTGATGTTGTTTCACTTATTTTTCATTCTTGGAGCTTTGGTAATTAAAATCATCCAGATTAAGGGTGCAAATTGCTTTTTTAAATTTATTAGTCCAATTTGGATTTCATTTAAATTAATTAGCACTTAAAAGGTCTTAATGTGACAATATTTCTTGTAATCTAGTGAAAAAAATATGCCCTGGGACTATGTCTGATTATTAAACGTTCACATTTAAATGGATATACCAAAAAACACTAAAACAAGAAACAGCTTAATTCACTTTGCTGCATGAAATGTCATAAACGCTCACTAGGATGATACTGAGCAGTGGTGGCTCCAGGATTTTGCAAAGGGGGGGCTTAACAGTCCAGAGGGGGTGTATGGGATCAAATTTCCTCACGAAGTATTGCGGTAACAGATCGAAAAATAACAAGCGTGAAAACAAAATGTAAAAACACAAGTAAAAATATATTGCATGATTTATATGTATATATATATATATATATATATATATATAATATTATCCTCTCCTAACAGTAATAATCATAACAAGAGTTATTATCAATCAGACACAGGTGAGCTAGGAACATATACAGTGACTTTGCGAGACCAGTGCATATAGTGGCTGATCCATAGACTGTAAAAAAAAAAAAAGGCTGATCCCTTTCGCGATGTGACCGTAGGCGAATATATATAGGTGAATATAACAGTGATGGTTCGATAGGATGACTCATTTAATGTTAATGGATAAATGATATAACGGTGTCCTTTATGGAAAGATGATTCCCAGCTGACAGCTATCCATTTTCACCTGCACAAGTGAACAGAAGAACACGGCATCGGCAGCTATTGAGGTGTGTTACAGTGACGTCACCGCCCCTCTACGACTGATTGGCTGAGGAGGAGCTGTCAATCTAGAACTAGTGGACCAATGATGAGGCTCAAGCCCACCCTGATTTACATGAAACTCTAAGCGCAACTTTTGGAAGAACAGAAGGGAACGAGAGCGAAGGAAAAAACATATGAGCAGAAAAAACTGAAATACAAACACGGAAAACATGATTTTTTGCGCAAGTCAGATAATTTTGCATTAATATTTACATTTTGTGCAATATGATTGTAAATGTGTTTAAAGTGTTGATTTATGCTTATGTTTCTATCCGTGAGCATTGTTTACTATTCTGAAAACTTAGCTTTCATTTATAAATATTGTGCAATATATTTTTATTTGTGTTTTTAATTTTTGTTTTCACGCTTGTTATTTTTCGATCTGTTACCTTGATACTTTATGTGAAAATTTGATCCCATAGGGGTCTATGTGAAAATTTGATCCCATAGGGGTCTATGTGAAAATTTGATCCCATAGGGGTCTTAGTCAAAACTAAACTTTTGCGTTACAGCAGCTTCGAAAAAGGCACATTTGACTTTTTTCTGTGGTATTAAACTTCTCATATGCTGCTGTTATTAATAATATACTAATGCCAACTAGCAAATATGAGACTTACAATGTAATGTAATTTAGGAATGAATATAGCCTAGAAAAAATAAAAAGATGTTTTTTTTTCTTTTTTCAATTGAATAAAAACATATTTTTTTTTACAATTCAGAACTATTTCCAAACAGGCATGCAATTAGGTGCAACCTCCCTGCTTATTTGCATGGAATCATGTTATAATAGCCAGAGATAAACATGAAAGCATTTAAGAAATTATTGTCCCGCATCATGCGTGAGGACAAGCGTACTCATTGAATGTTGTTACAAATATTTTTGTATCAATTTTTTTTTATCAATAAAACATGGCAACTATGGTGTAATTTGCACAGGAACGAGCGGTTTAAGGTTCCTGACATCATTTCAGAGCAGCTGAAGCGTAGATGGAGCGTAGATGAAGTATAGATGGACACTGAACTCAAATTTTTATATTTTTCTTGTACTTTTTAAATGACAGATGCCATATTTAGCCTATTTTTTTCTCTCTGCGACATCTTTAATGTTAAACGAATGTAATATTTTGACAAGACTAATACAACCTTTTATTTTCTTTTTTGTGTGTGTTGTAAATGTTAAGAAATACATTTTTAAGTCTCAAGATGCAAATTTCATTTAACATTTTGCTGTCAACAAATTCAAAATGAATAAAATAACAAATACAGTATGTAGTAATATTTTGTGGAGGCTACACTTTTTTGTAGCAGAGATTTACAGTAAATGTGAGATTATTCTCATGTTTTTTACTACAGGAACCACAAAATAAATTTTAAGGGAATAAGTTTTCCAGTACAGTATATGTTAATTTTCAGTATATGTTAAAGTAGATTCATCTCTGGTTAATTGTCTCAGAGAAAATATGCGCAGTTAATGAAGCGTTAGCTGTCAGTTTTATACTTTCACTTTCTCTAACACTGATGCTCACCATCTTGCGCAAAGTTTGCGATCCCTTCCCCATAATATCAATTGCTTATAAGCCACATATTAGGCACTTTTGAAGCTTTTTAAAGTTTATTTTTCAGTGTTAATAAGAGTGATACTGAAAAGTAAAAAAAAACAGGAAAATCATTTGGAAATCCTTGGGGGTGCTGTGCCGGGGCTAAGAAAGTTTCTAATGGGGCTATAGCCATGTCAAGCCCACGCCTTAGAGCCGCCACTGATACTGAGAGACCAGACATAGTGAAGTTCTCATGCCATTCTTCTAGCACTATCATTTTAATAGCAAAATATCCCACCACTCACTGGCTTGTCCAGGTCACACTCAATATTTTATGCATTGTTTAAAACACAAGTGTCATATCTTTTGCTGCAGAATAGCAGTTGTAATAGCAGGGTAAGCATTCTGTCATTTTTGCAGGAATTTAATATGAAAATTGCAGAAACATTTATCTTTAGCAACATTTTTGAAATTGAAAAACATATATGCATCACAAGACTAAACATGTATAATCGTTTTCAAATACCTCTGCTTTCACAGTCCATGCTACAATGCGACAATGGCATTTCAAATTTGTCCAAACGGAAGAGTGTATTCAAAAAGCTCCTCTTTTACTTGACGAAAAGCCATATCAGTTTGAACGAAAGGCCAAAACGTAGAGAAAAAAGATTTGTATCTGAATTGTTGTGGATGCAGCTTTAGTCACCATCACTTTTGCAAATGTTCAAACTATTTAAATTTTTGCACATTTTGTAAGTTTGTGTTTTCAATGTCTGTCTAAAAGCATACAGTGTGTGCACACGTACCGTATACAAACGGCTATGAAATATTGAGATTATTCTTGACAATCAACCTCATTCTACTGTAAAAAGACCATGGCATTTCTTGTTGCAGGAAGGATTATGGAAATGGACTATGGAAAGAGAGAACGAAAGAGAGAGAGAAAAAGATGTGGAATCACATGACTATATTGTGAGGCATGTGAAGTATGCAGCACATCCTCCGTTTTAACAAAGCATGTGTGTAAGGGGATTCCACGGTTCTGTGGAGAGCATTACTTTGAAGCCTTCCATTTCACAAAGATGGAGTGTGTGCGGAAACTTATGCTAATAGCTTGTCAAGAATGAGAAGCATGGCTGAAGTGCTGTCCCCTATTGTTAACAGGGAAAAATTGAGGTACATTTTGGGATGGGGAAGGTTCCGGAAATTATTCCAACCACCAGAGACAAACAGCAGGAGTTTCTATTACACCCAAAGCCGTAATGCACTCTAATAGCCATGTAATGACTCCAGGATCCCTTTAACATTGTCTGTGTAGCCACCATTTCCCCTCTCAATGTCACTCTCTTGTTAATCCTTTTGGACCTTTCAAAGCATTCAAATTCATTAGGGGAGTGTCCTAGGTCCAAATCTTATTCTTCTAATTTTTTGTTGTATGGGTCGATTAGAGTGTCACATTAAACCAGAGCACTTTTTATAAGCCACACAAATACAGTGGAAAAGCTGATAATTGAGGGAGAAATGGCTCATATTTGCAAATGCACAGCCAAAATAACCTAAAACAAAAAAAGTAGAAAAAGAAAAGATAATGTGCCCTTTCTTCACCAGCCTAATATACAGCTTTTTTAACTGTGCTCAAAAAGGTACATGAAAATTATAAAAACTAAAAGAGGCATACATAAAAGATACAAGAAAATATATTTATAACTTATTGTTCTTGTCATACAAAAAAAAAAAAAAAATTGGGACTTGCCATATAGTACTAAAAAAAAAAAAAAGACAGATGGACAGACTTTGTTTCTAGAGCAGCCACTCCAAAAAATTCTAGTCTCAACTCAAATTCTCAAGGTGTAGCCAAAAGCAATTACAGAGAGGCTGAATGGGAAAGCCTAGTGAAGCCTTCCCCACCCAAAAGCCCCCATCCACACTCTCACTGGTCCTAATAAGGCCTTGCCTTCCAAACAAGATGAATCATGTTCCACTTTTCTCTGCGCCTCAGCACTTTGTGGTGGTCTCGCAGTGTAGCTCTGTAGCCTTATTAGCCCCTACATTGTAATAGACGAGCCAATAACGCTTTGGTTTTCTAAACTCTACCTGGAGCGATTGTGAAATAAAGGAATAGAGTAGACATGAAGCCATGCAGGGTGTTCGTTTATCACAGTGTTTGTTAATGCAAACGTATGCTTCTTCAAACTGGATACAAAGCTGTTGATGCAATGTTGCTATTTTACCACCTCAACAAGAACTCAGTGAGCAAGAGTAAAGTGCTTTCAAATGATTCATTGCGGTTAATCACGTCCAAAACTAAATAAAAAATGGTATAAATTTACATAATAAAATGACAGTTTTCTTATACATACTATTTATGCTGTGTTTTCTTTCCCCTAAAAATAATAGTATATTACTTCAAATGAGAAATAAAAATCCATGACCCTTTGAACTCTCTACATAAATGAAATCCCAAACTGAGCATCCCGAAACGTCATTCACAAAGGATTCATTCCTTTCAAGGACATGTACGTGTGAATTAAGATCTCGCGCTTTGACTGCAACGTCGCTACCCTATTGATGTCTAATATCTCTGCTGAGCTCTAATGAAAGCAGGCTAAAAATATCAGCGCCTCGTCAATATCTAACACTTCCTGTGCGCGCATCCTTGCCTGTCAGGAAGTGAGAGCTCTGTGACATTGTGACATGCTCATACATGCTGTCCACAATGCTAATGCCAACAGACAACTGCCACTTAGTCCTCAGGGTCAGATTTGACTCCACATACTTGCTTTGAGAAGCACCTTCAACACACCCCCGTTCTTATCCTTCCACGTCACATTACATTACACGCGGCAGAAGAGCGAAATCAGTCAACAGAAAAGTGCTTCGGAACGTCTGCCAACAACTTCAAAATCCCTTTCCCTTGCACCGCTATGAGAGAAAGAAACTTTTAATTAGTTCTTAAAGATTTAGTGCAATGGACTATGTGAAAATGGGCTTAAAATTAGAACTTAAAGAGAAAGCAAATTTCATTAAAACAAACATTATATAAACATTATTTCTCATCTCTTTGATCTTTTACAAAAGCCCAATTGAAACAGAGACTAAAACACATCTAAAGTGAATGCAATTGTACCTTACCAATTCGGGTGACATACTGTATCAGCAGCTCCTACACAGTAGTTAGCCTCCTATGCTCCATCTTTACAACTGTCACCCTCCATGAGCTAGAAATTTCTCACGCCTCCATATCAAAATGACCGCCAGCGGCTAATCCAGATACTCGCATTTCCCCGACAGGATGACCTTGTTTCCACTTCTAAGGACGCAGAAAGCCTGTCTGTGACTGCGTGTAGCTACAGTAACATGTTCTGTGGGCTGACTGACTGCAAGTGCTGCAGGTTTTACCAGTTAGTTAAAGCTGGAGTTTGTACCTGTAATGGGTAATGAAGCCCGCGGGGCCAGGCCTGGCTCCGATCCTGATTGCAGGCCCTAATAGGTCCACAGGGTTCAATCAAGCCAGACCCACTGAACACTGTATACTGCAGGAAAGTGGTGAAGTAAACACTATTGTGCGCCGCCCCAGGGACAGGCGTCTCAAAGCACACAACGCTAATGATGGTGACACATAATGAAAGAGAGCATGGATGAGAGAGATATATAATTGCATGCATGCATACACGCATTTGCATAAATGAATACATGCAAACACATTTAACCTCATGCTAAAGCTTTGCAAATGTAGCATGAAGGAAATCTTCTAAAAAATGAAATCAAAATCCCACGCGCATTATGGAAAAGGGGATGCGAGGTTTCAAGCCCTAACTGTGACGATAGCACTTCTGATTCCACCCAGATCTTCCTTTGACTGCTGTGCATGGGAGGAGGTTGTTATGGCTTTGAACAGCAACATCCCCATCTAAACGACTGGTGTTTTGGTGCTTGATTGCTAGTGTGCTGTTTTGGCTGATTTAACTCAATTGTTTTGTTCTGTAAATCATGGAATATTTGTTAATAGAACACTGAAACACTGCTGAGACCATAATCTCACCATCGCTGCTCACCAACGAGCTCTATGCTTTCATAAAAACCCTGATGCAGTTGCAAGAATGTAAGAATGAATTTACTGCAACTCAAGTCAGTCAAGGCCAGCTATGAAGCGAGCATGAATTATTGCCCCTGGAAACTGGGGGTGGTGAGAGCCTGGGGTGTGATTGACAGCTGTGATCCATGCAAATATACCCTTGCAGAAGAGGGTGAAGGGGAGGACAAGCGAGGCCCAAAGTGTGCCGGCTTTGGTTCTTATCGATTTTACTGGTGTGAGGGTTGACAGCAGGTCAAGAGCAGAAGTAGAACCAATGTAGAACACAAATGGCCTCTTATGTAGTTTCTTGCACAAATGCCAACTAGTGTTGAATACACAGAAGTGCAATGCTAAAATCTACATATCAACTAATCAAATCAACATGTGAGAAATTATAGTAGATTTGATAGGACATACATTTTACTATTATACTGAACAAACTAAAAAGACTTACTATATAATTTACAGTGAAATTCTGCAAACATATTTAATAACACTATTATCATTTTTTAAAAATGTATTAATTGTTTGTCAAATGTTTACATCGCTTTACATTTAATCATTAACAAATGATTAAAAACAGTTACCTGACTAAAATGGAAAATTGAATCTGTAAATACTATTAAAACTATGTTATAACAAAAATTACTATGTGACCCTGAACCAATCATAATGGTCAAATTTTCCATTGATATATGGTTTATTAGAATAGGGCAATATTTGGCTGATACAGTATACAACTATTTGAAAACATGGAATCTGAAGGTGCAAAAAATATAAATATAGATGAAAATCACCTTTAAAGTCATCCAAGTCAAGTTTTCAGTAATGCATATTACCAATCAAAAATGAGGTTTTTAATATATACAGTATATATATATGTATATATGGCAGGGACGTTATAAAATATCTTAATATTCTAATAATTTTTGGCATAAAATAAAGATTTTTTATTTTCCCCCACACAATGTATTGTTGGCTATTGCTACAAATATATACTGTGATTGTCACGCCGTGGGCGTGTTCTGTGTTTGTTTATTCTGTCCATGTGCTTTCCGTGTGTTTTCATGCCTGTCCCTCACGTGTCTCATTGTTTGTAACCCC